>CM046862.1:7124671-7717191 GCA_025617745.1 Heliocidaris erythrogramma | reverse complement strand
TGGAGCGTTCCTTGAACGGTAGGGAGAGGGGCCCGAATTTCGACAACAATTTCACCGCGCACAAAATGGGGAAAAATCGACGAAACACGGGCGTTGCCTTAGCGGTGCACCGCTGAAGCGGCGTTGCTTTAGCGTTGGTTTAACGGTAGCGAGCGGTAGCGAGCGTTGGTCCCGCTCCGACACTCCATACCAACGCAACGCCAAACCAAGTTCATCACTGCAATGGATCGCTGCTTCAACGCCCGACACCGTTCCAGCAATCCCGTGTCCGCTCGTAAAACGCTTACAAACCGCTCCACCAAAGTTTGTGCAACGTTTAATCACCGCCCGGGCAAAGCTGGCGAAGCAGCGGTGGTCCAGCGTTCAAGATTTCTGCGTTGGCCTAGCGGACCCAAGCGTCCATGAACTTGCGTCTAGCGGTGCCAAACTGACTGGGCGTTGTTGGAGCGGTGGTGAACTTTGTCGGAGCGGAAAATTGCCCGCTCCTCACCGCTCGCAATATTTTGTGCAGCTCAAAACTTTCGGAGCGGTAGGAGGGACCATCAGCGGTGGCCGAGCGTATACGGCGTTGCCTTAACGGGGGCCAACTTCTGTTAAACGGTGGTGAACGGTTACGAGCGGTGATGAATTTTTGTCACCGCTCCAGGAACGCTCCAGCAAAGTTCTGGCGGTGTGACCGGGCCTTAAGATGAAGAGTTGTTCGAACTCGGCAAGTTGACTTGTTTAGAGCAAGAAGACGAGATGAAAAGCTAATGCCACCTCGTCTTCTTGTCCCAAACAAGTCGACTTGCCAAGTTGCATTAACTCGTCATCTCGTCTTCTTGTCCTAAACAAATCGACTTGACGAGTTCAAACAACTCGTCACCTTGTCTTCTTGTCCCAAACAAGTCGACTTGCCAAGTTCCAATAACTCGTCAACTCGTCTTCTTGAATCAAACAAGTCGACTTGCCGAGTTCCAACAACTCGTCTTCTTGTCTTCTTGTCCATAATAATTCGACTTGCCGAGTTCCAATAACTAGTCTTCTCGCAATTTTAACCTGTCTGCTTGTCTTCTTATCTCGTCATCTGGTCGGCACTTATAAGCTTCCGTAAGTATCCGATCAGCAATTGAATTTAGGGGTGTTTCTAGGGTGTGTGGGGGGGGGGGGGGGGAGTGTCACACCCCTGCTCAAAATATCTGTCGGCAAATGCGCCAACTCCGTTGGCAAAAGAAAAAAGAGGGGGAAAAGGGAGAGGGAAGAGGAATGGAGAAAAGAGAAAGGAGAAGAAAAAAAAAAGAAAAGGGAAAGGAAAGGAAAACAAAAACAGAAAGAAAAGAAGGAAAGGAAAGGGAAGGAAAGAAAATAAAGGGGAAAATGGGCATATTTTTTGCTCGCACGCTTCGCTCGTTCGCAAAAACAGTTAATATGAAAGTTAATAGGCAAAAGGCGTCCCCCTTCGGCAATGGCTGCAGCCCCCTCCCCCGAGGATTTTCAAAGTTCCGATATTCTGGCAACCACCACTTCATATTCGGGCAGCGAGGAGAAAGAATATCCACATATTATTTGGGCAGCGAGGTTCCGAGATAATTATGTAATTTCTGTATGTAACTTCTATACATTTTCTCTTCGAAAATATTTTAAAAATTTGCTTGTTCGCTTTTCTCGCTCGCAAAAATTACATATTAATTAATTAAATATTTCGGGAAAAGGCGTCAGCCCCCTCCTTGCAAAAATAGGCCTGTATAATAAAGATCTCTACATCTGTGACTTTCTTGTATTATTATTTGTGGGGGATTAGGGTGCAGCATTTCTGTCGGCAATTTAGGTGTCACACCCTAAAAATTTGTCGGCAAATTTGGGTGTCGCACCCCCCTCATTCAAAATGTTCTAGCGACGCCCCTGATTGAATTTCCAATGCGTACGGTCGGGCGAAAGTTTCATACCAGTGGGGGGACGCCATCATGACCTAGTTTGAACTCATCGTACTCTCAGTACGACGTCGTGTAGCCATCGTGTGGCCTTTGTGCGTCCTTTGGGTAAACTTCTTAATAAAAATTCACATCTTCGTGTAGCCTTCGTGTGTGGTTCGGGTGTCGTCGTGTGACCTTCTGTAGGCGTCGTACTTGCTTTGGCTGTTGATTGGCTGTTGACCAAGATCGGGGCCAACTTCGCGCGAAATCGAATATTCCATATTCGTATGGCCATCTTGTCCCAAGTTCGGGACAGTGTGACGCCAGCCTAAAGGCTGTTGAATTCTTAGTGATTCTAATACATTGATTTGAACAACATTTACTGTCCATGCTGTGTGAAATCTCATGGTATGTTCGAGATATATAATTTTTGTGCAACAATTTGAGATGTCCTTTCTCTGTCCATAACGTATGGGATTACTTCAAGCAAGGACACGTGGCGTGAGACCTCACCATAGTCGTACGAGGAGGGGGGGGGGGGGGGGCTTCAGCCTTTCCCGGAACAATGTTTAAATTAATGATATTCGGGCAGCGAGGTGCCCGAATATCCTTATTTGGGCAGCAACATGCCCGAATATCATTGTTTGTGCAGCGAGGTGCCCAAATATATAGCTTAACGGTCACATTACAAGAAAATCACAAATATGGCAATTAATGTATCACTAGAAACTGGGAAACTTACAGATGGCAATCGTATAAGTTTTATGTCGACTGCGTATCTGATGATTATAAAAACAACATAAATAAAAGCTCTTCTAAGCATCTGGAATATCCGAGGATTCGCCAGAAATATAGCGATGTTTTGATGTCGTCACACTAGGGATCGATCCTGCTTAAGCAGACGACGTCCTATAATGAACGTAATGCAATTATTTATCAAATTATAAAGAGTTTGGTATATTTAAACATGACCTTATTTCACACCATTCTAAAAGGGAAAGTGAAACTGATTCTGATAACTAAAACCGTTTGATTGTAAATACACAGGAGAAGGGTCAATGATCAATGAAATATAAACCCCATTTTCAAATTGAAAAGCCCTCCGAATAATAGCACGATGGTATTCGTTCCCTCTTGAAACGCCGAACATGCCCCGGTGCAAGCAGCTGAAAATACAATGGCGTCTTATTTTGTTTACAAGTGACTGATTCCTTTATTTTTTTAACGCTGCATTTTTCATCAAAATAATACCATACACGAAGTTAAGAGTGAGGCAACAGACTAACATTAAGACTGACGCTAGTCAAGTAAGAGAAATAAGTGAAGAATAGATGACAAAACAGGAGATGACAAAACAGGCACTGAAAAATGTGTAAGATGTTATGGGACATCGTCTGCTTAGACAGGACTGGCCCCTGGTGTGTCGTCACACATCTCAGCAGCGTTCGAGGAGCTCTTCAGCTGCTATATCGGGGGCTGTATTTTACCGTTTTATAATTGATAATAATCATTACTTCAAATGTTTCCAAGCGTTGAATTTGGATAACCTTGTTTAATTTATGCCATATATGCAATAAAATCTATTAAGCCAATATTTACTTTGATGGAATTTTCTTGTAATGTGATCTTTAAACAATGTAGAGTGTGGTTGATGACAATGTTGATGTAGAGGTGTCTTGGTCTAGTGGATACGTCACCGGACTGTGGCTCACACGGTTCGTGGTTCGAATCCCGCCACGGCGCTAATGTCCTTTGGCAAGACATTCATCTACATTTGCCACTCTCCACCCAGGTGAAGTAAATGGGTACCTGGTAGGAAGAAATTCCTTGAATGCTTTAGCGCCTATCATGGCAGCTCGGCTAAAGCCGGGGTAATAATGTGATACTTTGTATTAAGCGCAGTAGAGTATATTCATGTAGTAGCTGTGCTATATAAATGGAACATATTATTATTATATTATTATCTTACCATAATAAAGTGTCATTGAAATATATTAGGGTAAAAGACGTCAGCACCCCCCCCCCCCCCTCCCCCTGGCTAATGTGTGCCCGTACGCGTATGGACCTCACAGTGTATGGATGGGGATAATGAAAGTCAAAGGGATTGGAATCTATAACGTATCCAACGTGAGTAGACAACAATAAAGACAAAAATTTCATTGCCACACGATGTGAAAAATATTTCCAACTATGTACTCACCCAAAAATGTGAACTTTTCAAAATAAAGTATGCAGGATTTTCTTACCCACATTTTGACTGGTTGTTTGTTTATGCTGATTATGTTTTCAGGATGAAATTATGTTTTTTATTTCAGTCGGTACGAGAAAAGAATTTGCACTTTGGGTTTCAAAACGCGAAGCGGGATGTACATGTGTGTATATATTAAATTCTTTAGTGCATGTACATCTGCATGAACATGTAATTCAAACGCATGAAAATACATTTAAAAAAGATTATGATAATTTAATGCAATATAATGAATCCGGATGACAAATTAGGCGTCTTTTCATGAACTAAAGATGAACAGATTTGAAAAAGATTAATCACCACTAAACCCTGCATTGGATTATGAAACACAAATTGCAACTTTTTATCTTGTACCGACCGCAATAAAAACAACAATTTCATTAAGAAAACATAATAAGTATTATATGGTTCCAAATAACCAATTAAAATAATTTGGGTAAGAAAAACTACACACTTTGCTCTTTGAATAAACAAATTTCATCAAATATTTCTCAATTTATTGGAAAGTGTCAGGGGACCATACTTTTTTGGCTGAGTATATAATGAGATGGCTCAAGATCTTTACGGTAATCAAAGCCATCTATACACATACAGAGTTTGGCCTAATTGGTTTGGTCTATACCCGGTTTAGGTTTCAGTTGGACACAGTATGGCGCATATTGGTATTCTTTTGTTATATGCTTGCCTAACAAAGCAACATACGCCATAATTTTACCTATTGGAGTTGAGTTGCGCAAAATATATGTATAGATCGCTCTGACGGTAATATTAAGTTTTTGATCAGGGCCCCGTTTCATAAAACTTTTTATTAATAACAACTGCCTCAGTTCTATGACAAAGTATTTATAATAACAAGCTTTATGAAACGGGGCCCAGTACGGGAAAACAAAATTAATGTTTACAAACTTCAAAGAAATCTCCCTTTGATGTTTTAAACTGCAGATATAATAATGTGCCAAAAACTTTGATAGAAATGTATGGGTTAAGAAGCCCACATAATTATAGAGACATTATGGGAATATCCGTCTTGGGTGGTTCCAGGTTTTCTGAGTATGCTGTTTTAGTTCTTTATTTTGTTTAGGTCATGACCTGCCGGCTATTCATACTAATCTGTCCAATTGTTAATACTAGTAATCACATGGAGACGAAACGCAACTCCAGGACTATTTTAAGGGGGTATTTTGTACTTACGCATGCATCGAACCCAGAGGAATTGGGATTCAGTATATTTTCATTTCTATTTACAACTTACGTTTCTTATTTTTCTAATTGCAATAATTGATCTTGCTCTTTGCATTTGTCATGTTTTGCTGTTCAAGAAAGTGATAAGCAGTTTTTCATGGCATTACTTTTCATGCATACAAATTACACGAGATGGTGCCAGTCAATTTTTCAAACTACACTGTAAAAAGCAAATGCAAAAAATGTATTCCTTATTAACATGATGTGTCTTTCACCTGGACTCGCTCTCTCACCCCCCCCCCCCCCCCGCTCTCTCTCTCTCTCTCTCTCATACTTTTCTCTCTCCATTTCTTTCCCCCTTCTTTCTTTGTCTCTTTCTTTCTCGCTCTGTTTTATAAGCCTAAAATTGTATATAATCACATCCTTTATCTGCATCTGATACTACCCCCCCCCCCCCCCCCCCCGCTCTCTCCCTCTCTCTCTCTCTCTCTTTCTCTATCTATCTATCTATCTGTCTGTGTATCTGTCTCTCCCTCTGTTTCTATCACTTGTCAAACACTTTTCCTCGTAACCAAGTTCTTATTTTGCTTCACCATTAATTTTGTGTTAAACGCTTCCGACTTTCCTCACGATTTCTTTTCGAACCATCATACATGTAAAATGCCCATTATTTAGTAAATGACCTTTTTGAAGAAAAAAATTAATTAGTTATCATTTTGTTTATGGCATAGACGATGTGTGTACAGTTGTTTTCATGATGTTCATTATTAACTGATTTGCTGCAAAATGATTTAAATTCTCTGTTAAATTTATCCGTGAACATTTTAGGGGAAGGAGGGAGACTAACAGGGAAACTGCTGGAGAGACAGGGAGATTAAATTCCAATAGAGACAGGGTTTCTCATTGAGCTTAATATCTAATTTAGATTAAAAACGTTTTGCCTGTGGTATTTTAAAAAGGTAACGTGGGGTACAAGTGAAGAAAATAGTCATCGTAATCATATAATGAACAACAAGAGAAACTGATTTTGAAAATAAAATACTTAGGCCTACAAAAAAAACCCAACAATGTCAAATCAATATTAATGAATTAATGACAGACATTTCTTCAAATCTTCACAAATAACAATTCATTTTTAGATGCATGCAGAGCTAGGAGTTTTGAACTCCTCTGCATCTAAAAAGTTTCTTTTTAGCTTTTTAAACTTCTTTGCATTACAGGTTGACATTTCATGCAGTTTTGATTCCGTACTATATGAACCTCGTTATTGCATACTTCTGTTTTTTAAACTCTTTTCATTAGAGATATATTAACCATCTCTTGGTGGATAATCATGATAATTCCCTGAAAACAAATTCATTAAAAAAAAATCATGGTCACTGTTATTCCGATTATGTTAGAAAAAGGTACCGGCAACATTATATTTTTTGTGATTTCTAGATAATTTCAGTTTTTTTAAATAGTTTTTTAATTTCATTGTTTTATTTATTTCTCTTTTTGAAGGAGAACGTTGCCTTATTCATATTTGTTGTACATAAGATTGAATTTTCTGCAGATCCTTTTATCAACTCTTTTAAAATGAATGTCATTCTGCACTAATTGCTTGGTAACACTGTCTATATATAGTACACATTCCATATTGCTCTTATTGCTGTTGTCGTTAGGCTTTTTCGTATTTAGTAAAGCTTAGATAGAAATAAATGTTCTATTTCATATTTTCGTACCGACAAAATAAGCAGTGGCCGATTGTGATTTGATATTATTATACAATGATGTCTTTGTAAGCAATATTTGAAGAGACAAAAGGAGTGAATTTTGCTCCATTATGTCTGTTTATCATTCATTTCATTCTGTTTATAGCTAAATCATTTTTTAATAACTTGTGCATTTATTCAGTAAATGTCAACAAAATGATGTTTCATTAGCTAATTAATGAAAAGGGTTGTCAAACTGTACGTGTGCATTTGACATAAAGCTGTTAACAATGCAACTAAGTTTTTCAAAGATACAAGATGTAAAGTTGATGATATTTGATATTTCACGTTATAGCATAATTCTATTATTTATATGATTCGAGAAAAATGAAGTTCCTGCAATACATTAAATATAATAATCATGTTTTGACACATGGCATGGGAGTGATTCAGTATTGTTTTCTTTTTATAGAGTGACTATTAGTATGATGGTGAGTTATTCATCTATTTCCGCTGGGGTTTCTTTATCATTTTTGTCATCAATCACAATAGCAGATGCTCTGTCAGAAATGCTCCAGCATCACAGGAAAATAAAGGTACTGAAAATCTGTTGTATGAAAACACACAATGCTATTGTGAGCAAGTACAAAACAGAGAGATACTTTACATACCAGTGTCTTTTGTTTGGCTTGTTTTCGGTGATTGATATCATTGACTGATGTTGTCATGTGAAGAATCAGACTCCAAAGGATTTTTTAGGGGTTGGGCTTAGCAGGTAAAATAAAATAATTACAAAAAATATTTAAAAATATATGACACATATTCAGATCAAAATGGTTGTAAATTTTGTGATGTACGGAACAATACACATCATCAAAGACCAACATGTACTTGCATTCCATAGGTCCTTTAAGCAGCGAAAGAGAACTTATACGCAGAACGTGTAAGCTGATCTATGTATATTCTTTCGCTCTCAGAAATGTAGGTTAAAATCATTAGCCCTGATAGCAGAAGTGTTGAAAAATGACGTGATATTTACGTCGTGGTTTTCGTCTTTTTTACGTCCTGTAATTACGTCAATAAGACGACAACTTGCACCAACGCAAGACGTCAAGAGGACGTCTTATTTTGACGTCATCTCTACGTCTTCATTCCTTTTCCCTAATAGCAGAAAGTGTTAAAAATGACGTGATATTTACGTCGTGGTTTTCGTCTTTTTTACGTCCTGTAATTACGTCAATAAGACGACAACTCGGACGAACGCAAGACGTCAAGAGGACGTCTTATTCTGACGTCATCTCTACGTCTTGTACACTGTAAAAACTGTAAAAAAGTGCTAATTTTAGGGCATGTATAGTGACTGCACCTGAAATGCTGTTTATAGCACTTGTAGTGTGCTAATTTACCAGCAAAAAAAAAATGTGAGCGTGGCGAGCCTCGAACCAGGTTCCGCTGATTGAGAGGCGCTGACGTTACCGATGGACTAACAAATGATTCTTGCTATCTTGTTTAGTCATGGGAGTCAAGTAGATAACATGAACTATGTGGTGTCGTAAATTCACTATGTAACAATATGATCTGCTCTAAATCGTACAATGTGAGTTAGTCTAGCGGTAATGCCAGCAATTCTCGATCAGCGGATCCTGGTTCGAAGCTCGCCCAAATCATTTTTTTAATGAATGTTTAGCAGTTTAAGGAGCCGGTCCAGCTCCCGTGAAAGTGCTGAAATAACACGCTGTGTGCATTCAATAGCACTCTGAGTGCAGTCCCTATGCATGCCCTCAAAAGTGCTCAGCACTTCAGTTTTTGCAGTGTACAGATGACGTCAAAATAAGACGTCCTCTTGACGTCTTGCGTTGGTGCAAGTTGTCGTCTTTTTGACGTAATTACAGGACGTAAAAAGACGAAAACCACGACGTAAATATCACGTAATTTTTACCACTTTCTGCTATCAGGGAGGTTAGTTCAAATATGAACCTACCAACTGTTGGTTAAAACAAAATTGTATGTAAAACATATGGGATTTTTTTAAACCAACAGTTGGTAGGTTCATATTTGAACCAACCTAAAATCTTTTCTGAGGGTGCTATATGCGCGATGATACCCAACTGCAATTGTGTTGTTTATCTTGTACATTCAACCTGTCAGTAAAGGAGGTTACTCAATAATGTCCGGCAATAATTGTATGGTACCGCTATCTAGGGGTTTTCTGGGACGTGGAAGCCATTTTAATGTTATTTTCTTTTCAATTAAATGTCACGTAAAGTTCATGTAGATACTTAATTATGCTTGACAGTGGCGTAATGAGCCCAAACATTTGGGGGCGCAATCTTTGTGGGAGTGGGAGGGGGTGTCCACCCTCCCGCGGTAGGGATTTTTTTCATTTTTCAACTTGAAAATGTGCAATCTGGGACATACCTAGGAAGGAAATTTTGACTTTAAAATTTGCAACATGGGGCATACCTAAGTAGACCATTTCGACTTGACGATAATTATGTACTATATTGGTAAGCGTGTCGCGATTCGACCGACCGGGATAACGGCTCGTAGCACCTTTTTTTAGGCGGAAAGTTATTTCGACGTCCGGACTGCTTTTCAGTTACTTGGACGTAATACTGCACTGTAACAGGGATGGGTGCAGGGAGGGGGAGTTTCCCCCCTTCCCGCGCGAAGCGCGAAGGCTCTGACGTTTTAGCAAATTTGAGAGAAAGATAACGGCTCGTAGCAAACAATTTTTTTTCGGCGGAAAGTTATAGTTCGACGCCCAGACTGCTTTTCGACGCTATACTGCACTGTATGTGACAGCTGTTAGTGCAGGAGGGGGGGGGGAGTTCCCCCTTCCCGCGCGAAGCGCGAAGGCTCTGACGTTTTAGCAAATTTGAGAGAAAGATAACGGCTCGTAGCAAACAATTTTTTTTCGGCGGAAAGTTATGGATCAGCGCCCGGACTGCTTTTTAATTATTTGGACGCAACATTTCACTGTATGTAACAAGAGTGGGTACAGGGAGAGGAGAGTTATTTCCCCCTTCCCTTTGACTTTGACGTTTTAGCAAATTTAGAAAGATAACGGCTTGTAGCGCTTATTTAGGCCCTTTTCTCTCACTTCCCTCGCTTTTTCGCTCTCGCTTTTTTTAAGTGGCTGAATAGGGGGGGGGCATGCCCCCCCCCCCCCGTGCTCCCCCTGTATACGCCAGCGTTTGTAACAGAAAGGGAGAAATACACATTTTATTGAAAATCATGTGATATCACGAATATTTATATATCACTTGTATGGAATTGAAAATAAACCATGGTTGAATTTCATTGGGGGGGGGGCCAAGCGCCCCCAAGCCCCCCCCCCCCCCCCACCAGTACGCCAGTGATGCTTGAACAACTGAAATGAAAGTGTATTACAGTTAGAACATGGACCCACAATTTCCTGGTTGAATACAAGTACGCCTTTCCTAATGTATAAAATAATGTAAGTAAACTGGTTTGGGAGCGTTTAAAACATGACGTTGAATTAAAGGACAATTAACCCTTTCATAGAAAAAATGGCTTGGATTTAATTATCGTTTTTTTCTTTGATGCATGGTTTATTTAACCTGACTGGTAATGAGCGTAGACGAAAGCATAAAAATTAAAGTAACATAATAAGTGAAAGTTTGAGATAAATAGGACAAAGAAAGGGAAGTTAAGAAGTTTTCAAAGTTGAGATCACTAATGATATGGCAATCTTCGCATACTGTTATGATGTGTGATATTATACTTTTATCCTGAAAATGACATTTATTTTAGCGGAGGGCATGTAAAAATACGTTACCCATAATGAATCATGGACAAAAGGTTTGTTTTATATCATTAAAATGGACAAGGGGGTATTTTGGATATTTTCTTGTACTTAAAAAGGGTCCTCCATTAGCATAATTATGACATCGCATATAAGTGATCACATTGCAAAAAGGAGACTCGCCAATTATCATTCATGATCTCTGCTTTCAAAAACCCATAACTTTCTTATTCTTTGTCCGAGTTTTCTTAAAATTTCACGATTATCCGCTGATATTTCTGATTCTTCTCAATCCAAATGTCCATTAAAGAGAAGGGAGAGCTCTGAGAAAGGTAAAAAATAATTTGTAAGCTTTCTAAATCTGTTTGTGTTAGTTTGGAAGATTATCATAGTTGAAATGTCCCCTGAAAAGGATTGCTCTTCAAACGCCCTCACAATCAAATTTGACAAGAAACAGCTGAAATGTTTCGGCTGAAAATTTGTGTGTAGTCCATATACACGTTTCTCCGTGCAGTGCATGTGACAATCTGCAGGCATGAGTTAATTTCTAATCATTTTGGTGATTCGAAAACCTTACAGCATACACCAGTTATTATGTGCTATAATCAACCTTTCCCAATGGCTTTGAGACAGTTTCTTTGACAATTCAATCTCATGACCAGAACTCAACTTTATTCTCCTTTAAATGTTAATTTTCCTTTAACCCCTTGTGACTGAAACCGACAGGAAATCACCCCCCTCCCCCACAAAAAAGAGAAGAAAAAAAGAAACATGTAGTTCTAAACCCCTTTACACATTATCTTATTCACTGAGGTGTTTTAATGTATAATGTATACCTGATTGCTAAGAAATCATGTGTGTGCTTGTAAGTAACCAGGGGACCGACGGCTTTAAGTCCTCTCCGATGGACTTGGTAATAAGGATTAATGCCTTTCCAAAAGGCAATAGCGCATCCACGTGGTTTCGAACCCGGGTCCTCCCAGTTGCGAGACCACTGCTCTACCACTGAGCCATCGCTGCTAAATATTGCTTCGAAGGGCCATTTAAGATTTATGCTAATCATGCAAATCGCCCAAAGTCACTATTTTGGCAACAAAGCTGAAATTGTTTGGAGACCATGAGGGATCACGAATCTACAAAAAAAAATTCAACTTGAAAAAAATTTCTTATGTCAAATGGAATATGCACACTATCAAAAAACGCCGAGTCTGCGGCCACGTTATTCATGCACGTATATACCATTTGGATTACCACACCCGGATAACTGCATCCCCCTCGAAAGCTCAATATAACAGTTATAACTCCAGAGAACTACCCCCTCTCCATCGGAAAACCATCATCTAGGAATATTACGTCCCTCTAGGACAAATATACCCTCCTACAAAAAAAACACCATCTGGCAATTATCCGCTATTTAGGCTTTTTACACTTGTAAAATTACCAATTTGGATAATTTATCTACAAATTAGTTGTAAGGGATAGTTGTCAGTTGTTCGGTTGGTAGTTCAAGAGGTAAGCCTAGCTGTATAGTTGTCTTTGAATCGAAAATTTTCCCTACATACATGAATTTCATCACAGATAAGTAATCACGTGAAAACATCTTGAGTATGTCAATTGGCAGTTTTTCTTTTCTCATTCTATAAGTAATCCCATTTCATCTTAAAAAGAAATTGAATGATTAAAATAATGTCTCTTTGTGCTTATCAAAACGTCAACCTATCTATCATGGGTATCATTTATTTTTCACTTTATTGTTCACATTTCACAATTCAAAGTTTACTAGTATCTTGTTTTCATAACAGATACAAAGAAACATCATTCCCTTGTCAGAGACTAGTACAGAAAGTGAGTACCTCGAGGATATATAATAATTGCTGAAAAGACTAAGCTAAAGAAGAGGGTTTGGGTGACCCCCCCCCCCCCCCACACACACACACACACCCTCCCCCCACACACACCCTCCATGGTCATGCCCAGCATATAAACGTAGTATGATAATCCTGTCCTTATCTCGTTCAGCTAGATCTGAGTATATACAATGTGTGTTTCGTTTTGAAATACATGTTAATCTATATATTTCACTCTTCTTTAGTCTATCAACAATAATTTGATATGAGGTACTTACCTTCTGTACTTGTCTCTGACAATAATTCATGTTTGTTTGTATCTTATTTCATGAAAACAATGTAAACTTTGAATTTACATCAGCTTCATTGTTTTAATTCCCCACACTCCAGAAAACCAAAGAAGGGTCGAGGAAGGAAGGAACGCAAACAGAAAGAAAGAAAGAAAGAAAGAAAGAAAGAGAGAATGAATGAATGAACGAATCAGTGTAAAAGGGAGAGGATTGAAGAAGCAAGCAAGAAAAAGAAAACACAGAAAGAAAAAAAAAGAACGAAAGAAAAAGAGAGAAGGAAAATACAAGAAATGAGCGAAACGGACATGATCTAACATAGGCCTAAGTCATTAACCATTCCAACTCTTGAGAATGTCTTAAGAATATACGTTCGTGCAACTTCGGTACGAACAGTACTTTAGCGTATTTTTTAAAGAATAAGGTCCATGTAATTACAATTAAATTTCATTTTGCATAATTCGCCAACAATCTAACATAGACCTATGTCATTAACCATTCCAACTCTTGAGAATGTCTTAAGAATACGTTCGTGCAACTTCGGTACGAACAGTACTATAGCGTATTTTTTAAAGAATAAGGTCCATGTAATACTATTTACAATTAAATTTCATTTTGCATTTTCACCCCGTTTGCAGTAATTTCGATTGGATAGGTAGCCTGGATTGTCCATAATATTTTATAACTTTCAAGCTTGCAAAAATTTTGAGACTATACGAAACCAGTCATCTCCAGTCTATGTGTGCGTGTGGGGGGGGGGGGGGGGGTGCCAAGAATAGGGGTTAGGTGCTTTTAGACATATCTGAAAGGACCCTTGGTTGTGTCTCCCCCGATCCGCATACTGGTGATCCCCTGAACAGATGAATGCTTAGAACAAACTGGGACCAGTTAATCAGGTTCAAGACAATAGAGGGCGCTAGACACGAAATGCAGAGAAATTTCGTCAAATAGACCGCTTCTGTAATGTATGCAAATTTTATGCATACCTTTCAAACAAAGGTTGTTCTTGATAACTTGAAAGCTTGCTGGAGGCTTGCCGGACATAGCAACAAATAATGTATGCAAACTGGATTCCAATCATCGAGGCTAAAAAGCAGGTTCATGGAATAGCTCGTCACTAGGTGTTCAGAGAATATAATTCTATTCGTGGAATATGGAGAGATCGATGTCTATAATTCACAAAGTGCTTGCATTTTAATTGAATATGAATGCCATGTACTTTACATTCTATAAACCATGACTAGACAATAGTTCACAATCCTGAGCCAATGTATTACAAGCATATTTCTCGGAAGGTCCCTGAGTAGAATCACGGACTGGGAGTGTAGGCCCCATTGTTGTATCCAGTCTCGTCATGTTTTAATTGAAATTAATACCCCCCCCCCCCCACACACACACACAAAGAATGGTGTAGCGATGTAAATATTCATTTACATTGATACGATCTGTAAAAATATAATTTTAGAAAGACTAATACACTTTCCAACATAAGCATTCTATTATGTTTTCCGAACAATTTGGGTTTCGAAAATGTTATTCAACAGATTCAGCTTTACTTTTTGCCTACGAACTTTTGTACAAATTTTATGAAAAGAGATAGCTTTAGGAGTGTGTGTAGACCTTAGCAAGGTATTTGACTGTTTGGATCACCAAATCTTACTAAGAAAACTAAGTTTGTATGAAATTAGAGGCATTCTGTTAGAATGGTTTCAAAGTTATCTGTCGAATAGAACACAGTTTGTAAAATATATGAAGAGCAAGGCGTTCCTCAGGGCAGTATCTTAGGCCCGTTATTGTTTTTGCTCTTTATAACTTTATAAACTACATAGTCTAGTCTTCAAGGAAATTAAATTATGTATTGTATGCCGATGACACAGATATATTCTATTCTGGTAAATATTTCAATGACTTAAAGGGGAATGAAATCATGGGGAAAAGTTATGAAAACTTGAAAAGTCTCAATTTACTTTCTATGGCGATCCTCAAATTGGCAATGTTGCTTCAAAGTGACAGGTAGAGTAGGACAACTCTCCATGTGTTTTCTACACAAAAACTTTCATATTTTCTCCATTATCTCTAAAAATGCTGCTTGTCTTTTTGTGAACTCAACATATGTTGTGTCAAATACATTTCTCCATGATATATCTTGAGCTGAGAAGGAGACAAGCTGCACCTTGAGAGATAATAGGGAAAATATGAAATTTTGTTTACAACACATATGGAGAGTTGTCCTACTAAACCTGTCATTTTGAAGCAACGTTGCCAATTTGAGGATCGCCATAGAAAGTAAATTGAGACTTTTCAAACTTTCATAACTTTCTCATTTCTTAACCGACTTTGATGGAACTTTTTTTAAATTGCTTCTCTCTATCCTCCCTTTTCATTAAAAATGATTTCCCCCAGGATTTCATTCTCCTTTAATTTTTGAAGCAAATGTTGAACTTCAAAAGGTTACCTATTGGTTTTCAGCAAATAAATTACAGATTCATCAGACCAAAACCAAATTCATGTTATCTAATTTTAGGAACAAAAGTGATAATCTAGTAGAAGAGGTAAATCTGAAAAAGATGGTAACATTATTGACCAAGTACAATTTGCAAACTTCTTAGGAGTTGCCATTGACAACAAACCCTCATGGGAAAAGCACATTGAATTAGTTTCTAAAAGGATTCGCAGTAATATCGGCGTCATGAGTAAGCTAAGAATTGTTCTATATAAATCCATGCTTACTTTGTACTATACACTCGTATATACCTACCTTTCTTATTGTAATTTAGTATGGGGAAGAACATTTAATATATTGTTAAAAACTGGAAATGCAACTGACATTTGACATTTGAGTATTTATCCCGTTTGTTTATTTCGCCCTTTTTATTTCTTAAAGATTCCCCCTTTCTCTCTGGTAAGTGCCCTTTTTACTACTAAAAGTGCCCCTTTTCCTTTCTAATAAGTGCCCTTTGCCCTTCTGATAAGTGCCCCTTTTTTCTAAGTGAAATTTTACTATTGATAGGTGCCCCTTTTTCTTTCTAATAAGTGCCCTTTCCCCTTCTGATAAGTGCCCCTAATTTCCTTCTAATTTGTGCCCTTTTCTCCCTTGATAATTGCATTTTTACTTCTGATAAATGCCCCTCTTGAAATCTGATAATTGCCCCCTTATCTCTCTAATAAGTGCCATTATGATATCTCCTTCTGATAAATGCAATTTTACTTGGGATAGGTGACCCTTTTTCTTTCTAATAAGTGCCCCTTTTCCCTCCTAATAAGTGCCCACTTTCCCCTTCTGGTAAGTGTCCCTTTCCAACTCCGTTAAGCGCCCCTTCCTCTTTTGATGAATGCCCCCTTTTCCCTATATTTGCCACTGTTTCTTACAAAAAGAGCCACATCTACAGCTTCAAAGAATCGGTACGGCTTTAGTTACAGGTACCCACAATATAAGGCAGTGGAGCTGGAGGCAATAGGGGCATAATGCCTACCCCCCCCCCCCCCCGCTACGCTCACTGGCTCTTATAATACAAAATGTATGTATGTTGATATCGATGTAAGCTTAAAGCAAAATGACAGGGCTAATGTACGAATCAAAGATCATTCGACATTCCCCAAATTAATTTGCTGTTGTCATTTTGATATACAGCTGTAAATAATGCACAAACAAAGGAATTCAGTGTTAGAAAAAAGTAAAAAAATGTTTGCTCGCTCGAACATGAATCACTGAAACATAATACACAACTGCTAATTAGGGAAACTGAAACAGTGTCCGGAGCCACAATACAAAGGAAGAAGTTGATGCTTGATAATATTTCAATCATGTTTCAATCATGTTTTGCATCATGTTTGTTCGTCATGATTGCTATGTCTATATTTTTAATAAATTGAATTGAATTGATTTGAATTAGACTGTAGGGTACTAAAATAATGGGTAATACCAATGTCACAAATTTGTCCTTTTTCGCTTCTTGTTCACCCTTGTAGGTGCCCCTCTCGCCAAGTGCCCTTTTTGCTGGTGCCCCTCACCCCACTTTGAAAGGCACTCTGCCGCCCCTGCAGGTCGCCTACCCCCCTCAACCCCCCCCCCCCCCCCTCCACTCACTCCACTGTTCGAGAATCATGTGAGAGTTACTCTTACACAAACGGTTGTTCGAATTACCAAGGAGTTATCACAAATAACTCCTTGGAAATTTGGTTAGCTCAGCTCCGCGTGATCGAGACTTCGCTACTATTTATACGCTCTGGCTACACTTCGGACATTGGGGAAAAAGTGTATGTCTCCCTCATTAGTTTGAAAATAAGAGAAAGGCGAAATTCAACGGTAACGTACGGACGTACGCGTACACATTGACCTTTGATGACGTGCCCATCATTTCGGAACGTAGTTTAGGCTCCTGCGCGCGCACACGTACTACTCGCGATTATTTTGCATTTTGCAACGATATTGCAATCGATACCACAAAAAGTTCATTCATGTTAATTTGCTGCGAAAGAATTCTACACGACAATGGAACACATCATATCGTGACGATTTATCTCTTTATAATTCGGTTTCTCGTCCAAAAACAGAGATGCCTACCACAGGAGGGAACGACGAAATGACTGGGTCTCCTCGTGATAGTGGTGACGAAAGCGAGGATGAAAGAGAAATTTTAGAAGAGAGTCCTTGTGGAAGATGGCAGAAGAGGCGAGTGAAGGTGAGAACCTGTCCCATTGTTTTTCACATGTAGGCCTATCATAATTTTATGTATGCAATGTGTTGTGGCAATGCATTCTGCACACACCATGCATGATTGTGAATGAAGACGTGTTGTCATGATGGGGTGGTATTGTGGAAACTCACACCAATTAATACAATAGTGGTCGTATTGACCACTAAGCGGGACGAATGCAAAAATACTACTCATTTTCTGGCATTATCGTGGTTGAGGAAACCACCATTCACTCTGCACAGAAATGCTTCAATTGCGTTATTTATACGCATTGGTTTCCTCATTCCCTGTCCATCTGTCCATAGTCAGATTCTGCACTTTATTTTTCCGTGCTAACGATCGCGTGAGTGGTTTCCTCAAGGCTCAACCACGATATATAGTCAAACCTACCTCAGCAAGCAATGGTCATATTGACCATTAGAATCATATACATGTGTGTATACTGGGTATTGGGGATACAGATGTAATTTTGTTTGAAATTGATGTTTTTGTGGGCAAACTGATACTTAACTATCATTCTTTAGATTTTAAGTTATCAGTTCGTTAAGATACAAAATGTAGAAAGTTATAAAAACTTACATTTACAGCCCTCTTTTTGGTACTTGTTACCCACATCTCCATACGGATCACGACTGCTCTCAATAATGTTGCGCACTAGTGAGGCCGCTCTACATGGTTACGCACCGTAGATACGTACGCAGAATGTTACGCACACAAGCTATTCTACGAAGACCTGCAAGGGCCAAACTGACGACGTAAAAAAATAAAAAATATTACGTACGTACGTAATATTTTTTCTTTTTTTACGTCGTCAGTTTGGCCCTTTCAGGTCTTCGTAGGAGATCGACGAACCCATCGCGCCGGTACTACTACGAGCGCTGAGGGCTCCCTTCATCATAATCGTGAAAAATACAAACTGGATGCTGACGGGACAGTCTCGATAGCAGTTATCGACAAAAAGGACCCAAAATTTCAGGAAACCCTCTTCAAAGGTCACAAAACAACCTGGTAAGTTTTAATCATCTATTATTCAATATAATTCTTTGGATGTAAGTAAAATGTAATATATTATATTCAATTAAATATAGCCAAAAATGCACAGTGATGCAGTTTAGGTATGGGATGTGTGTTGGCTGCGTTACTACACAGTCGGCAATGGCGTGTACCTATGAGTGGTCAAACCTGTCTTAGCGGCCACTAAAAAATCCCCTGCAGGAAATTACCGTGTTGTAGACCCTGCACTGCATATACATGTAGCGGTCACCTGCCTAACCTGCTAACGTCCGTGCGCATTGACTCGCCACCGTTGTTAACTCGCCACTCACCTGTCACTTACTGTCAGAACTCGTCCTCTAAAAATTATCTGCATCGCTTCAGACTTTGTTGTGGCTACATTGAATAGGTCAAAATATATTCTTCTGCCGTTGGAAGTCTCTTGTAAGATCCGGCGCATGAATAAGAGTTGGGCGCGATCAAAGTTTAACTAGCACACACACTCCTGCAATAGCCGGTGGATGGAGCTCGGGCGACAAAGACTAGACCTCCCTACTCAACAATAGTTGTAGCCCAATATGATGACGGAAGTTGACAAAATTTGCTATCGAGATGAAGATTAAAATATACTGATCAAGCTGGTACCATTTTAAAAGAGGGGGTGGTGTGATCTAAAAAAATAGAAGGGGGTGGCGGTTTAACGTAGAACCCTCTACAAGAAGGTGGCGAGTCTGCGTAGATCTGGCACATGTGTTGTGTGTATGTATGACGTGCCTGTGTGGTGTGCGCATGCGCGCAGTATTGGATTTGTAACTACAGGTAGAGATCGATGGGCGCGACTCAACAGCAGCCACCTATTGAGTCGCCATCCCGGAAGTACGTATATAGTGACGTCATTCTCTTTAAAATGGAGCATTTTCATGAATCATGCTTTTGAGATATTTTAGGGGATACATTGATGTTTTCATATTAAATCAAGATTTTGGCAAGAATAAAGTTTAATTTTATAGCAGTATAGGAAGTTTAAGGCCGTTGGGTGGCGACTCAATGCGCATGGACGTTAATAGGGAGGTCCACAAAAAAAAAAAAAAAACAGCACTCACTGTCACAAAACATGCCTTAAAATATTGATTAATATTCCAATTATCACACAGATGGCTCAAAACTTAAAAGAAAATCTCATAAATAGTGAAAAATAAGGGCTAAATAGTCCATATCATGTGCTGAAAAATACGTTGACATATTCTTTACAAGCAATGTACTATCGATAGTCAAACGATCATCATGCGCGCACGCGAATAAATTTGAAGAAATTCCCCCAAAATCGTAGCTCACAGCATGACAAGCCCATATCTATGCCTCTCACATGCATAGGCGATTCACTGCGGCGCGATTATTCAATGACTCATCGATAGATAACGAACTCAACTCCCCCTAAAATACACAGATTCTGACACATCTCACTACATCACCCACTCAAACTATGCAAGAACAAGGTAAGTAGCGATAAAAATGCCTAAAATTGCATACATACCGCCACTTTGTTTGTCCTTCAGGGAAAAAATCCTGGGTTTGGTGGGATGTATAGGGCATCCCCTGAACGGTAAACTCGCAGACATTCAGAATACGTCATTGATAAACATAGGGGGACCAATCACAGAAAGAAAAAATCTCAGATTCATTCGCCTGTCATTCGCTTAACACAGGCGGTATCGGAAGTGTGTGCATGCATAGCGGGCCGAATCGCGCATTGACTATCGGTGCACTTGCGCGATAGCGCCATCTAGCGCCCGTGGTTGTGCCTACTGCTAACGGCACGCGGCTAGCCAGGATTAGCTTCGTGAGTGTAAAAAAAGTGGCTGTCGTAAAAATAATTTTCCGGCTATTCTTACGACATGCGCATACGCTCCATTTTCGTACTCTGCGCACACTTCACTTGTTGAGTAAAAATCTCTCTGTCTCTGTTTTCTCTGTCTCCTCAGCCTTTTCCATATTATATCTGTAATTCTGTAGAGAGAAAACATCGGTTAGTAACAAATGAAAAAAACGACAAATGACAAAGCTGGGAATCGAACCTGGGTCCTCGATATTGCCAGTCCTCTGACTTAAAGGAGAATTAAGCCCTGATTACAAATTTACTTATATTGGAAGGTATAATGTATTCCTACTTATTGGCCTAAATCATTTTCTAATAAGATATCAGAAAAGGGTATAAATAAAGATATTCCAACACCCGGTATCGTCTCCTACTCATTTACATGGGGGCTGCCATTTTCTTGCTGATTTGGAGTTGTACATGAACCATTGAGAAATGTTCCAGTCAGGAAGATATTTTGAATCCAAATCCTAAATTGATTTTCTTCATTACCTAAATTCCCATATGTGACGGAAAATATAAAGTGGGTGTTTACATGTATTATAAAAATTAAATCTTTATGATACTTTTAAATTGTCTGGTTTTGCTTAACAAAAATCTATTTTCTTGGGTTTGCCAAACAGAGCAGAACATAATATATGCAGCATGCATTCTGACTTTTCAAGTCCATTATCCGAAAGCAGGTGAATGCATAGTTTGCCGCTATACATGTAGATGCTCAGGGAAGAAGCATCCATAAAATTTGAATTAATTTGCTCCGTCCCATACGTCCAGCATTGAGAAAATAGATTTCTATTATTAAAATTAAAAAGCAAATATCGATTTTCAACAGAAATATATAAGGAAATCTTCAGTTTAAAAATAAATTGACATATCTATTCTATATTTTTAATCTCAAATGGGTTTTTAATTTTGAAAAAGGCAATTGAGCATTTGGATTAAGAAAGTCTTCTTATACACATAAACAAAATGGCAGCCCCCATGTGTAGCCAGGATTAGCTTCGTGAATGTAGGAAAAAAAAAAAATGGCTATACGCCTTCTACATCACGAAGCCAGGCGTTATTACCCAGCAATCAGATTCCGCACGGGGTAGTACGACATGAAAAATGCCCTGAAATCACACTTTTCTGATAATTTCCGCGCCCCACAGGCCCTTCCCCACAGCGTTTCCTCCTAGGGAAACGTTTGGAATTACAAATTTTTTTTGATTGAGTATAATTTTGGAAATATATCCATAAAAAGATGATAAAAATTTCAGAAAACTCACCAGCGTTTGCGTATCCATGCCTCCGAGGTCATGCAGATCAAAATGGCGGCACGATCGCCGTAATCGAAATCATGAAAACTATTAGGCGCCGTTTGTAAATTTATTATTTAGCTCAATTATTTACATATAATTCATTTACAATTATTTACATATAATAGTTTTCATGATTTCGATTACGGCGATCGTGCCGCCATTTTGATCTGCATGACCTCGGAGGCATGGATACGCAAACGCTGGTGAGTTTTCTGAAATTTTTATCATCTTTTTATGGATATATTTCCAAAATTATACTCAATCAAAAAAAATTTGTAATTCCAAACGTTTCCCTAGGAGGAAACGCTGTGGGGAAGGGCCTGTGGGGCGCGGAAATTATCAGAAAAGTGTGATTTCAGGGCATTTTTCATGTCGTACTACCCCGTGCGGAATCTGATTGCTGGGTAATAACGCCTGGCTTCGTGATGTACATGTAGAAGGCGTATAGCCATTTTTTTTTTTTCTACATTCACGAAGCTAATCCTGGCTACCCATGTGCTGCTAGCAGACGATACATATTGCTAGCAGATGGTAAATTTTGCTCAGAAAAATTTGATTCGTATCGATCTCATATATATTTTGACGCAAAGCCATATAGTCTAACAAGTAGGAATAAATAACACCTTTGAACACTATCGTCTTTATTTTTGAGCGTAATTCTCCTTTAACGATGTACCTGTGAGAACGAGTTGACATCGAAGGTGTTCAAAACATATAAATACCCTAACCCTAAACCTAACCCTAACCCTATTCTTACGACGGCGCAGAGTACGAAAATGGAGCGTATGCGCATGTCGTACGAATAGGCGGAAAATTAATCTTACGACTCGTAAGAATAGCCACTACCAAAAAAAAAATTGGCTATACGCCTTTTACATCACGAAGCCAGGCATTTTTCCCCAGCAATCTAATTGCGCACGGGTTAGCAGGACTGGAAATGCCCTGAAATAACACTTTCCTGATAACTCCTGTGACCAACAGGTCCTTCACCACAGCGTTTCCTCCTAGGGAAACTTTTGGAATTAGTATGTCTTTTTGATCGTCCGTATTTTTACCAAAAAAATCCAAAAAAGAGCATAAGAAATTTCCGAGAACTCACCAGTGTTTGTGTATCCCTGCCTCCTCTTGTCATGCAGATATAAAATGGCAGCTGCGTGCGACGGCGCGTGATACAACCATAATTGAAACTATACGTCGCCGACAGATTGCTGGGGAAAAATGCCTGGCTTTGTGATGTAAAAGGCGTATAGCCAATTTTTTTTTTTACACTCACGAAGCTAATCCTGGCTAAACGCGGCCAGCGGCCACCCATACCGCGGTCAATATCTGACCGCGTATAGCGGCCACCAATATCGAGTGGAGCCATAGCTTCATGCACACAAAGTTAGCTTTTGCCATAATAAAGCCGTGGTGTGTTTACCGAGTCCTAGCTCAGTCACACTCTCACACAAACGTCGTGAATAGATTCTACAACGACCAAGAAGTAGTACTGATTTCATGAAAAATCTAAAAGTTTTACCACATTGCCGACTAGATCTAATTAGAGATTAAAAGTCTTTTGAGTAAGAATTAAGCACTAGTATTGTTCGTTTACGTAATCTTCGTACCATCCAACCGCATCCCCCGCACTTGTATTGTTCTCTTAAGCTTAGCTACCTCCATACACAACAAAACAACCAGTATTGGCATTGATATCGATCGCATGGGCACATTACTACAGACTCGTACACTTCATTATTAATTTTCAATTTTTAAAAGACTTATAAAAAAAATTAAAAGGGTGAAAGCTTTCGAAAAAAACTTTTCAAACGAGTGAATATTTTAGAAAGTGAAAACAATAAAATACTACCCAATTTTTATTTTTTTAAGGATCAATAATAACAATTTCACGTGTGATCCTGTCCCTGAGCTAAAAAACGGCGGGAAAACTCGTCCACCAGTGATCCATTGTCGACGTTCGCACTTTCGACGAATCAAGCGAGCACCTTCTATCGTCTGTTCTCAAAAACGGTTAAAACTTCTTTTAAACCATTCGAAAGACAAATATTTATTGAATGAAAATTGATTACATGATTTTATAAACTTATCATTGTAATTATTGACAGGAAGCAAAAGCATGATTAGCCATCGTTTTTAAGACTATAAAAATCAAGAACAGCAGTCTACCGCGGGCGGTACGTACATGTACATGGTAATTTGAGGGAAAATTCATTTTACACATATTGCTCGTAGATCTATTGTTTTTCTCATTTATTGACAACAAAGCACATTATTTTGGCATTTTATATTAAATATTTCATATGAAATGTTATACAAATCTGTATGTAGCTTATTTTCCTAAGTTACATGTATAAATGGATAATGGCGCTATAGAAATCTTATGTATTATTATTATTATTATTATATGGATGCAAGTATACTACGAGTGATATTGCGTGGATGTGCAAAAAATCTAAAATGGCCGCCGACCTGTCTATAGTGGCCACCTGTCTATAGCGACCACTTTTGCCGTTTCCCTTTGGTGGCCGCTATAGATAGGTTTGACTGTACATGTACATGTACATGTATGCTAGAACTGGATATTGCTGTCAATATCATTATGACCCCAATGTATAGAATCTGTATGTTGGAGAATCCTGTTAATGGTGGACCAGAACTTTCTTGCTTGGGAAAGACAAAATATGCTCCAATTTTATGCCAGTTTCATTTTCATGAGAAATATTTCACCCAGAGTTTGCTTTAGTATTATTCTTGGTTTCCATACTGTACAATTAGTGCTGTAGCTCGGACCGTTTTCCGGTCTTTGGTCCGGCGGACAAAGCATTCCGAGCCGGACTGCTTCCGATCCGGGCTGAGGCAAGAGTTGGGTCAGCTCGGTAACAGAGACCGGTTGTAAAAAGGTCATTAATCGTCGCCGTTTATCATCATGCCACGAGCGCAAACGCATATGTGTCTTGCTTAAATCGGGGAAGTGCTGCTTAAATCCACAGCTATTTTGACCAAGCAAGGATCGGAGTTATCACAGGTACGGTGTGATAACTCCGTTGCATTATGCATGGCATGTGGTAAGGTCCATGCTTGCATTATCCACACACTGCATACACAATTAACGTACGTACGCAAGATCGCTGTTCTGCGCTGTGCACACAGCTCACTGTACTGTAACAAGCTCAAGTTGTGAAACCTAGTGACCAATCAGGAGTGAGATGTTGAAATTAACATAAATGAAAGTTCGGCAAACTTTGGTGACCGGTGACCCAAGTGCCTAGCCTGGCAGCTAGCTAGCTTGGTCCACTTGCATTGCCGATGATTTTGCGTGCGCACGCACGCACCCAGTCGAGATCGGAGCAGGGGGATTATTGGGAAAGGGTGAAAAGGGCGTTCAGTTGATAAAGTTTGTTGACCTGTAAAAACTGTCAACAATTCCCAGAGAGTAAGGCAACGTGTTTGTATTATGTTGATGATGTTTTGTCAGAAACTCGCAGCGCAATCGAAGGTGCTTCATTTATTGCGATATCGATCATGCCGGCATGATAAATATATAATCTCGTTAAGTATTTCACTTTCTTTGACTGTAAGGATCGGAAGAATTATTTTTGAAGATTATGATGATGCCATATACTATAGTGAATTTGCTTTATTTAGGAATACTGTAAAGCGACGGTCGCCAGATAAAATACAGCGTCGACTGTTCAATGAAAAAAAAAAGAATACGATTGCCAGATTGAACGAAGGACTGTCGACGATTATTGAGTTTTGAGCCGCAAATGCGCATTATTTCTTCCGATATTAAGATGCAAAAAATAGCTGATTTTTTAAAATGAAATGTATGGATCGCAATAATTATGCGGAGTTTTAACAGTGAAAGAAATTGAAGCTCATCATATGAAATAAAGTAATAATCGTCAGATGAAATTAAATTGCACTCGCTAAATGATACAGATTTACGATCGCCCAAAGAAATACTATTTATATTACTAGAGTATTAGACAGATGAATAAATGACGGCCATTGTATATTTTTGTTGCCTTTAAATAAATTCACTGATGAGAATGATCAATACATGGAAAATGGAATGGTGTCAATGTGATAGATAGAAGAAGAAAATGACAAATTAAAGAGAAACATCGGAGAAGGTGAATGAAAAGCTGACAGAATAAAAAGAGCCACCGGCCATCAACAAATTCCTAAAAAGTAAATGAATTAACTCAACTCATTTTAACGATATTTCTCTCGTTGCTTTTTCATGATCCCCTCTTTCCTAGCTCATTGTTACCCCTTTTCTCAAACCATCAATTCGTCGATACAACACGGACTTCATGTAACTCCCCCCCCCCCCACCTCTCTTTCTCTTTCTCTCTCTTTGTACTTTTTACAAATATAGGATTGTGTGATCTACCGCGCGCGCGCGTACTATTTATAAATAACCGCGATATCAACAAGCTGCCAGACAATGGCTCCCAAGAGTCTCTCAATGTCATTGACCCAGTTAATGATTTATGACCTGCTGTGATTTTTTTCTCACGCTAGCCTATACAATATGCGTCGGGCTTTCTGGCAAGTTGATCTACATGTATACCTACATGAATACTAATCGCGTTACTTAAACCAGGGAAGCGTTATGGAGACGGTACGGACAATTAGCCCAAGTGACTATCATCACTGGTGAACTCATCATTATTCGTATTATGCTTATCGATGTGAGGAGTGTATTCCATCATGGACCTACACTCTAGTAAGTCCATGGTTCGATCTTCTTTCTGATACTCTCATTATCCTTATCATTCCTCTTCCAATATTTTCTCCTTTTTTCTCGTTCGCTATCCTGCCGACTTCCGTTTTCATGGAGAATCAAAACAATAGGAATTATTTGAGCAAAGATTTCAGCTTGCCATCATGTCAGACAGCTGACGCCCAGCTTGGGTGTCATGTTACACCGCGGTCTTTTTACAGAGAGTGCGTGGTTTGAGCGGCAAGCACATTCCACGATGTTATGCAAATAAATTCATGCCGGTTGGCCGCATTACTCCCACCTCCATGGAGTCACGTACAACACTTTTTTTTAGCCAGGCAAATGGACCAATCGTATTATAAGTGGGCACCAGCCTTGTTAAACAGCAAAATCGCGTTTGCCATTAGCTTGCAAGGCGGAGCTAGGACTCAGCTTTGGTAAATTGAGACACGCCCACTCATGTGTATGAACTTAAATTTATGCTCTATATATAGCTCATTACAGGAGTGGCGTGAATATGATCGGGTGACTGACATGTGGGCAGTCGGTTAGAGACAATAACTTTCACAACTGATCCTAAAGTTGTGGCACGTAGCATGTCTGGACCGCAGACCGTGAGATAAGAATGTAACGGTCCACTGTTCTTACTATAAGGTCAAGGTCACTAACAATAACTGACTCGGGAGGTGTAAGCTTTTTTCTTTCATAAAATCAGCCGTAACTCAATTCCGAGTTACCGGACCAGACCGGTCCGGTCGAGATTAAAAAAATACTTCGCCGGACCAAAACGATCCGAGTTTTGCGTTCCGAGCTACAGCACTATGTACATTACCTTTCTTCAATCGTTTTGGTTCATGTAGGCCAAGATCTATTTTTTGTTTGCAACTTTGCATACAAATGTATGACTGATAAAAGCTTTACAGATATTAAAGTGAAGGTTATGTTCTAATATAGAGCTCTGGTAAGGTGTTGAACATAGATTGTTATATCCCTTCTATGAATATTCATTAGTATTCTAAATACATGATTGGTCAATTGATGATCACGTGATAAAATATAATTTCACTACGAAAAACAAATCTCTGCCAGCGCTCCGAATATCTTTAACTATTTTTTCCTGGGCAGAACTGCACATGCTCTATTTTAATATTTTCTTCCAAGGCGCTACTGCGCATGCTCACTCAGTCACTGTTCATTGACAAAATTTGTGTCAAATTCAAACGCTCAGATGACCCGCTAAGCGAGTCCTTGACCTTGTACGGACTGCTCATAACCTTGCCGCCTGCAGTATCGGCGCAAGTCACCGGTACTTTAGCCCCGTGCCTGGATCCGAATCGGCTACTGTACTGGTAATCGGTTCAGATCGGATATATGTAAACAAACATGGCGGCCTCCGAGGAAGTTCGCTTTGACCTCTTACAAGGGGCAAATATCAATTTTATTGCTTCCACTGACAGTTCAAATACGAACAAAGTGAAATATGAGCTATTTGTCGTGCATAGACAATGATCTAGATTATCGTACTACATGTGGTACATGTAGCAATAATTTGTAGACTTTCACCGTTCACCCTGTATGTTTTCGTCTATCGAGCATTCGAGGGTCTTATCAGACAGCTAAGTCATGTAAGTTAGACTCAAGTCTATACAATTACAAGTTACGTACGGTACTATGGATAGGGTTAGTCAAGATATTGTTTTATGTTTTTCTTTTTTTTTAAATTAGTTGTAAAGAAGGGATATAAAACAAACATGTACCAAGCATTTAGTTCGAAATTATAGTGGAAATATAAATCTTCGGAGGGACTGGCAGTAGTACTATGCCAGTTCCTCCTCAGATAAATAATTGCCACTATACTTTCTCACAGCTTGGTATATTTGTATAATATTCAATGACGTACATGTAGATAGATATTGTACATATGTCATGTATACTTTATTATCAGGATGCCACTTCATGTGCATCATGTGCATTGTGAATCGATTGCGCACTTGATAGTGTACAACACTGTATGTTGGGAGTTGTGATGTCATTCATGACTAATGGACAGTCTAGACATGTGTGTGAATGTTAACCTGACTTTGAAACCATTCATGTACACACACAATGTAGTCTTCATTATAAGACTCCCTTCATAGACCTCTTCTTGTGAGACTAGAATCACAAAGTTTCTCAACAGTGTATACAGAAGGTACATGTACAAGTACATGTGTGTTTGTGTAATTGCACAGTATTTGATGCAATACCGCACACTGTAAAGGTAATGTTTAGTTTTTGTAAGCCCTCCAAAACTTTTCGTCAGATTTAGTGGATTTTTGTCCATTAATACAGATGCTGCCCTACACTGCAATTAACTCCTCGTAAAGTCGTAAAAGTATTTGAATTCCTAACAGCTACTGAGGCCCTGTGCTGAGAGAGGAGCAAAAATCCTCGAAAATTCACCTTGTATCTCCCTTATTTGGGGCCTTATAGGGCCCCTGCAACCAAACGCAACCCAAATGAAATTTTTTTGCTGTTGATTTGCAGGGATGCATACAACTAATATTCTGTATTTCAAACATCTAGATATGTTTCATAGATTTTTAAAAGTTTTTAAAAATATTTTTTCCAACCTCCTGAGCTCCACCCTAAAAAAAAAGCTCCACCCTATTAAAAAAAAAAAGCTCCCGATCTCATTCCTCCAATGACATCATCTGTCAGTCATCAGTCAGCTATGCAGTGCTGCCAACCTAAAATCGTATTCCTCACCTTTTACGGTTGATAAGGGGGTATGGCATTGTGTATCACAGGCAAAAATTTAGAACAGTTCTTGTAACCCAGAACCATAAATAGTTAATGCCAGTGGATAACAAAAGGTTGTTCGAGTAGACAGGTGCGATGCATTATGGTAATATTCTGTTCCAAATTAATTCCAGACATCCATAGATGTTGGTACCCCCTTATCAAGTGTAATAGGAGCGAAACTGGGTGAGGAATCCGTACTAGTTGGCATGTCTGGCTATGTACACTAACATTCTACAATAGACAGTGGAATGTAACTTCCCCCAGCTTAGCACATGTTCACAATAGAATTGCATGCTTTCAAACAATGTACCTCTGCATTAACATCTTTTCCTGGTGATGCTACAGCATGTCTGACATACAATGTACATGTAGGCATTGTATGGTCTATTAGAACAGATGGTCATCTCTGGCAAAGCTACATACCACTGTCTCTCCTTAGCTCACTAATGGGGTGTTGCAAGAAAGTTGCGATTGATTGCAAGTTGCAACTGATCGGTACTGACCAATCAAAATCATTGTTGCAAGCGCATCTTCTTGAATGGGCAGACCCTGAACCATTCAGAATGGTTGTTCTAATTTGCTTTACAGTTTGCAATTGATTGCAACTTTCTTGCAACACCCCATAAGATTGACATATGTCACTTCAGGAATGAGATCTGGAGCATTCTTTTAGGGTGGAGCTTAGCATGTTTGAGACAATGATTTTAAAAATTATTTAAAAATCTATGAAACATATTGAATGTTTGAATTACAAAACATGAGTTGTATGTATCCCTGCACATCAACAGAAATCAACTTGCATTTGGATTGCAATGGACTTTCAAAATTCATGAAAATTCCAGAGTACATACATGTAGGAAATGATGATATTATGCTTCATATCAATTTTCACTGAAAACGGTTGAGTATTTTTGTGTCTCAGAATACGGTGAAAAGAGGTTTTGTTTTTTTCCCCTGACACAAGTCTGTGACGAAATGAATACATGTATGCAAACAATTGACATGTTGCTAAGCAGCTAGACTTTAAACTCCTGTCTCATTCCCTGCGCAGTTTCAAATTTGCGCAGTTAGCAGTTTTGTGTAAAACTGCCATGAAAAAAACCTGCAAGCGTACAGCTACATGTATTATCGAACGATTTCGGCTCTTTGCCCATGAGCTTACCCGACATCATCCTTTTGCTTCAGCTCGCACTCATGTCGATCAGCTGTTTCCTGGGCCCTGTTTCATAAAACTTGTCATCAAGGGCAAGTTGCAATAACTGTTATAAGTTACTGAAATCCTTGCATTTGATTGGCTGAGAGCAAATTTGATTGGCTGAGAGCAAATTTGTCGGTAAAAGTCACTGACAAGACACTTGGTGAAACGCCCCCTGTGTACTCTCGATCTCGTGTGTAACTTTACATGTGTGCGACTAGTCTGTATGCTGCCCATAGAGACGCTGTCGCTTGCCGGCCTATCTAGCTAGCGAGCAGTACAATCTGTACATTATGTAGCAGGTAGGTCGTGCGATAGATTTTTACATAACTGGGGCGGGGGGGGGGGGGGGATGCTGATGCTACAGTCCGATCCGGTGAGTTGTACAGTTGCAGCAATCCACCTTATTTTATTATTACCCAGATTGATGTCTTAAAGGGAAATCCAACCTTAAAGATAAGCTCTTGTTTCGGTAATGTTGGAAAAAAAAATGAAACGGATTCTGTTCAAATTTACACCAATTGTTAAGCAGTACAAATAAATCACTCTTGCCAAAGGAATCTGAAAGAAATTGTGTAACTGCTGAGAAATGAGCAAACGAAAAGTCGATTCTTATATTGACGGGTCTTTTACAAAAATTGTAGGGTTGGTCTCCGCGTGCGATTCAGTGGCGATTTTACCACCCTATGACCTCCATACAGAAAAGGCCAAACACGTACACTGACCTATGACCAGTGTTTATGTGTATGCAAGGAGGTACTAGGCTTGCCTAGTACCTCCTTGGTGTATGTAACTCTATGCCTATGACACCAACACGCACAGCGTACCTTCTATACCTGGTACCATAGCCTGGTACACACAATCACGACTTGCTTTGCGCGAATGGCAGAACGAGTGTGCATGTATGGTGCTTATGTAACTCTATTGTTAATTTAAGAAATGTATTTCGTGTACGGGATTGCGTTAGGTACAGTACCACACAAAATGGATTTCGTTCAACAAAAGCCATTTCGTTTGGTACAAAATCTATTTCGTGTACAGAATTGCGTTAAGAAGAAAACGAAATGGCTTTTGTTGCAACGAAAGTCATTTCGTATGGTACGAAATGAATGTCTTGTACGCAATTTACATTTCGTACCGCGAAAGTGTATTTCGTGGTGACGAAATTAATTTCGTGCACGCAATTACATGACGTACCACCGAAAGAAGATTTCGTCACAACGAGGTGTATCTTGGTAAAATCTGGACACCTATAATTTCTGGTGATGCTGCCCCCAGTGTTCTGTCTTTTATAGGGTAAAAGGCCATATTTTTGGGATAGTTTGTGTGCGCTCTAGCGGTCACATTTCTCAACGGATATTGTTCAAATTTTGCATGAAGGTGTCTCTTGGTATAATCTAGAAACCTATAGATTTGGTGATGCTGCCTCTAGTGTTCCGTCTTTTATAGGGTCGAAGATCATATTTTGATAGATGTCTTGTGTGCACTCTTGTGTGCGCTTGGCCGGTCACATTTCTCAATGGATTTTGCATGAAGGTGTCTCTAGGTGTAATCTAAAAACCTATACATGTAGTTGTTGGTGATGCGGCCACCAGTGTCCCGTCTTTTGTAGGGTCAAATGTCATACTTCAGGGGATGGCGTGAGTGCACTCTGCAGGCCACATTTCTGGATGGATTTCTTTCAAATTTTGTATGGAGATGTATCTTGAATCTACACATCTTTACTTTTTGGTGATGCTGCCCTCATTGTTCCGTCCTTTATAGGGTCAAAAGTCATTTGTCCATTTCATGCACTCTTACTTCTGCATTTCTTAACAGATTTCGTTCAAATTTTGTACGGAAGTGTATTTTTGTAAAATCTACGCACCTATAGTTTTTGGTGGTGCTGCCACCAGTGTCCCGTCTTTTATAGGGTCAAAGGTCATACTTTGGGGGATGGCGTGAGTGCACTCTGCAGGCCACACTTCTTGGATTTCTTTCAAATTTTGTATGGAGATGTAACTTGGTATAATCTACACATCTTTACTTTTTGGTGATGCTGCCCTCATTGTTCTGTCCTGTGTAGGGTCAAAGGTCATATGTCTTTTGTGCGCTCTAACTTCCACATTTCTTGACGGATTTCTTTCAATTTTATATGGAGGTGTGTCTTAGTGAAATCTACACATCTACAACATCCAAGGCATCACTAAGCCTGCCATCCGTCGACTAGCTAGAAGGGGTGGCGTCAAGAGGTTTTCTGGTCTAATCTTTGCTGATGTTTGCTGATGCTGCCCCCAGTGTTCCACTTTTCATAGGGTCAAATGTCATATTTTGGTTACATGCATTCTGGAGGACACATTTGTTGACTGATTTCTTTCAGATTTTGTATGGAGGTCCAAATCTAGACCTCTAGAGTTTTTGGTGATGCTGCCTCCAGTGTTACGTCTTTCATAGGGTCAAAGGTCATATTTTAGTGGATATCTTGTGTGCGCTCTGAGGGCATTTCTTGACAGATTTCTTTCGAATTTTCTATAGAGATGGCATTATACTCTAATCTACACACATTGTAGATTAGGGGAGGTTCTTTGTCCCTCCTTCGAATCGCTGCCAGTGCCGGGGCATACATTCGCATTGCGCGGCAATGGACATTTCTAGTTGTAGCAAGTAAAATGTCTCTTTTACGCCTTTTATGTGCTTATTGACTTTTTTGCAGTATTTCCTGATGTTATAAAGATCATTTTTGTCATGTTTTAGATAATCAAATGTCCAAATCACTATTTGTTACTGGATGAAAAGTCGAATAGTGAGAAAATTGGTTTTCGATTACCGATCGGCGGTAAGCTATTTGCATATTTGAACATTATTCGCAGGCCTAATTGTATGTAGGCCTACCTTATAAATGTTCCAATAAAACTCCATAATTAGGTGGTCTGTCATTTATGACAGACCTCCTTTTAATTTTGTCAAGATTTTTCGTTAATATTATTTCTTCTTTTTATAGCTAATTTTTGTTCCCACCAAATCTCAAAATCGGCCAGGTCAATATCATCGAGTTTCATGTCATGCATGAGGTCAATCATGGACATGATCCATTATAAAAGCTTTTAGAGGTCATCAGGTCATCATGACGTCATCAAGACGCCATTTTGTAAATTTTCAAGATCGATTATATCTTCATACTCGATCATCAAAAATCAACTATATTCACATCACATAAACTTCACTTGACGGGTCATCAAGTCATGTCCTCACCGGTCATCTAGAGGTCAGAACCTGCGCATACGCGCGCGTCAAAATTTAAAAATGCTCAAAATCACGTAGGATCAAGTCTGCACACGTTTCAGGTCATTTTGAGCATTTCAAAAATTTCTGTGCGTAAGCGTCCGTGCGCACGTTTAACACGCGCGCAAGTCGTAAATAACGTTAAAACGCTGTTTTTTTTTATTGATTTGCCATCCTGACACTTTTCTTCATCATTTCCATCAACTTGGAATCAATTTCAATCAATAATAAGGTCGTACGGGCGCGTCAAAATTCAAAATCCGTGACGCGCGTCTATGGCGAAAATAACGTAAAAACGTGCAAAACATACCTCTACAAAATTAACTCTAGCTCTTTAAATAGTCCATAAACCCCCCAATTTTTTTTCATCATCAGGTAGGGTATGAATCATAGATTTCATTTCATGTATCATTTGACCCTTATAAACATTATGACGTCATCAAAATGGCGCCAGAAGTCAAAATTTCCATTTTTCATGTTCTGACGTCATCACATTTATGCAAATTTGGCTCTAGATTCGTAATTATTGGTCGTTTTTCGCCCAGATTTTGATATGTCATAGCTGAGACAATTCTCTACAAAATCAGTCACCACCATTTTTCATTTTGATGGCGTCATCACAGTGAAATTTCCAATTAAAGATGCCATGTCAGAATTTTCCCTATTTGCGTGTTATGTCTATGGAAGATGATTTTTTTCGAATCATGAATCTACATGACATTGTTATCTGAGCTGTATCTCAGTTGTTTTTGGTCTATTTTCTTCCAGATTTTAGTATGTTATAGCTGAGACTATAAGCTTTTATAAGTGTGGTCTCCAAATTTTGATCAGATGTCGGGATCATACCCAATTTTTCACTACAAAATGTGATTTGAGAATCCGGTTTTTCGTTTACGTGTTATCTCTATGGGAAATATTTTGGTATATTGGTCAAAGCACTTGCCTCTCATTCTGGTGACCCAGGTTCGATCCCTGGTGGGTCCATTAAATTTTTTTTTTTTTTTGCTTCTTTTTGCCTTTAATTTTATTATAACATAAGCAATCACAAACCAAGTAATAAAATGCCTTATTTTGCATGTTATGTCTATTAGAAAGTAGTGTGAAGTAGTTACGTATAACCCTATGGAAAATCTGATTCCCTGAAGTGTATTAAAGCTATCCTGCAATACCATTAGTCCTATTTGATATCACAATTTCTCGAAATCGGATACTCAATTATCTTCAAATTTTCGTCAGTCATCGGTCCTAATAAGGTCAAGTTCCCACATCTTTTTCAAGGTCATCAGGTTATCGTGACGTCATCTAGGCGCCATTTTGTACAAATCAACTTATGGTCGTATCTTCATAACAAAATGTAATTTCACTGACATATTTGGCATGGTTAAGGTCACTGTCATTGCAGTCACGGTCATCACCATTATCCCCATCATTATCATCATTATCACCATCATCATCATTATATCATCAACCATCTTCATAATCACCATCACCATAATCATCACCATTATCACATCATCAATCTTCATCATTATCCCCTTCATTATCATGATTATCATCACCATCATAATCATCATTACATCATCATCATTATCATTATTATCATCGCTATTATTATTATATCATCACCATCATCATTATATCATCATAATCATTATAACCATCATCATGTCATCTTCATCATCATCACCATTATCATCATCACCATAATCATTTTACAATGACCGTTTCACACATTTTGCTACATTCCTGTCCTCAAGAAGCATCTCCATTCATGGCATTCTTGACTTCCTATCTTCAGTTTAGTATTTCCTCATTATTATGATCATCCTGATTACGATCATGATCATACAAATTGAAAGACAGACCACCTAATTTGTCATCGTGACGAATTAAATTCTAGTTTAACAATATTCTTCTTTGTCCTCTTTTGCTACCCCCTACATCTGCCCTCACTAGGTAACACAGAGGGATGTCCCAGGCATTGATGTGGCCTACCTAGCCATGGATATGGAGGAAGGCAGGGAGGTGGTTTGGAACGAAGTCCAGTTCTCAGCCAGGAGAGACTTCAAAGACCAAGAGGTAAGTCTTCCTCAGAATGTTTACAGCCCAACAATAGGCTGTTAACTTAAGATGTGTGTGTTGATTCATGCAACATTGAAATCATTTAATGTTTGCTCATTATGTTAGAAAGGTTGATTCATTGTTTAAGACAATTGTGTATTTTTGTAGATTAAAAATTGTTTGATTTCAATAATGAAGTTCATGTGCATAGAAATGAAAAAAATGTCACTACATGTATGAGATGTCTGTCAGTCATTGCCGTACTTCAGGATATTTCTGTAAAATGTTTTGCTATTTCTTCTTGAGTTAAATTTCCCTTGCTGTCAAATATGCTGCAACTACATGTATGTCAGCAGTGAAAGAAATAAGCGGGGGCTAAGGGCGATTAACCCCCAAAACTCATGAAAAAGCCAACGTAAATGAAAAAAGAGCCACCGTCAAATAATATTTCTGCCCATGGGTCGTAGTGCATTAAATTCTCTGACCACAATAGGTGGACTTCTAAGAAGCCGTCGCAAAAGAAATTAAAATTTTTACACTGTATGTCAGCGTTTGGTGTATGGTGAATGTTTTTGGCTGTACATCTGTTTGTGGCAAGCAGGCAGAAAAGGATACATCACGATTGAACACCTTGCTTTATTATTCACCTTTGTCTGAAAATTGAAATTCATACCTGCGATTACTTTATGTTTGCATTGATCCCCCTCCCCCCCTCTTCCAATCCATCCTCCCTTTCGTAATCGTCAGCAAATCTCCTCCAGGCATTATTCTGTTTATTTATTACCCACTTTATGTTGTACCTCGTCTGGTGAGAGAGTGTCGCTCAGAGCTACCATACACCGGCCGACCGTCCACGTCTAAAAAAGTACACGCCCACTCACCTAACCTGACATCAAGATAGGAATACAGTTGGGATGGAATCCTGTGATTGCCAGATGATTTCTCGGTAGTACAATTTCTGGCCCGCTACATAATAATGGAATTAATTTGAAATTCATTAAAGGGAAAGTCCATCGTGGTCTTAAAGATCACATTACAAGAAAATCACAAATATGGCAATTAATGTATCACTAGAAACTGGGAAGCTTACAGATGGCAATCGTATAAGTTTTATGTCAACTGCGTATCTGATGATTATAAAAACAACATAAATAAAAGCTCTTCTAAGCATCTGGAATATCCGAGGATTCGCCAGAAATATATCGATGTTTTGATGTCGTCACACTAGGGATCGATCCTGCTTTAAAAGCAGACGACGTCCTATAATGAATGAATGTAATTGCAATGCAATTATTTATCAAATTATAAAGAGTTTGGTATATTTAACATGACCTTATTTCACACCATTCTAAAAGGGAAAGTGAAACTGATTCTGATAACTAAAACCGTTTGATTGTAAATACACAGGAGAAGGGTCAATGATCAATGAAATAAACCCCATTTTCAAATTGAAAAGCCCTTTGAATAATAGCACGATGTTATTCATTCCCTCTTGAAACGCCGAACATGCCCCGGTGCAAGCAGCTGAAAATACAATGGCGTCTTATTTTGTTTACAAGTGACTGATTCCTTTATTTTTTTAACGCTGCATTTTTCATCAAAATAATACCATACACAAAGTTAAGAGTGAGGCAACAGACTAACATTAAGACTGACGCTAGTCAAGTAAGAGAAATAAGTGAAGAGGAGATGACAAAACAGGAGATGACAAAACAGGCACTGAAAAATGTGTAAGATGTTATGGGACATCGTCTGCTTAGACAGGACTGGCCCCTGGTGTGTCGTCACACATCTCAGCAGCGTTTGAGGAGCTCTTCAGCTGCTATATCGGGGGCTGTATTTTACTGTTTTATAATTGATAATAATCATTACAATGTACTTCAAATGTTTCCAAGCGTTGAATTTGGATAACCTTGTTTAATTTATGCCATATATGCAATAAAAAGCCAATATTTACTTTGATGGAATTTTCTTGTAATGTGATCTTTAAGTTGATTCGAATAAAAGAAAAATTAGAGAAACAAATTTATAGTGAAAGTTTGAATATTTAAAAATCCAGTAAGAATTGAGAAAGTTATGAAATGTTTAAGTTGTAATCAATCAAACACAAATTGGCAACTCAGTGACGTATCTTGTGAGCTCCTCTCCTATTTTGCTCGCTACAGAAAACTTCATAAATGCCCATCTTCTTACTTTTTGATGAAGGAATATTTTTTTTCATACAGGTTTTGTGTGAAACATCATGAGCCATGATTGTACCTATTAAAGGTGCATGTGTGATTGTGTTTTTTCTTTAGAGAAAATCTAAATTAAAGATTTTGGGGGTACAGGGCAAATGGGAGAGGAACTCACAAGATACGTTACAGAGTTTCAAATTTATGTTTGATTGATTACAACTTCAAAAGTCTGTAACTTTTTTATTTCTTATCGTATTTTCCTCAAACTTTCACTCATCTGTTTATTTATTTTTCTGCTCCTTTAAAACTAACTTGTAATGAGGATGGACTTCCCCTTTACAGGAGGTCCTCTGTAATAAAAGCTGGTTTTGTGATCAATACAGTGAAGGCCTGATAGTTTGGAATACCTGTGTAGCACATTAATAGGGCTTCTATGAATCCTAGTTTCCATCCAATCTACTGTAGATGGAACAAGGTATCATACATGTAGAAAGGGGAACAAGACATATTATTACAAGATATATTATTATTTCCCACAATATTTCTTTTCTTTCACTGTTTCACACACATCGTTGTTGAATTCACAAAGTGGCATGAACGCCAAAAATAGCGTTAAATATTTTCAATTTTTAGCATCTATTTTCCATCATTTAACACATAACAAAGTTTCATGTATACATCAATTTCAATTTATTCTGCAAAAAAATGCTATGATCAAAATGACATGAACTTCAAAAAGGCCAACCATTTAATTCACAAAGTGACACAAACATTTTTTACGTTGTGATGAATGGAGCGCATGTATGAATAAATAGCGTGCGCGGTACATGTGTGCATCCAATGTGTCACTTCGTGAAAATGTGAAAAGCAAATTAATGTATAATGTGCAGCACGGACAATCGTGTCACTTTGAGAATACGAAAATGCAAATACATGTATGTTACCTATAACTTAGAAGTGGAAAGAAAGTTGTGATATAAATTTTATTTTTTTGTGTCTTGTCCATGTTTGCTTGGAATTGCCCTTCAAGTTCTTCCATATATATATGTACATGTATGATATGAAAAACAACATCATTCATTTTATTTTTTTGCATGTTACACTAATTTATTCCACAATTTTTGTTACATACAATGTTAATTTATGGAGAATGGATGAAAAAAAAATCAAATCTAAATCAAATCAAATTCAAATCAAATCTAAATCAAATCAAATACAAGCTTAAACAGTCAAAGAAAGATGTGTCAAGTGTCTATATAGAACTTCTACTAAATCTAAGAAGGTCGAAGTAGAGGCGAGAAAAGCTCTCGATTTACTGCAATAAATCATATATACCTACCTATTATGCCTGTAGTCTTGACTACGGGACCCCTTCGAGAATTTAACACAAATGAGTCACAATATTGTGCGCACCCCCCGTAAACCTATTGTCCCCTTCGCCACTCACGCGCGTCAACACGCTACGGCCATCTTCCTCTTTCTTGCTCGTCCCCGACGAGATAGGACGTATAGTCACAGCGCTCCTGAAATCAGGTCGTATAGTATCTTTTAAAGGTGCGCTTTTTCGCATAGTTAAAGCACTTTTAGGTACCTATATTCGCTTAGATTATAGTACTTTGTGTTTTAGTAGTCACTCTTGCCGATTGCAAGGGATTTTTGATTCCCTTTCTTGGCATTTATTTTTCTCTTTCACGGTCAGCCCCACGTAGATATTTCTGTGTGTTTGCGGGTGTTTCCGTTTGTCACCGAGCCTTTGGGTTCGGTGTTTGTTCTTTTGTGCGTTTCTCCCAAATAAAATTTACCCTTAATTTACTGCATTCAGTTGAAGTATTTCTTATTTTGAAAAGTATACTTTATTGTCTGTTTTATTGCAGTGGTATGGATTCGGAAGAAGAAGCAGCTAGGTCAAGGAGACCTGCTTCTTCCGAAGAGTCGTCTAGCAAGACGACTCGGCCTTCCAGAACTCTCCCGAGTACTTCGGTACATGGGGGAGGGAGGAGGGCTAAGGGTAAGTTGCCTAGTGGTGTTTCCTTGCAGAGTTTGCCAGTCTCGGAGCTTGCGGCTTCGGGACGGGTGGCGTTAACTGAGTCGGGATTGTCAACTCCGAAGCCTGTGGTTTCGGGGTGGGTGGCGTCAGATTCTAGTGGTTTGGATATCTAACGAATCCAATCCCCCGGTCGCTGAGACCAGAGGGGGGGGGCGGTTGTTTCCCGTACGGTAGCGTTCACTCGCTCTGATCCGTTAGGGGAGACGCGCCCCACTACTGCAGGGCAACCCACGGGCTTAGTCCATGTTGGTCTGGGTTCTCAAACCCTAGCCCCCGGCAAACGCCATATGGGGGAACGAGTACTTCCTGGGCTGTCTACATTGCCAGCTAATGGGAATGCTCGAGCTAACAATTATGGACGCTCTTCGGAGCAACAGGTGTTTTCACCTGAGTGCGTGACTACTAGTGCTCCCCTATTGCCGCTTTCTAGCGGTCCAATAGCGGGTTCACACGCCTTTAGTAGTCATCGGGCACATACCGAGTCATCTCGGTCTGCCCCCGCACTGGGAGCTTTTAGCTCCCAACCCATGGCTACTGCATCTTCTTGCTTAGCCAATATGGGTGATTTGGGCGATTCTCTAGGCTTACGCCATGAGCGCTCCAATCCCTTTATGGGAAGTGAACGTCCCTCCGCGGAGGGATCGGTTCAGGTTTCCGAAGCGGCTTCGGAGATCCGAACGAATCCGATTAGGCGTTCTAAGAAAAGGGTTTCGGCTACGACTCTTGTCGAGCCAGCCAAGAAAAAGGCCAAGAAGAAGGCAAAAAGTGGCAAGGCTTTGCCGGCCTCTTGCCCGTCTGGCCTGGCTAACCCAGCTAGCTCCTCTCAAGCTGACATGTTCAGCATGATGCGGGCTTTTGTTCAGAATCAGGGTTGGTCCTTTGTACCGGCTACTTCAACCCTGACTTCTGTCCCTATTCAGGGGTTTCGCTTTGAGTCTAATCAGCCTTTTGTGATTGATTCGTCTTTGTCTGAGTCGGATTCGCATGTGCCTCCTATTCCCGCGGCCCTTGGGGCGCCGCCGGGCGAGGAGACTTTTGTTGAACCATGCGGGGCTCTGCCTGCTGAGGCCTTTGTTAGCGTTCCTTTGTCTCATTCCACTCGGGTGGAACCAGATTTGGAGGTGGCCTCTCAAGCTTCGGTTTCTGAATCGCTTGGGCAGGCGGAGTCTCAGTCGCTCGCCCTCTGTGGGGTGGAAGCGATTGCTTTGTTGTCCAGATATCTCCCTGAATTTCAGTCAACCCGCGCGCAGGGTTTGACTTCGCGTTGGACTGGGCGCCTTGGCGCCCGGCCCATGGCTGTTGCATCTTCTTGCTCAGCCGATATGGGTAATTGGTGCGCGTCTTTGGGTTCAATACCCTCAGCGCACTTCTCCCATAAAGGGAGGTGAGCGTCCCTCAGCGGAGGGTTCGGTTCGTGTTCCCGAAGGGCTTCGGGGATCCGAACGAAACCGAATAAACGCTCTGAAAAGCGGGTTTCGACTTAGGCTCTTTTTGGGCCAATCAGAAGCCTAGGGAAGGGGCTAAAAGAGGCAAGGCTTTGCCTGCCTCTTGCCCATCGGGTTTAGCTAACCCTCCGGTCTCTCAAGCTGAGATGTTCGGTGTGAGATGGGCTTTGCCCAGACTCAGGGTTGGTCCCTTGTACCAGGCTTCACATCCCCTGCTTTTGTTCCTTTTTTGAGTCGGACATCGAGACTAATTAGCCTTTTATGGTTTATTCTTCTTTGTCTGTGACGGGATCACATGCGCCTCCTATTCTCGCAGCCTCGGGGCTCCGTCGGGTGAGGAGGCTTATGGCGGTTCATGCGTGAATCCGACTGTTTCGGCCTTTGTTCGTGATCTTTTGTCACGATCATTTCAGGCGGAACCAAGTTTGGAAGCGGCCTCTCAAGCTTCGGTTTCCGAATCGCTGGGGCAGGCAGAGCCTTAGTCGCTCTCCCTTTGTGGGGTAGAAGCGATTGCTTTGTTCTAAACTTTCCCTGACTTTCAGTCAGCCCGCGCGCAGGGTTCGACTTTGCTTGGGTTCAGGCAGCGGGATTCCTCCGAGGGTATTTCTCTTGCGGAGGATTTCAAGCTGGTTTATGGACGCATTGAAGCGGCGCTTCTTTTAAGCGTCATGTTTGGTTTGCAGTGGTCATAGTTTTCCACTGCAGCTGCCTCGGTCATGTACCGTCGCAGAGTCTTGTTTCTTACGGCCCTTTGGGTTAAGGAGTCGGACATCGCACTGCTTCTTTCGGATGTTCCGTCTCGGGTCCTTTGCTTTTGGCGATGCGCGATAACAGGTCTCTGTCTTGTTTACATGCTCATCCTAAGTCGATGCGAGCCTCTGTCCGCGTCTTGGTTGGTGGCTGTCTTCGTTCCTTTCTTCCCGCTTGGGAGGCCATCTCCGGGGACGCTTTTGTTCTCTTTGGCGGACGAGACGGATTCTTCATAGATCTGTCCGCCCCGCTCCCCGGAGGGGCTATAGGAACTCGGTCACCTCACAGGCCCTAGCTCGCTCTCGTGCCTCATCGGAGATTGAATCTCTGTTGAAGAAGTGGGCTATAGAAAGGGTAAGAGACTGGCTGTCTTTTTCCCTTTCTCCGACTTTTGTTATTCCCAAGCGCTCGGGAAAACTTCAGTACATTTTCGGATGGAGACTCTCGCCTCCATTCTCCTGTTGATCAAGAGGAAGGACTACGCGGTCTTGATAGTTTTCGAAGATGCGTATTTCCACTTTCCCATTCATCGCGCTTCGCGCGATCTTCTGGGGTTTTCCTTCCTCTCAGAGACTTATCGCTTTCGCACTCTTCCCTTCGGGCTGCGCCCAGTCCCTCGGGTTCTTACTCAGGTTGTAGCCGTGCTGGCAGCCTCTCTGAGGCGACGCGGCCTTCGGCTATTTTTGCTACCTGGACGATTGGCTTCTCCTGGCGGAGTCGCGCGATTGTTTGTTGAACGAGACTCGTTTGCTCGTCAATCTTACTCAAGACTTGGGTTTCCTAATATTTTGGGAAAAGTCAGAGTTAGTTCCTACTTGCAGCCCAGTTTTTCTGGGGGCTGTGTTGGACATTTGGAATCAGTTGGCTCGGCCCAGTCGAGACAGGTTTCTCACCATTGTCTCGGCAGCTCGCAAACTCATGCTGGCCAGAAAGGTTCTTGCGCGAGGCAAGTCCTTCCGTACCCCCCCCCTTCCGTTGATCTCGGTTTCGACGGACGCCTCTCGGTTGGGGTGGGGAGGACATTGCAATGGCAGTGCGGTCGCGGGGGAATTGGTCTCATCTTGGGACTCTTCCCCATATTTAATGTCCTGGAGTTTTTGGCAGTTCTTTTAACCCTGCTTCATTTCAGAAGTCGACTTTTCAGTCGTTCATTCGTTCTGCTATCCTGAATGCCCTAGCAGCACAGCTGTGGAGGTGGTGTTGTCGCATGGCGATCACACCCGTGGCCTCTTTCATCCCCGGTCTGGAAAACCTCATTGCGGATTTTCTGTCTCGGGGTAGGTGTCTTCCATCGGAATGGATGCTCCATCCAGAGGTCTTTCGCCGCATTTGCAGTTACCTGGATCCACTGGAAGTGGATCTTTTTGCGTCGGTTCTGAACCACCTACTTCCGATATATTGCTCCTGTGCGCGCGATTGGGGAGCTTGGGCTCTCAATGCTTTCTCTCTCAGTTGGGAGAATCTTCGAGGATTTGCCTTTCCTCCCTTCCAGCTGATTCCGCGAGTCTTGTGGAAGATCAGGGAAGATCGGGCTCGGGTGCTTGTGATAGCTCCCTTTTGGCCCAGGAGGAGTTGGTTCCGGAGCTAATGAGCCTTCTGGCTGCTCAACCGTTCCTCCTTCCGTTAAGAGTGGATCTGGTGTTGCAGCCCCTCTCGGGGATTCTTCACCACAATCCAGAGTCCCTTCATTTGACTGCTTGGCCCTTGTCGGGGAATCTGCAAGACGGTCGGGTCTCTGTGATAGAGCCGCGGAATTTTTATTGTCCAGTCGTAGAGTTTCTACTAGGGAGATTTATAATTCCCGTCTTTCGGTCTTTTTCCTTTGGCGTAAAGAGCGAAATCAAACCCCTTATCGGCTCCTATTGGTTCAATTGCGGATTTTCTAATCTCGCTATTTGACAAAGGGAGATCCATCTCTGCTATCTGAGGCTACCGTTCGGAACGATCGGGGCCATTCATTCGGGTTTCTCAGATGGTTCGGGGATTTCCAATTCCCCGCTGTTAAGTGGTGTGATTCGGTCGTTCTTTTTGAAGCGACCTCCTTGTTCTAGGTTAGTGCCGTCTTGGAGTCTGCCTAAGGTCCTGGAGGCCTTGGCGAAACCTCTTTTCGAACCGTTAGGTGAAGCTCGCTTCATCATCTTACGGTTAAGACGCTCTTTTTGGTAGCTTTTGCCTCTGGGCAGAGGCGCAGTACTCTTCATGCTCTCTGCCTTACTCCTGGTCATGTTCGCTGGGAGAGAAAAGGCGTTAGTTTGATTCCTAAGGCTTCTTTTATTGCCGAGAATCAGACAGCTGCCTCTGGCCCTGTTGAGATTTTTTCTTTGTCTGCTTTCTGGGTTTTTGTCAGTGCGCGAGGACAAAGTGGCTCTCAATTGGTATTTTAATAAGACTAAGTCTTATCGTAAGGATGATCAGTTGTTCCTGATCACTAGAGAGCCTTTTTCTCCTGCTTCTCTTGATTCCATTTCTAGATGGATTGTCGAGGCTTTTAGGGCTGCTGGCACAGGGTCTCTTTTTTCCGACAGTAAGCCTCGTGCTCATGACACTCGTAGTGTCAGCACTTCTTGGGCTCTGTTTCAAGGTGTGGCGCTTGATGATATTTTGAAGGCTGCTTATTGGCGTTCGCCCAATTCCTTCATTTCTTGCTACCTTAGGGATGTTCCCGCAGGTGAGGCTATGTTTGCGTCAGCCACCTTGAAGGCCGCTGTGTCTTTGTATTCTTCGCTGTAATCCTATTCCCTTCTGCTTGAAACATGCCTCCCGGTCTTTGAGTTGGCGCTGGTCTGACATAATAGGTAGGTATATATGATTTATTGCAGTAAATTTGTAAAATCAGCACTGATTTTCTTATTTACTATATAAATCTATATACCTACCTATGACCCTCCCTCCTTCCCCTCACCTTGCAAGCAACATGTTTCTACTTGGGATTGCTCGCAAAAGAGGAAGATGGCCGTAGCGTGTTGACGCGCGTGAGTGGCGAAGGGGACAATAGGATTACGGGGGGTGCGCACAATATTGTGACTCATTTGTGTTAAATTCTCGAAGGGGTCCCGTAGTCAAGACTACAGGCATAATAGGTAGGTATATAGATTTATATAGTAAATAAGAAAATCAGTGCTGATTTTACAAATCCTTGTGAACAGGTTCCTGATGGTTTAGGCCTACACAATTCAAGCTCCATAACTTTTATGAATATAGTGTAATTATAAGCCTACTCCCCATGGCCTCGTGATCAATTTGTGATATACAAAGTCTTGTTTATGTTCAAAAGTTAATAGTCTACATAAATTGATTCACTCAGAAGAGTTGCGTGAGCGTGTGAATCTTGATCCCCAGGCCAGGCCAGGCAGGACGAAAAATGCAAAACACAACCTTCGTTGTGAAACATGATATGCCTGAAATCACATGTGCGCGTACCGGTAATTGATTGATGGGTCTAGATGCTAAGCCGCCGCCTTCTGATAAGACAACCGAACAACAAAGTGTGAGAAGATACCGATCATAACCAACGCCCTTCTGTTTATACTTTTGTCACTCAAACTGTCTCTCTTCCTCTCTCCAACAACACGATAGCGATTGGGTGGATCAAAATGAGGTCACTGGATCGACACGTGAAGAGGGCTAGGTGGGAGGGACTTACATTCCTCATGTGCCACTGTAGTTTGTGCCGTAGCAATAGACCGCACGCACTGCACTACTGGCCTTGCATGCTGCTTTGCTCCAGCTCTCCGCGCAGTCCAGGCACAAAGCTTCATGGAGCCGCACCGGGGGCACGGAGCTACGAGCTGGTAGGCCGGCCCAGCGGATAGCTACAGCCTAGACCCGGTACTTGTTTGCGGGAGCGTTTACGACTTCGACTTCTGCTGGGAAGCCGAGGATATAAATTATTGTGAATACAAAACATTTTTAAAAATTGAAAGGGCGTCCATCAAATGATTCTTAAAAGGCGTCTTGCAAATTTATCTTTATTTATTAAAAGGACGTCCATCAAATGATTTTGATCAAGGTGTCTTGCAAATTTTGCTGGGCGTCTTCCAGAAGAAATGGGCGTCCAGAAGAAATGGGCATCCAAAAGACGCCCAGACGCCTCGCTGGCTAAACCGTTGACCTGCTAGCCATGTTTGGCTGGTCTTGCCGAGAAAAATTATACAGCACCATGAGGACAATACATCTAGTGAAATTAAGATTTTAAGCACAAACTGTTTGAAAATGGGTACAGTGTAGGCCGCCTACCTTATGTATTCATTTTCACCACAATTTCAGCAAAAATATAACTGCTGGTTTCATCCAACTACATGTACATGTAGGTCAAGAAGTACTCAAGGCATTACATGTATACAGCTAGCTTGTTTCGACATGAATACAGCATCATGTACTTCAAGCAACTGTGCTCTCTTTTACTTGATAGAACTGGATAGAAACCAAATGTAAAATTTGAAATCCTTGCTTTAAGATATTTTGGGGTATAGATGTAGAAACAGTTTTACCATATATATGCTTTAGGGCATATAATGTAACTATATCCGTTTGCAACCACGAGGTACCCACTCACAAATGAGGGATTATGTACAAGGGGAAATTATTATTTTCTTTCCTGCTCACTGTTCCATCTGAAAGGCTCAACATATATATATGTGACAGTGGGGTCTTGATTTCATTTCTCATACCATGTACCTGTACCTGGACATACATACAGTACGCATGTACATGTACTGGACTGCATTTACCCATCAACCTACCTTAATTTTCAATAAGTTTACAAATCTAGTTGTCAGTAATGTACATTTCCTTTCCTACTCTAAAAGCTGATTCTGACTTGGGTGAAGGCTAGTCATTGTATTGCATTCGAAGCAGACTAAACAGCACCGCACCTGACTGGCAGACCTTATTATTCTAATAAAATGTATCAAACTTTGGCAAATAAAATGTCAGCAGTGCCCTTTGGGAATGAGCTGTCGATGAGGTTCTTGTGGCAAGCCACTTGCTAAATTAATCCAAAATTCCTTCCACCCCATCCCCCTTCCCTTTTGTGGATAAATTTGTCTGGCTAGAAATTGACAAGGGGGGCATTTTTGGCCTGCCCTTTCTTTATTTTGTCTTGCTACAATATGACATGCAGGAAATGCTTTTACATTGTAGGAAGGTAGTTTTTTATTGTTGCACATTCATCATGTCTTCTTTTGGAACTGTGCAGCTGGGTAGCGGAGAAGGGAAATCAGTAAAATTGCAATAAACCAAGTAATAAAATCTTGTACATGTATAATTCGGTTACCTGTAGTTCGTTGAGTAACCTCAACTAAGCCCCTCTCTAGATGAACATGTAGGCCTTCTTGAAGGAAGTGTGTCTGTGATTAGGTATTCTAGAATGCAGCTACCAATCAGGTTTTCTTGTATGATGCCTCAAAGTTCTTGAACAGTTTTTGTCTCGTCTGCGTAGCGGAGCGAGACATTGTAGGAGCCACTATTTCCGGCGGTGTCCTCAACAATCATGCTATTATCACAATAACTTTCTAGGGATTTGAGGTAGGGTAACCAAATTCATACCACAGCTACATCGCTTTAAAGGTGCAGGTCAGGTTCGAAATTGAGTTAATCTGACCAAGGTCAATGAACTTTCTGCAAAAAGCACTGTAATTAACTTTCTATGGAATTGAGGTACATGTAGAATCACCAAATTCATACCACCGATACATCTGTTAAAGGTGCAGGTCAAGTTTGAAAATGAGTCAAATCTGACCAAGGTCTCATTCACATAGCGAGATGCAGGTGAGACAACGCTTGGCGTTTGCCTTTTTGTGTTATGTCTAGTGTCAGGTGAGGTAAGAACAGAAAGCATTGGTCTATGGTTAAAACAAGATACATCTTGAGGAGATACATGTACATGCAGATACTCCTGAGATTTTAATTGGCATCTGTGGGTCACTACTGCACTTGGTGTGTTTTCATTAGCCTGAGATTGTTAAAAAAAACCCTCTTATACCCCTTTCATAAACTCCCAAGAGCACATAGGAGCAGAATGAGAGCATCGTAGGACTTTATGAATGTGTCCTAATCAAAATAAAGGGCATCATTTTAGGGCTGCTATTACATGTCTGTGTGCGCATAATACCCACTTTTTCCGACGTGCTACATGTAGGTTTATGAACGCGATAATGCGGACCTCCCATTATGCCACCCTGATATCGGTCAAAGGTCATGTATTTTCCCACACCATCGCCACATCTCCTTTACATATCTTGCATTATGCTGGGTATTCTGAATGGGTGCTCGTGAAAATAATGCTCTTATCATACGGCGTTTGATAGTTTCTGAACAAAATTTTGATTGCTTAATGTGCAATATTTTAGTATGCATATTTAGAGTGTAGGTTTCTGAAAGAGATATTAGTCTGATCGATCAGGGGAAAATATGCCTGATCATGAAACTCAAAGTGGTGGCTGTAATTTACATTACGTGTATTTTAAAGACACAATTAGCGGGCTGTTTCACCACTTTGCTTTGAAACCTAGTACATTGTACAAGCTATTTTTTAAAGTGGTATTAATGGTCTGGTTCCTGAATTTGTGGTGAAGACACTCTCAGACTTATTTCATGATCCGAGCATGCACCTCCACAGTCTTTTACATGTACATGTATGTGTTCCACGTTCTGTTTATAGTTGAAAATCACATTTCTTGTACCGCGCATTTGCTGCTTGGGTTTTAAACAATATTGTTAGCATCATGTCTCATACTCATTGAGATGGGGAACTTCAACTTAGGAATAATGTTTGGAACTGCTGATAATATACATACAATGTACATGACATGTACATGTATGTCTAATTTCTCAAGCTTGGCCAGGCTAATGGGGAAGTGTGTTTTGGGTCAAAACCACACTATGTGTGCTGTATGCCATCCGGATCAACAAGGGGGCATCTGGGTCATGTCTGGTGAACCTGTAATGTAATGATGAGAAAAGCAAACTCCTCTCCACTCTGGTTTCTGAGCTCTATAGCATACATGTACATTGTACATTAACTAGTGTATTGTTTCTATGTACAGTGGAACATAAGAGATGTGTTTGCCGAGATTTTTATGGCATCGGCAAAAGGGCTTCTCCTACGGAACTCGTATTCATACCGGATCGAGTTTTATGAATATTCATGAGCAGAAGGGTACGGTATAAAACTGCCAATTACTTCGCTGTCTCTGGACGGATTTTTAAGATTTTATCACAAATGAAAGAATACTAATTCTACCAATATCTATTTAAAACTTAGCAGTTTGACTTAGAAGACTTTTTAAAATGAGTAGACCATTAACGAGTGAAAATGAACGACATAACCTAGACGGAAAAGGGGGAAAAAATATTAGTCAGATATCTTGCTACAAAAAAAAACTTAGATCATTGGAATCGTGAAAGATTACTCTTTCAGAAATGACAAAAAACCTGATGATTTAGCTTTTATACCAGTCAGGAGTTAGGCAAGTTCAAGCATGATACAGATTATTTCCCATCCGAAATGAAATCGTGCCTAATGACGCAAGATGATTGGTCCGTTGACCAACACGTCACACAAAGTGTCGTCTGCTCGAGTTTAGTGCATATGGATGTACTACTTCCACCTCCATGGTGTGCTTCATGGTATGTCCATCGACTCGTACACCCATACACAAACGTAGGTACAATCTAATACAGCCCACTTTCATGACTTTTACACATTTATAAGCACAAGTACTAGTAGTGGGCTAGTAGTGGGCTGAATTTGATGTAACATTGTATAACAATAGGCCTACTGCGTACCCTGCATTGATGATAAATTTTGCGTGAGCAGGGAGCTCTTTCACCTCCCTGGTGTTAGCGCTAATATCATATAGGTCATATAGATCATGAGGAAGGGGAAGATATCATTCATTGTTAATACTTCATTTTGATCTTGGAAACCCAAATTTTGCAGCAGAGAAACTAAAATAGTACTAAAATCACTGATAAGTTGGCGATTGTTGATGAATTATATCCTCCTTACCGTAACATTGATTTTGGTATACCATTTACGCTATTGCAACAGTGTACCTAACCACAGCAGCAGTTCGGAGCATTCCACCCTATTGCACCAGGCGTGGCGTACCGGACGTTCATCCCTCAGTGGCTTTCACTGGGTATTTTGTTCGGAAAACGGTTGACAAAAAACCAGATTTTCTTCGACAAATACATTTTGCTACAAAATTATTTTTAATTCATTGTTAGTGCCAATAATCCAACTCAACGATCATCGACATCACTTAGATTTTAAAACTTTATACCAGTCAGGAGTTAGGGGGAAGCAAATAAAGGCTAAAATTGCTTCCCCAAAAGTCCTAAATTTCGTCATTTTTGGACGAGATAAAAGATATCCAAATCCGATCAAATATAGTCATGTTATATACCAAAATAAAGAGCGAAATGTCAGAGAAGTTCCTTTACCATAGCCGAACGATTTCTGCATCATTTTCTTTTGAGAGATACATGTACCTTCTTGACCCCTTGCAAATATCTCGCCAAATCTCAAGCTATCTCGTTTGGTGAGACTCGATATCCAGTGGAGAGGAAATCTCTGCAGGAATCGGCATTTTAGCTCATTAACGCACGGACTGCGGCCTGACTGAATCTCTGATGCATTTTTGTCCATATTTTATATCAGGTGTGAATGCTAAGGCAAAACTTAGAACGAAAAATAAAGCAAAATAGGGAATGTTGAAAACCTTACATTCTAGCCTCAAATATGCATGCATTGATTTGATTTCTCCTCTGTACTCAATCAGTCAAGCTCTTTACCATATTGGTGTTTTAGTTTCCTGATATACATACAGATGGTATTTCACTTCCTACGTACATATACACTGTACAGTTATTAATAAATCCAAGCCAGGAAAACAACAAAAAATAAAAAATAGACTTCCTGCTTTTATTGATTCTTTTAAAAGTTGTGTTCCAGATGCATGGAATTGAAGATTGTGTCAACTTGATAAAGTGGAGTTCTGGTCATGAGATTGAATTGTGAAAGAAACTATATTTACATGTATCTCACAGCAATTGCGAACTTTAGGTTGATTATACAGCACTTAAGAATTGGTGTACATGTATGTACTGTATGATTTTGGAATCACCAGAATGAGAAGAAATTGATTCAATCCTGCTGAGAGTCACATGCACTGTAGCCTTTTGACAAGGCCTTGTGACTTGGCTATTTTCCTCGTCATGCTGTGCCTGAGATGAGACTAGCCGGCGACGAAAAGAACCGGGTGAACGCGCGATCGAGCGTCTTTAGCCGCGAGGCCTTTTGGAACCTGGGTTTCCATCGTCCGATATGAATTATTCACGAGTTGACATTCGTATGCTAACACCCCTACCGAGGATTATCGACCAATCACAACGGTATCTGCGGGGCTTGCTTTCCATGATTGATGTACTAGTAGCTTCCACGGGCCGCGGCGCCGAGCTGCGAGCGAGCTAGCTTGAGATGAAGGCGAAATTGCATACCAAATTTATGCTGACGTCATGCGAAGATACGTTCGCTGATTGGCTCCTACCTATAAGGTAGCAGATCCTCGCTAGGAACAAAGGATAGCATAAGAAATACAGGCCGGGTTCCAAAAGGCCCTCGCGACTCACGTCGCTCGATCACGCATTCACCGGGCTGGGCGGCTAGTCTTGTTATGCAGCCACTACTAGCTTACTTGCCGAGAAAAATAGCCAAGTCACGAGGGCCTTGTCAAAAGGCTACATGCACTGCAGACAGAAATGTGTATATGGGCAATTCCATGGGAAGGTGGACATGACACTAAAATTTCAAGTTTATCACATTGCAAAGAAATCATTTTTTATGATTTACCCATATGTTGAAATTAAAGAAACAAATTAAAGAAACAAAAAGAATTACATCAGTTGGTTGAATATTTTCTGAGATACAGCTACAAACATTGCAGAGATTTTTAGTTTGCCAAACTGGTAAAATTTATGTGCTTATAAACTTAGTTTGTATTTCTTCAATAGAAAAATATTGCTAACACTTCTATTAATTCAATTTAGACAAGCAAACTGGGTCTACTCCAGTCCCTAAGAGGAATTTCTACACTACCTTCCAAAATGTTTCAGCATCACATAAAAGTTACCCACTAGAGCCATGTAACACGAGTTTAAAACCAAAACAATAATTGTTCTCCATATAGATGTCTTCTTTTTACTATCTGCAAAATTGTGCATCTGTAAAATTACTTAAAACAAGGTACAGTGCCAACAGAATAGTCGTATGCCATCAATTTGTGCCAGGCTTTTTGAATGGACATCATGTAACGCAAGTTACCATGCTTCCTGCATTTTACCAGTTCATTATTTCTCAACCTTTATATTGTTAATTTATAAGTCATAACCTACTATCAATTCAAGGTTGGAAAAGTTTTCAAGATTGTCTAGTATGAGGAGACTTTGCCAAAAGAGGCCCTCATAGAATTGAGCATGTCCTTTTTTTGTAACGCGAGTTACCAAAATTAAATGATTCAAGAATCTCAATATGTTTGTCCTTTGTTTTTCTTTTTTGATTTGATTAGTTGGTCTATGTCTACCCTACCCATGTTGGAAAAAGTAACTTGTAGATCATAAAAATTACAAAGATATGGGCACATTATCCTGTAAATGTACCCATTATTTGTAACGCGGGTTACCATGGAATTGCCCATATGGGATTACACACAAATGTTCGGCCAAACATGAATGTATGTACATGTATTTATGTATTGAATGTAAGGGTATTTGAAGAGCAGTCCTTTTTAGGGGACATTTCTGCTATGAAAATATTCCAAATTAACATGAAAGAATGAGAAAGCTCACAAATTATTAATATTTTTTTACCTTTCCCAGAATTTGACCTTTTCTATAAAGATAAAGTTGAGTTATGGTCATGAGATTGAATTGTGAAAGAAACTATATGAAAGCAATAGACCGCCTTGGTAATGTTGCAAATTTTATGCATACCTTTCAAACAAAGGTTGTTCTTGACAACCTGAAAGCTTGCCAGAGGCTTGCCGGACATAGCTACAAATAATGTATGCAAACTGGAATCCAAGCATTGAGGCTCATTTATGAAAAGCAGGTTCATGGAATACGTGTAGCTCGTCTCTAGGTGCTCAGAGAATATATGTGCATAAATTTGTATACATTACAGAAGCGGTCTATTGGGAAAGGTTGATTATATAGCACATAAGAATTGGTGTTTACAGTACATGCTGTAAAGTTTTGGAATCATCAAAATGATAAGAAAGTGACTCAATCCTGCTGAGAGCCACACGCACTGCACATATAAATGTGCATATGGGACTACACACAAATGTTCGGCCCGAACATTTCAGCTGTTTCTTGTCATATTATGAATGTGAGGGCATTTGAAGAGCAATCCTTTTCAGGGGACATACATGTACATTGTATCTACTATGACCTGGGTACCTAATTGTATCCCCCGGCAGAATCAACAGATTTATTTCAAACTTTGTATGGAGGTGTATCTTGGTAAAATCTAGACACCTATAATTTCTGGTGATGCTGCCCCCAGTGTTCCGTCTTTTATAGGGTAAAAGGCCAAATTTTTTTTGGATAGTTTGTGTGTGCTCTAGCGGTCACATTTCTCAATGGATTTTGTTCAAATTTTGCATGAAGGTGTCTCTTGGTGTAATCTAAAAACCTATAGTTTTTGGTGATGCTGCCACCAGTGTTCCGTCCTTTATAGGGTCAAAGGTCATATTTTGATAGATGTCTTGTGTGTATACTCTTGTGTGCGCTCTGGCGGCCACATTTCTCAACGGATTTTGTTCAAAATTGCATGAAGGGTGTCTCTTGGTGTAATCTAAACACATAGTTTTTTGTGATGCTGCCACCATATTTACTTTTGGTGATGCTGCCCTCATTGTTCCGTCCTCTATAGGGTCAAAGGTCATTTGTCCATTTCATGCACTCTTCTGCATTTCTTGACAGATTTCGTTCAAATTTTGCATGAAAGTGTCTCTTGGTGTAATTTAAAAACCTATAATTTTTGGTGATGCTGCCACCAGTGTCCCGTTTTTTATAGGGTCAAAAGTCATACTTTGGTGATGCTGCCCTCATTGTTCCGTCCATTATAGGGTCAAAGGTCATTTCTTTGTGGGCTCTAACTTCCACATTTCTTGACGGATTTCTTTCAATTTTATATGGAGGTGTGTCTTAGTGAAATTACACATCTACAACATCCAAGGCATCACCAAGCCTGCCATCCGTCGACTAGCTAGAAGGGGTGGCGTCAAGAGGATCTCTGTTCTAATCTTTGCTGATGTTTGCAGATGCTGCCCCCAGTGTTCCACTTTTCATAGGGTCAAATGTCATTTGTCCATTTCGTGCACTCTTCTGCATTTCTTGACAGATTTCGTTCAAATTTTGCATGAAAGTGTCTCTTGGTGTAATTTAAAAACCTATAATTTTTTGGTGATGCTGCCACCAGTGTCCCGTCTTTTATAGGGTCAAAAGTCATACTCTCCAGGCCACATTTTGTAATGGATTTTTTTCAAATTTTGTATGGAGATGTAACTTGGTATAATCTACACATCTTTACTTCTTGATGCTGCCCTCATTGTTCCGTCCATTATAGGGTCAAAGGTCATATGTCTTTTGTGCGCTCAAACTTCCACATTTCTTGAGGGATTTCTTTCAAATTTTATATGGAGATGTGTCTTAGTGAAATCTACACACCTTCAATTTTTGGTGATGCTGCCCCCACTGTTCTGCTTTTTATAGGGTCACATGTCATATTTTGGTTGCATGCATTCTGGAGGACACATTTGTTGACTGATTTCTTTCAGATTTTGTATGGAGGTCCATCATAGATTACTCTAGACCTCTACAGTTGATGCTGCCCCCTGTGTTCCTTCTTTTATTGAATCAAAGTTCATAATCTAGTGGATATCTTGTGTGCGCTGTGAGGGCTACATTTCTTGACAGATTTCTTTAGAATTTTCTATAGAGACGTATTATACTCTAATCTACACACATTGTTTGGTGATGCTGCTCCTAATCTTGACAATAATCCGGGCCACTGGCGGCAATCTCTACCTTTTGTTTGAGGGAGGGGAGGGGGGAGGTTCTTTGTCCCTCCTTCGAATCGCTGCCAGTGCCGGGGGATACATTCGCATTGCGCGGCAATGGACACTTCTAGTTATTTTGTCAAGTGGGCCAGAAGCATTCCTGAAATTACGTCGTGGGCCGCTGAGTATTACACATACATGGGGCTGAAGTATCTTGCCTGAAAACATTGTGTATTTCTGTGTTTTTTTTTATTCAGCGAGCGAGCGAAAATACAAAATACTGTAAACTACACGATAACTCCTAGTTAATTTAAAGTGACAGTAAATTGAAGCTCCTAACTGCGCCATCTTTCAACAGGATTTGAAAAGTGTCTGTGCCTCTCATTTTCCAATCATGCCCCATTCTAGTTTGTTGAAGCTTTCTAGAATGTATCTCTAGGCAATTTTCCAAATGTGCAACGTCAAAAATTATAGTTTGGAATATAAAATGTGCCTATTTTCCAAATAGCCGTTAGTCAAAATTTAAAATAATATGCAATTAATTATAATCTTAATTTTGGCAGTTACTGTAAGGTGACGCTGTTCAAATTTTAAAGTTTTTAAACTACAAGCGAAACTTAAAGTTTAACTCCCTTCGTGTGAACCTGACTAATAATTAGTAATATCATTCTCAAATCGTTGGTACATGATCAGCCCTTTACATACATTTGCATATATTTTTTATGAGACAATGAAAAGAGAGCAAACTACATGTATGTGCAGTTAAGGCTACATGTTTTAACCCATGCAGAGCTACATACATGTAGAGCAAATCATTTAATAGGGAGTTTTCGGATGTGTCAACTAGAACATTGTCTTAGATCGTCCCAGCGACAATGGACTGCTTTGTGTGGACTGCATACAAATTGGGTGAAGCATCAAGCTAACAATGGGTGAAGTGTGGTTCACGCGGTTTAGAGAAGACAGCAAAACCATGCTTGATGTGTTCTCGATCTGACTAGTGGACAAGGGAGAAGTCAGTGGACGGGTGAGCCGTTCTTGCACAAAGCGTGGTATGCAGCTGACACAAAGCAGTCCATTGTCGCTGGGAAAATCTAAGACGGCGTTCAAGTCCACACATTTGAAAGCTCACTATTGACTATTGTAGGCATACACGCACATGTACATGTAGACTCATTTTATAATTGTGTTGTATGTGTTGGAGATTGAATTACAGTACACGTACATGCATGGATGTACTACATATACTCCACCATGTAAATGTTTCCAAGGCTTTGTTGAAAAGAAATCATCATTTAAGGACGTTCCCTAGTTAAAGTCAAATCCATGTCAGTTTCACCAAATTTGGCACACAGTTACTTTGGTCCATGAGAAGCCCAAATACGCATAGAAAAGTATAGGTCCATGTACTTACTATTTTTCTATGGGACACTGAAGTGTGCCATGATTGGGTGTCAGGTAGAATGACGTCAACGCAGGTTTTTGGCCATTGATAGACCTCAGAATTCGTAATGTCATATACATATCCCCATTATTCTGTCAAAATCCATGTCAGATTCGTAAATATTTCGAGATTTGTAGAGAATTGTATACTGCAAAAGGAAAAAGTTTAAAAAGGGGGGTCCAGGAACTCGTTTTTATGCTAGCAGCGCCCTCAGGTGGCGGAAAAAGTCAAAAACTAGCAAAACTCGTAAGAACTGGGTGAGAACCTGTGTTGGAAGGGGATGGGTTCGTAATAACTCTGCTGTATATTTAAAATCCATTCCAGATTTGTAAATTTTTCAAGATTTGTAGAGAATTGTATACTGCAGAAGGAGAAAGTTTAAAAAAGGGGGGTCCATGCACTCGTTTTTTTGCTAGCAGCAACTTTATGTGGCGGAAAATTCAATAACTCGCAAAACTAGTGAAAACTGTGCATGGTTGGCTGGGAAACAGTGTAAGAAGAGGATGGGTTCTAAAAAACTCTACTGTGCATTCAAAATTCATGTCATTTTCACCAAAGTTTCCAGATTTGTAGAGAGATGTATAGTAAAGGAAGAGAGAGTTTGCAAAAGGGGGTCCATGTACTGGTTTTTGTGCTAGCAGCGCCCCCCCCCCCCCCCCCCGTTTGTTGGAGAGTCTTAAACTTTCAAATTCTCGTTGCCTTTTATTAGACATGTCACCATGTAACTGATATTTTTTTAATATACATTCACGACCATAGGCACCGGAAGGGCGGGGGAGGGGGTGGGCAGAGGGGGCATTTTCCCCAGCAATCATTCAAAAAGGGGGACCCCCTCTCCCGGATCCCCTCGGAAAAAAAATTACATCTTAATTGATTTCGCATTACAACCATGACAAGGATGACTTGTATAATAAGCTGCCTTGTCAGTAATAATGCAAACCTTCAGTATGTAAAATTTAAACGAATCGCACTCTGTCACCACGGTCCCTACTATATTGATAGACGCAATGTTTCTTAACATTTAGAAACCCTGTCCATTGTATATTTTTCCCTTTACCCCCCACACACACACAAGACAATAAAACTTGCAGTATTGCATCACCTTTCTAGTGCTCCAAAAGGCGAGGTATCACCATCACATGGTCGCTCTGCTCCCTTACATGCAGATATATAGGAGCAAGTTATCTGAAGTATTAATACTGTCTACCACCAGTGGCGACAAAAGCGAAGTGGCAGATTTTTCATACTATTAAAGGAGGAGGCGATATAGGGGTATAACGAATAATTTTCTAGTGATGCGAAATGCAAGGTTTCAACACGCAATAATCTTAATTTTCCTGTTTGCAATAATCTGTTCTGTCCCCTCAGAGGGGCCCCTCGCAAGACAAGAAATATTATTTTAAGTTAAACAATGTAAGAACAACATTTACTTTGCCAACGTTTGCTCTAATATATTTGGTGTTATGTAAGTCACAATTCTAAGTAAGAAGTGACCTGCATGTGCGTGTAAAGTTTCTCCTGAATGCAAATATCATTACATGTATTATGAAAGCAACTTTATCGCTCGGTCGCTCCGCCCCCTCACCAAGTAGTCATAGGAAGAAAAAATGTCATATATACTGCTGAAATTCTGTTCTATTAAAACTGTTCCGTCTTAAGAAAAGAAAAAAAAAATGTTTAATGATTCTCTAATGTGCTTTGAAACATTCTCTTGGTGGCTGAGTTCCAATATTCTCCTACGGATTTTAGCATAAATAGCCCCATAAGCGTATACGAGGCGGGGCTGCAGCGCCCCCGCATTTTTATAATAAAATAATTTTGCAAGGTACCCGAATATACTCATATTTTGGTAGCGAGTTGCCTTAATATCCTCATATTCAGGCAGCGAGGTGCTGGTATAGCAAAAGCTTTCAAAGTTTTGTACACAAAATGTAGAAACAAAATAACCCCATTTCTGGTGTAAGGAGGGATATTGAAAAACAATGGATGATTACAGTGCTTCAAATATTGTAGGGCTGTAAGCAGGTAGCAAGCGTGTGAGGTGGGGCCCCTCAAAGTGTTTGCCCCCCCCCAAAAAAAAAAAACCTTCTGGCGCGCTTGTTCACGACTATTTCAAACATAAATGTCACGGTAACGACATAACCTGCAATTGTCTATATTCTACGTACGAAGAGTGAATTAACAGTTGATGTGACAGTCAAACGCACACTTTTGAACCAGTGTATAAAAAAGAAGGAAATTGTTAGTCGTTTTACGTGACATTTTACTCATAATTCTATTTGCTCATGTCTTTGACTGTAGGGATACTGATCATTAGACATAATGGCATAGGCCCCCTGTTCTTAATTAGTGCCGACCATGGGCCACTTGCGGCCCGCGAGACGATTTCATGCAGCCCGCCAAATTATCTAATTTGAAAAAAAAAATCTTAAGTTTTAAGTAATATCCTAACTATCGGTATGATTACAGGTGTCAATTTTTTTTCTCATTCGCTTCGCTCGCTCGCAATTAGCATATCATAATTATCTGTTCCCTGTCCTACCGAGGAGTTATCATAGCATGTCCTACCACGGATAATACGAAAAATATATTAGTCAAACCAAAGAGTTATCATCAAGCAAAGAAAAATAAGGATAATATTATTATTTATGATACCGGGATGTATATTATGAAATTCTTCCTCAGTCCTTAGATTCGGGTGTATGCGGAGGCGTATGAGACCTGGGATGGGGGTTGCAGCCCCCTCCCGAGAATATCAAAATTACCAGGCATTCGGGCACCCGCCTCCCCATTTACGGGCAGTGGAATGATCTCGTTGTACTTTTTATATCTTTTCTGAATTAGCACATTTTGATGACGAAATTACATTTTACGGTTCTAATGTGTCAATTTCTTTGGATTGCTCGCTTTGCTCGTTTTCGGGCAAGATACGCCAGTCCCATACATTTTTTTGTATGTATGTGTAATACTCAGTGGCCCGCGACGTAATTTCTGGCCATGCACCTGACAAAATAAACAAGAACCCAGGTCATAGACAAATGATTCTTCGGCATATAATTATTTGAATTTCTTTCTCCAGCTCTCTTTTTGTGTTAATTTAGTGTACAAAAAAATGGGCGGTAGATGACCAAGACTATGAATTCCAAAGGACATCTATCTTTATTATTGTTTTTCCTATACGACTAACTTTGCCTATAGAAAATTCATAAGGGAGCATCAAATGTTATCTTTCAGCTCAAGCTAGTTAATATTTGGTATATTTTTCGCAGGTACAGAATTATTGATTTCATCTATATTTACCGGGTTCTTCTTACTGCGCACACTTGCATGCCCATTATTAAGCATTGTGTTAAATGTGCGTATACATTGTCTTAACTGCGCGCAATACTCTCCCGGTGTTGTGATGACGTAACACAACCAGCCAGGATGCACAGCTGAGGTGCGCACAAACATTACTAGGGAACGTCCTTAACTACACACTGGTATTAGCTCAATGGGCTAATATTGTTTACTACCAGGTGTCTATGACCAGTGTGTGTGGAAAGGAATGTGACCTTTGTGTATTGTCCAGAGTGTTACCAGAGACATGGGTCGCTTTATTTATATCTCATGGCTTGTCTCAACATATTACTAGTGATGTTTAATGGCCTAATTCCTTCCTTTATTATGTTGTTGTCTAGAGCTGCAATACACACAGACACTAAGTGACTAACACCAGGAAGATTTTTTCCTTCATGAATTCATGCACAATCAAGGAAGTATACCACATTGAAGTTGACCAGTATACTTGTATTTATACCCCCGCCAAACGAAGTTTGAAGGGGGTATATATAGGAATCAGTCAACGGTTGGGCGGTCGAGCGGTCGGTCGGTCGGACGGTCCGTTGCAAATCTTGCGGATCGAACTACTTTCTCAGTTTTCGACCAAAGCTCATGAAATTTGGTACACACCTTGGTCTTGGTGGGAAGATGTGCAAGACATATTTTTCGGATGAGTCGGAATCTGCGTTGCCATGGTAACGGCATATTTATGGCAGAAAATCAAGGAAACACCTTGCGGATCGAACTACTTCCTCAGTTTTGGCCGAAAGTCATGAAATTCGGTACACACATTGGTCTTGGTGGGAAGATGTGCAAGACATATTTTTCGGATGAGTCGGAATCTGCGTTGCCATGGTAACGGCATATTTATGGCAGAAAATCAAGGAAACACCTTGCGGATCGAACTACTTCCTCAGTTTTGGCCGAAAGTCATGAAATTTGGTACACACATTGGTCTTGGTGGGAAGATGTGCAAGACATATTTTTTGGATGTGTCGGAAGCTGCGTGGCCATGGTAACGGCATATTTATGGCAGAAAATCAAGGAAACACCTTGCGGATCGAACTACATGTACTTCCTCAGTTTTTGACCGAAAGTCATGAAATTCGGTACACACATTGGTCTTACTGGGAAGATGTGTACAACATATTTTTTTGATGTGTCGGAAGCTGCGTTGCCATGGAAATGGCATATCTATGGCAGTAAATCAGGGAAAAATCTTGCGGATCAAACTACTTCCTCAGTTTTCGACCAAAAGTCAAGAAATTTGGTACACACATTGGTCTTGGTGGGAAGATGTGCAAGACATATTTTTTGGATGTGTCGGAAGCTGCGTTGCCATGGAAACGGCATATCTATGGCAGTAAATCAGGGAAAAATCTTGCGGATCGAACTACTTCCTCAGTTTTCGACCAAAAGTCAAGAAAGGCTGTTGTCACGGGGCGGGGGTATTAATCATCATCTTCAGTGATATTTCTAGTTTTGTTAGGCTAACCCTAAATTATTAATATTTGCTCTTCCTAATGACAGTGTGTTTCATTTTGACTGATATGAGGCCTAGGTCCCCGTTGCATAAAACTTGCGTTTGAAAGCAACTCAGGAAAATCAAACGCAACTATATTTTCAGCCAATCTGAAGTGCGCATTAAGGACTTGCGTTTGATTTTTAGGAGTTGCGATTAAACGCAAGTTTTGTGCAACGGGCCCCTATACATGTAAACAGACTAGCCCCTCCACCCTCTTTCAGGGTATGGGTTAGGGTTAGTCTACATCTTCCAGGCTCAGTGTAAAGCTTATTTCGCCTTAAAGGGGGAATCTCCTCAGGGGCCAGGCTATAAATAATCTAAAGTATTTTCCATTGAATTAATAACATTTTCAACCCCTTTTCTCTCTTTTTGTGCCCATCTTTCTCTAATTCCCTCTACCTTCTACACCTATTTCTATCACCATCTTCTATTCTCTTACTATTCTTTCTTGTTGATCCCATTTTACAGGACAAAGTTCAGGTTGTTTTTGATAATCTGATTCAACTGGAACATCCCAACATTGTCAAGTTTTACAAGTACTGGACGGACACCAAGTCAGACAGAGATAAGCCCAGAGTAAGTGCTACACATAATTCAATACAATATTTGATATGCCACAACATTATCATGTACATGTAATGTATATGATGTGAATATGTTATGACAACATTATAGATATTAGCATAATGAGAGGAGTAATTCAAAGAAATAGCATTTCATCTTTAATAAAGAGGTAGATCTAGGATTTTGTTAAAGAGGGAGTACGTCATTCAGAAAATTTTCTGATATTAAAGCAGGTAATCACATATTTGGGTCTTTTTGTACTCCAAAATTCTCTGACAAGCAAAAAGGTCTTCTTTTTGTGTGAAGTGCCTTTTTACTCTAAAGTTCCAAGACAAAGTGGAAAAAGGGAAAAAACAAGGAAAAAAGGTCATCTCAATGTAAGCCTTAGCTAGGGGGGGGGGGGGGGGGGGGGGGCGGAGTGGGGGCACAATCTCAGAGGCTTATGGTATGCCACTTAAAGGCCAAGTCCACCTCAATATCAAGTTGATTTGAATAAACAGAGTAAAATTAAACAAGCATATTAACAGTAAAAATTTCACTGAAATCGGATGTAAAATAAGAAAGTTATGGCATTTTGAAGTTTTGCATTTATTTCATGAAACAGTGATATGCATAACATGGCCGGTATGCAAATGAGTGAACCGATGATGTCATGCACTCACTTTTCCTTATGTATTTTATTATATGAAATATCATATATTTCATTTTTTTGCTTCAATGTAAAATATGGTTTCACTCCATATGGAACATGTAAAATCATCATTATTGTAACTTATTTTCATACAAGGAAGGGATTCTTTATTATCACATCTATAAAAATTGAAATACTAGTATTTGAAATTTCATATAATAAAATACATAAGGAAAAGTGAGGTGGGCTTGGCCTTTAAGTTTCATAAGGGGGGGGGGGGGGAGGCTAAACGTGCCCCCACCACCCCCCCCCCCCCCCCCCCCCCCGAGTCTGTGCTGCCATGCCTTCCATACCTGTATGTCCCGTCTCTTTTTGGACTTGTCTTTTCTTACATATAATGATACCTTTAAAACCTGATTGCAATCTCCCTTCCATTACAGGTTATCTTTATCACAGAGTATATGTCATCAGGCTCCCTGAAACAGTTCTTGAAGAGGATCAAAAAGGACAAAAGGAACATACAGGAGAAATCTTGGAGGAGATGGTGCACACAAATATTATCAGCTTTAAGGTGAATACAACATTTTTATTCCCATTAATAACCCCTCACTTAGTTCACTTTTACATAAAAACCAGACTGCACCGCCGCAAAGGCTGCACCCCAACTTTGACAAATCATTCGGCAAAAATCACAGCATAAGAAATCTCCCCCCCCCCAAAAAAAAAAACCCAACAAAGAAAAAAAACCATGTCCTTGTAATGACCTAGGACATGACCTGGGAGGTCAATCTAACACGCACGCCATGTGCGCTATGAAAGTCTACTGCGATACTGTCCGTTCTCCATGCAAAAGACACACATCTCCATGAAGGATCCTGCGAAGATACGACAACGCTGAAATAGCGCAGAGGTGGAGGGGTTCCATTGATCTCTACGAGGGGTGCGCTACGCGTTACAGAGCGCTTATGTAGTGCTGTAATGTCCATTACAAAAGCTTATTGTACATCAAATACATTTGCCTGTTTGATACTACCATAAAATATTTATTGTATTCCCCGGCAAAATGCCGGAGGATACTTTGGATTCAGCAGCGCTGCCGCCGCCGCCGCGTCACATTCTTGTGTGCGCTCTAGCGGTCACATTTCTTGACGGATTTCTTTCAAACTTTGTATGGAGGTGTATCTGGTAAAATCTGGACACCTATAATTTCTGGTGATGCTGCCCCCCAGTGTTAAGTCTTTTATAGGGTCAAAGGTCATATTTTGATAGATGTCTTGTGTGCGCTCTGGTGGTCACATTTCTCAACGGATTTCGTTCAAATTTTGCATGAAGGTGTCTCTTGGTGTAATCTAAAAACCTATAGTTTTTGGTGATGCTGCCACCAGTGTCCCATCTTTTATAGGGTCAAAGGTCATACTTCAGGGCATGGCGTGAGTGCACTCTGCAGGCCACATTTCTTGATGGATTTCTTTCAAATTTTGTATGGAGATGTATCTTGGTAAAATCTACGCACCTGTAGTTTTTGGTGATGCTGCCACCAGTGTCCAGTCTTTTATTGGGTCAAAGGTCATACTTTGGAGGATGGCGTGAGTGCACTCTGCAGGCCACATTTTAATGGGTTTCTTTCAGATTTTGTATGGAGATGTAACTTGGTATAATCTCTATATATTTACTTTTGGTGATGCTGCCCTCATTGTTCCGTCCATTATAGGGTCAAAGGTCATATGTCTTTTGTGCGCTCTAACTTCCACATTTCTTGAGGGATTTCTTTCAAATTTTATATGGAGGTGTGTCTTAGTGAAATCTACACATCTTGAGTGCTTCCTGATGCTGCGGATAGGACGCACCCAGACCTTCCGATCATATTTTTTGTGAAAATACTGCTTCTTTTACTCCGGAAAATATGGTATAGCAATAGTCACAACCTTATGATTTTTTGTAATACATTCAGAGTAATGGATGCTTCTCTTTTAATATTTGGTTGCCAGACAGAGCAGTTTGCTGGCCCTGGGCCACCTAGTGTCGAGCCTCGGCCTAGCGTGAGACAAAATTGTTTCATCAAACCCATCCCATACATCCTGATTGCAGTCCTTCGTTTTTTAAGGAGCGCGAGCGCGAATGCGCTGCTACCGCCCCCCTAAAAATCACGCCACGTGCGCTAACCATGTGCGATATGAAAAATCCACTGCGATAACTGTCCGTTCTCCATACAAAATACACACATCTCCGTGAAAGATCCTGCGAGGATACGACCGCGCTGAAATAGCGCAGAGGTGAAAGGGTGCCATCGATCTCTACACATCATGCTACACATACGAGGGGTGCGCTGAAAAGACACTTACAGAGCGCCTATGTAGTGCTATAACATTCATTATAAAAGCTCATAGTACGGAAAATACTTTTGCCTCTTTGATTGTACCATAAAATCGACCCTGGAAGCAAATTCTATTATTTTTCGAGGCTGATTTCAGCACGTTACTCGAGTTCAATCGAGCTTCGTACGAGTGCTTTGTCAACCTCGGAAGACCATGTTTGTGTTTGTAATTATATTTATGAGATATTTTGTTATTAGTTCTGAAGGATATATTTATGAATGAAAATATTTCAATACTTCAAAGATAATTACATCGATAGAGATAGAGCACAGGCTCACTGTACAAGTCCCGTCCAGTCCAATACGTGTGGTGATTTTGGAGGCGGTTCATTTTTGTCTGTTGTTGCTTATAATGTACATGTAGGCCGCACCCAGACTTTGGGATCATATTTTGGGTGAAAATACTGCGACCTTTACGCTGGAAAATACGGTATATGGAAAGTTTGGATGATTTTTCTTATGAGGCTACTACAAGGACAGGAGAAAATCACTGAATGTTATTGATCAACACTGAATTACATGTCAGTGTATAAAACAGATTGACACTCAGACTCTGTAGAGAAAGAAATTAAACCTACATTTGATTCTGAAGTTGCTGTGTATGCATTAATATTTTGTAAAGGTCTCAAAATCTCTGCCTTAATTTTCTTACATGGAGCACAAAATGCAATTGAGCTCCTCGGTTTGCCCAGGAGAGCAATTTGTCATGCTCAAATTGAGCTCCTCGCCTCTTCCAGGAGAGTAATTGACCGAGCTCCTCTGATTTTTAAAAACGAAGGACTGTGATTGTTGTTAACATTTTAAAGATTGTTCTGAAGGCACACCTGAAATTGATTGAAAATGTAATGCCTTTCAGTGCACCTGATGTACACACTTAATTACTACGGAGGAAAATGATGAAGTCCTGGACAGTAGTCTGATGACACTCCAAAATTACCTGCAAATATCGCAGCACAAGCTCGATTTGTGGGTCCATAATCAGCAGAATATAACGGCATCCATGCGCATACATGTAGTAAGTTACATGTACTTGGCTAGATTCATGGGTCTATGAATTGTCTCTGTTAAAACTAAAAACTATTTAAAAAATAGCTCACAGACAGGGTTGATGATAATTATTTTGGAAAGAAAGAAAGAAAATGTGTCTTGAATAGATTGAAGGCAACAAGTGCAATGGGGATGTTATCACTTGGCATCATACATTAACTGAAGGAAATTTAAAAAAAACACACCCCCCCCCCAAAAAAAAAGAGATACATGTTGGCAGCAGAAGTAACCTCTAGGCCTAAACACCTTTTTAATTTTATAGACTACAGCCCAAGCAGGTTATTTGCTGTATGGAAAAAAGCTGTTCTAAACAAATTATGATTGCTTGAGAGGAAGGCTGTGTAAACCTAACTTGGCTTTTACACAAGGTGAGACTGTTATCATGAAGGTGTGAACATTATATTGTTCAAGTCATCAAGCTTTATCATTAAAATCTGGTCACCAGCCTAGCACTTAATAGAGATGGAAGGTCAAAGTACTTCAATCCTTGCAATCACTCTTAGTGTTTGCATATCAGTTAATATACTGATGGTTGTCACACGCTTATTTTTTTGTTTACTATATATACATTTGCATTCTAGAGGACACTTCATGGCTCTGTTCAGTTTCATTTCCATAGATGTACATGTACATGTCGGAAGGGCGAGGGGGCGTTTCATCGAGTGTCTTGTCAGTGATTTTTACTGACAAATTTGCTCTCAGCCAATCAGATGAAAGGATTTCAGTAGCTTATAACAGTTATTGCAACTTGTCATTGATGACAAGTTTTATGAAACAGGGCCCTGTTCAGACTTGAGGTGATAAACTCCTTCAAAATGAAAGAATTGAATGATGCAAAATTAAACAAATAGTGTGTTACACATACCTACATGTATTTCTTAATCTTATACTATAGCACATAGATCAGGGAGTACATTTGTATGTGCAGAGTCTTTGCTGTACACTACCGTCTAAAAGTTTTGGCACTTCGGTACGGGAAGGGAAGGTCTCGATAGCCCGATCGGGAGCTCCCCGCGTTTTATTTTGTCCAGTTCTGTACCCATTGCAAAAATAATGGGAAGCCATCGGGAAGCTACCGGGAAGCTACCGGGAAGCTACCGGGAAGCTAGCGGGAAGCTAGCGGGAAGCTAGCGGTAAGCTATACTGGGAAGCTATCGAGACGCTATCGGTAGCTGGATGCTGAGGCTTTTCATAGATTTCCTAGCCTATCGAGAAAGCGCGCGCCTTTAATGCATATGCGCGAATGCCTCATCTCCTTCTCGGCCTGGCGCTGATTATCGATCTGCCGATGATTATCGATTGCACAATAAAATCTATTGTGACGTCATAATGCATATTTTAGAGCTGCCTCGGCGCGGATCTTTGAAATATAACTGAAATCTATTGTGACGTCACATTGGATATTTTAGAACTGCCATGGCGCGTGTCTTTGAAATATAATTTATTGTGAAGTGGATAATTGTATGGATTTGGCATCGTCGCGCCGCGTCCGCCGCAGAGATTTTCTTGTGAGCGCTCTACTGGCTGCAGTTTTTGTCGGATAACTTTCAAATTTTGCATGGAGGTGCATTATGGTAAGATGAAGACACCTATTGTTTTTGGTGTGGGCGGCGTCGACATGGTTGCCATGGTAACCATATTTTTAAAAGAAATAGTACAGAATTTCTTGTGAGCGCTTTACCGACTGCAGTTCTTGTCAGATCACCTTCAGATTTCGTATGGAGGTGCATTATGGTAAGATGAAGACGCCTATTGTTTTTGGTGTGGGTGGAGTCATCGTTGCCATGGTAACCATATTTTTAAAAGAAATAGTAAAGAATTTCTTGTGAGCGCTCTACCAGCTGCAGTTTTCGTCGGATCACCTTCAATTTCAAAACAACTAAAAAATGACCAAAGTACAAAAAGGTCAAATTTGTCAGCAGCGATACCCGAGGTCCCGAATTGCCACTTTATCCATTTCAGTCACAACATTGATTCAGATGGGGGATGGGTGACGGGTTCGGGGGATACATGTACTCGGACTGGTCCCCCCCCCCCCCCCCCCTCCGAGTGCTCTAGTTCATTTTGACTCGTACCGTGACGCAATCTACCAGTCATCTGCCCCTAACTTTGAGGCTATGATTATCCCCACATGTTATTCATACAAAGGTGATAACAAATTCTTCAAAGATGTATTTTTATACACAATATCCCGTCGATGATATTTATTTTTTCACTAAAATTCGTTTGGTGTTTGTCCTTTTTAAACCAGTTCAAGATTTTTTTAAATTTTAAATTCTCGGCGTAGTGGGCCTGACCTTTCTTATTTCCGAGCGGGTATTATGATAATAAATCATTTACATGTACTACCAGAATAAGTTAATTGATAAAAAGATTTTTTTTAATCTTTAGTTTGTCGCTTTAATAATTAAAGCCATTTCCCGATTTTTATGTACATGTAAAATCTAACAGTTTGTATACTTCTTATTTTTTTTGCTATTTATGAGTGAAAATGAAATATAATTATTGTGGGGGGGGGGGGGGGTGTTCCCGCGACTTCCCTGTGAGTTGTGACATTTGTATAGATTTGGCATCTGTTTTAAAAAAAGTCACAGCATAGACCCCTGCCAACCCGTACTGTATCAAATGGCTAGAAGTCAACGTACTACCGCTGATAGTGATAGCGTCACATGTTCAGAGCGTGTGGTGCAAAGGCAACATCGCGCTGTTTATTAGTGAGATTTTACCCAAATTAAATTTTAATTGGCATCTCAGACTATAACAAAGTTTTCGGACAGTTATCTCATAAAATGTTCAGAAATTACATACAGTTCAATGCATTTGCAGTATTACGTACTTCGTACGACCTAGGAGGCATAGTACCTCCTTGGTTTTACATGTACACTGTAGTTGTACGGGTACTGTACTTCGCAACAATGAAAGGGAAAAAAGTCTGTCTATTATAGCCTGTCTGGACTCGATTGTATGATCATTGCGCAATATCTTGAACATGTGCAGTCTCAGAATTCAGACGCTGTTTACCCGCTAAGACTGAGAAAGCGTTATCCCTGCGAACTAAGGTATTTAGCGACTTCATGTTTTGTTTTGTATGATCATTCATCGGGACTATTTTTTGTCTTTGAATTTCCTGCACGGATTCACGGATTCACAGATATATTGTATCATGGCGTAGATTATATACTGGGATATTTCATGCTCCCGACATCAGAAAAAAACATGTATAAATAGATGTATGTTTATAGAACACAGTAGAAATGCATTGATTGCCAACAGAAAATTTATTGAATCCGAATTTTCGGGGGCCTCCCCCATCTTCAGGGATATAAACTAACAATGCGAGATTATACAAATAATAACAAAGATGTTGTTTATTATAAGCGAACGCAATCTCAGCGTGGTCATGACAACCATTAAGGTGCGCAGGTGATACTAAGCATTTTGGCGTAAAGTTTAATAACAGCGTTCATTGGTTAAGCGCATAAAAGAGCATTATGACGCAATATTATTGACGTCATAATAAAGTCACGCTGAGATAGCGTAAGCTGCACAGAGAGTGAGGTTAAATATACACCTCAAAGTTTGAGAGTATTAAAAATAATAGTTACGGATCCTTGAGAAAAGGAAGAGAGGAAAGAGGAAGAATGGCGGATGCCAGATGAAAATGAAAATAATAAAGTATGAGCCTATCGATAAAATGTGAATGGGCTGAGCCAGGAAAGGTCTTTGTTTAAGCCGTTTTCAAAGCTCCGGCATTCCACGATGTATTGCAATTCCGCCCATTTCTCTCTTCAGCAGATTTGTAACTACCGCCAAAGATACAGACTTTGAGATCGTTTGTTGAATGGTTTGGTAAATTGAAGTGATTGGCCACTGGGAAATCCTTTCTGTTCATCTTAATTGAACTCTTATGGTTATTCAACCTAGTTCGGAATCGTGTACTGGTTTCGCCAATGAAGGAGACACCGGGACATTGCGCACACATGATGCAATAAAGGACATTGTTTGCGTCGCAGATGTGATTGGGTGGGCGGATAGTGTACGATGGGGAAATCTTAACAACCGGGTCAGTTATCAAATGTCGACAGACCTGACATCGAGGTTTGCCACATAACTTTTTGCCTTTAGGGGGTGAGGGTTTAGGTAGTTCACTGCTCACTAGGAGTCTCTTCAAGTTGGGTGGCTGGCGCTGCGAATGTACAGGGGGTTGACCCATAGTCATAGAAAGTGTGTTGTCGAGATTCATATTGGCTGACCACTCCTTATATACAGGGTATATATATATATATACAGTGTCATTTAATTATAGGCTACAAGCACAGTTTCATCATATTATATATTTTATTTCCATCGTGATTTATGAATCCTTGTTTGTCAGTAACTTATGACGCTATTTCTGTGATAATTTTCCTGAGAGATGTGAGCGATTAACATTGTAATGCTAAGCTTTGGTACATTCAAATCCTCCCATATTTTATTAGTTTCCGAATGAGTGTGTGTGTTTCTACCTTCAAAACACACACAAATTCAGTGTGATATGCAGCGGAAATCACGCACCATATCGAAATACATAATTATCGTCTGAAAGTGAAAGAGTGTCGTGCCGATGAAACAGGAGATATCAAAAAATACCCCTGCGTCCCCCCCCCCCAAAAAAAAAAAAATAAAGAGAATATTTTCAGTGGCATGTCAACTGTCTTGTTATTAAGTTCGGGTCTTCATAATTAGTGACCATCTCAAACCACTGGTTTAAGTCGTACATAATTATACAAACGCATGCAGCTCCATTAAACCCCCCCCCCCCCCACAAAAAAAAACAAAAAAACACCAACAACCTCACCCGTGCATAAAGAGAAGATTTTCAGTGCCATGTCAACAGTATTAAGTTCGGGTCTTCTCAATAAGTGACCATCCTAAATAAACCACTTATTTAAGTCATACATAATATCATTATACAAATGCAGGCTTGATTAAAAGAAAACCACAAATAACCTCGCCCGTGCATCTAGTGCAAGCTACATTAACATGAGTGTGATCAGTTGATCAATATCACTGAGATCGAAGAACGATCACATGGTCGGTTATATGAGGTTTCTCACGATTGTTTCATGCGCGCGTATTTGAGAAGGATACGCGATATCGGTTTCGGTCTCGAAGGACGAGAGAAAACGTTTGGCAAATCGCGGGAAGCCATCGGTAAGCTATCGGGAGGCTAACGGGAAGCTACCGGGAAGCTATTGAGACGCTATCGGGAGCGAGCCGATTCAGCATTTCGGGAAGCTTCTTGCTGCCTGTAAAGCTCAAAGAGGAACGGTACGGGAAACGGGGATGTCCCGATGGCAAAAGCTTTAGACGGTAGTGTATACAGCTGTGTATTTTTTACCCCCACAAATCTCGACATTGATAAATATATGAACACTGCCTCAGGAAAATATTTAAAGAAAATATCTGATCCAAATATATGTTTCACTTTGTACTTTTTGTTCAAAATCTTTGTTGGAAATTAAAGGAGAATTAACACTAGAATATAAATGTACTGATGTTAAAGGGTGTAATATATTCTTAATCATTGGCCTGTATCACTTTAGAATTAAAATATCAGAAGAGGGTTTAAATAAGACATTCTAGCACACGGTATCATCTGCTAACACTTTACATCGGGGCTGCCATTTTCTTGGTGATATGGAGTTGTACATGAACCACTGGAAACCGTTCCGGTCAGGAAGATATTTTTAATCCTCGAGATAATTGCTTCTCTTCATGACAAAAAATCCCTGTATATGATGGAAAGTACATAACAGGTGTATATACTCTAAAATTTGAAATTTATTGATTTCTTTTTAAATTCTCTGGGTTTGCTAAATAGAAATCGATTTCTTGAGCTTGTCTGGCAGAGCAGAACATAATGTATACAATTATTATTGAAGTCCATTATCTCAAAGCAGGTGAATGCATAGTTTGCCACTATTGACGTTCGGGAAAGTTATCATCCATAAATTTGAAAATAATTTGCTCCGTCGCGTACGTCATAGTATCAAGAAAATAGATTTATATTTTATAGTAAAATAGTAATTTTCAAAGAAATATAAAACATATTTTCGTTTTTAGAATGTATATATCTCTTAAATATTTTAAATCTCAAATGGAATTTTGTATCAGGAAGAAAGACAATTTTGCATTCGGATTAAAAATATCTTTATGTACACATCAAGAAAATGGCAGCCCCCAGGTATTGCTTCTTTCTTTCTTTTGTATTTTATTACATGAAATACGAAATATTTTAATTTTTCCTTGTTATAATGTGAAACAAGGTTTGATTCCTCGCTGAACATGTGTAATTGCCATTGTTGCAACCTATACACAATTCAATGAGAGCTTCCTAATTGTGAAATCTGCAGAAATTAAAATATTCTATATTTCACATAATAAAATACAAAAGAAATAGTGAGTGGGTGACATCGCTGGTTCCCTCATTTGCATACTGAGCAGGATGTACACATAACTGTTTTGCGAAATTAAGCGAAACTTTAAAATACCATAACTTTCTTATTTTACATCCTATTTTGATGAAATTTTCAGTGTTATGCTTGTTGGATTTTTCTCTATTTATTCAAATCAGCTTTTTGTTAGGGTGGACATGTAACACTAAACTTGGTACATGTATAAACATCATTAGTTTGTTATGGTTTGTTGTCAGATATCTTTATTTACTTTTAGAAGTAGTTTAGTATTAAACAGTTGTGCAATTTTTACGATGACCTGTTAAATGTGTCATATCATTCATGTAAAGTTTTTAGGGCATTGTGTTGCTACATGGTGCTAAAGTACAGTGACTTTTTGACATTTGTTATTTGACTGAGTGGATGAATGGGAGAAAGGAAGAATTTAGTTATTGTTATAACATGGGTGGAACAGTATTGCTTCCTTCCTAAGAGTTGCAGTCAATGTCATTGGATGAATGGGAGAAACAGAGTGGACAAAATGTCTAGGATAGTTCTAAAACATTACTGTAAAACCAGAAAATTTAAATGTGCACTATTCAATTCAATTCAATTTATTTCTCAATCATTAAAAATCATAATCAAAATAAAACACATGTATATCTTTCATGTACAATAATATAACGATAAAGAAAAGGAAGCTAACTAAAAGCAGAGCTTGTAATTGATGCAGCTCCCTAACTTAAATCTGTACGGACATAATGTACAAAAGAGTCATACACTACAAATGAAACACATCAATTTACTGCAATAAATCATATATACCTACCTATTATGCCAGTAGTCTTGACTACGGGACCCCTTCGAGAATTTATCACACATGAGTCACAATATTGTGCGCACCCCCCGTAATCCTATTGTCCCCTTCGCCACTCACGCGCGTCAACACGCTACGGCCATCTTCCTCTTTCTTGTTCGCCCCCGACGAGATAGGACGTATAGTCACAGCGCTCCTGAAATCAGGTCGTATAGTATCTTTTAGGCGCGCTTTTTCGCATATTTAAAGCACTTTTAGGTACCTATATTCGCTTAGATTATAGTACTTTGTGTTTTAGTAGTCACTCTTGCCGATTGCAAGGGATTTTTGATTCCTTTTCTTGGCATTTATTTTTCCCTTTCACGGTCAGCCCCACGTAGATATTTGTGTGTGTTTGCGGGTGTTTCCGTTTGTCACCGAGCCTTTGGGTTCGGTGTTTGTTCTTACGGTTTTTTGGCTGTGAAAATCTTTTGTGCGTATCTCCCAAATAAATTTTAGTACTTATTTTACTGCATTCAGTTGAAGTATTTCTTATTTTGAAAAGTATACTTTATTGTCTGTTTTATTGCAGTGGTATGAATTCGGAAGAAGAAGCAGTTAGGTCACGGAGACCTGCTTCTTCCGAAGAGTCGTCTAGCAAGACGACTCGGCCTTCCAGAACTCTCCCGAGTACTTCGGTACATGGGGGAGGGAGGAGGGCTAAGGGTAAGTTGCCTAGTGGTGTTTCCTTGCAGAGTTTGCCAGTCTCGGAGCTTGCGGCTTCGGGACGGGTGGCGTTAACTGAGTCTGGATTGTCAACTCCGAAGCCCGTGGTTTCGGTGTGGGTGGCGTCAGATTCTAGTGGTTTGGATATCTCGAATCCAATCCCCCGGTCGTCAAGACCAGAGGGGGGGGGGGGGCGGTTGTTTCCCGTACGGTAGCGTTCACTCGCTCTGATCCGTTAGGGGAGACGCGCCCCACTACTGCAGGGCAACCCACAGGCTTAGTCCATGTTGGTCTGGGTTCTCAAACCCTAGCCCCCGGCAGACGCCATATGGGGGAACGAGTACTTCCTGGGCTGTCTACATTGCCAGCTAATGGGAATGCTCGAGCTAACAATTATGGACGCTCTTCGGAGCAACAGGTGTTTTCACCTGAGTGCGTGACTACTAGTGCTCCCCTATTGCCGCTCTCTAGCGGTCCAATAGCGGGTTCACACGCCTTTAGTAGTCATCGGGCACATACCGAGTCATCTCGGTCTGCCCCCGCACTGGGTGCTTTTAGCTCCCAACCCATGGCTACTGCATCTTCTTGCTTAGCCAATATAGGTGATTTGGGCGATTCTTTGGGCTTACGCCCTGAGCGCTCTAATCCCTTTAAGGGAAGTGAACGTCCCTCCGCGGAGGGTTCGGTTCGTGTTTCCGAAGCGGCTTCGGAGATCCGAACGAATCTGATTCCGAAGGGTTTCGGCTACGACTCTTGTCGAGCCAGCCAAGAAAAAGGCCAAGAAGAAGGCCAAGAAGAAGGCAAAAAGTGGCAAGGCTTTGCCAGCCTCTTGCCCGTCTGGCCTGGCTAACCCAGCTAGCTCCTCTCAAGCTGATATGTTCAGCATGATGCGGGCTTTTGCTCAGGATCAGGGTTGGTCCTTTGTACCGGCTACTTCAACCCTGACTTCTGTCCCTATTCAGGGGTCTGACTTTGAGACTAATCAGCCTTTTGTGATTGATTCGTCTTTGTCTGAGTCGGGTTCGCATGTGCCTCCTATTCCCGCGGCCCTTTGGGCGCCGCCGGGCGAGGAGACTTTTGTTGAACCATGCGGGGCTCTGCCTGCTGAGTCCTTTGTTTGCGTTCCTTTGTCTCATTCCACTCGGGTGGAACCAGACTTGGAGGCGGCCTCTCAAGCTTCGGTTTCTGAATCGTTTGGGCAGGCGGAGTCTCAATCGCTCGCCCTCTGTGGGGTGGAAGCGATTGCTTTGTTGTCTAGATATCTCCCTGAATTTCAGTCAACCCGCGCGCAGGGTTCGACTTCGCGTTGGTTTAAGCAGCAGGATTCCTCCGAGGGTATTGCTCTTGAGGAGGATTTCAAGCTGGAGTATGACCGCATTGAGGCCGCGCTGTTGGTTAAGCGCCCTACTGCGGTTAAGGGTAAGGCTTTCGCCTTCCGTTCTCAAGATCAAGACAGCTTTTTCAAGGCTAAGACTCTTTCTCCTGAGATTTTAGAGGTTGGTCGTCGCTTGTGGGCGACTAATCCGCTTACCTCCGCTGCGTTCAAGGCGGAGGATAAGTTTTGGTTTAATATTGAAAACCAGGTTAGATCAGGTATGCGTTTGGCGGCTTTTCAAGGGTTTCTCTCCGACCTTAGGTCCAGGGCGGAGGAGTTGAATGTTACTGATGGTGACAAGCTGATTATTGACGACTTGCTGCATACTCTTTTTTGTCTGCAGTGGTCGCAGCTTTCCACCGCAGCTGCTTCGGCTACGTTCCGTCGCAGGACCTTGGCTCTCTCTGCACTGGGTGTTAGAGAGTCGGGCATTGCTCAACTTCTCCGGGATGTTCCGTCTCGGGGTCCTTCGCTTTTTGGTGGTAAATTCGCTACGGTTTTTCAGAGAGAGATCGATGCGCGAAAACAGATCTCGGATATGACTAAGCAGTTTCACACTAGCTCTAAGTCAACGCGGGCCCCTGTCCGGCGTAGGCCTGCTGGTCCCGTTTCGGGTCAACGCAGTCGTGTGTCTAGGGTCCCGCCTTCTGAGCCGCAGCCAGCTCCTTCTCGCGGGAGAGGGAGTCGTGGCAGGGGCATTTCGAGAGGTTCTTGTGGTAAGGCGACGGCTTCACAGAAGGCCAAGTCTGGGTTTTGATGTTTTTCCCCGAGCGTTTGTTCGTCCGAATTTGGTAGGTGGCCGACTTCATTCGTTTCTCCCCGCTTGGGAGGCCATCTCCGGGGACGCGTTTGTTCTCTCGAGACGGATTCTTCATAGATCTTTTCGCATCGCTCCCCGGAGGGGCTATAAGAATTCGGTCACCTCCCATGTCTGCCCTGTCTCGATCTCATGCTTCAAAGGAGATCGAGTCTCTTTTGGAAAAGAGGGCTATAGAAAGGGTAAGAGACAGGCCGTCTCTTTCCCTTTCTCCAATTTTTGTTATTCCCAAGCGCTCGGGAAAACTTCGTTTGATACTGAACCTGAAAAGAATAAACAAATTCATTCCTCCGGTTCATTTTCGGATGGAGACTCTCGCCTCCATTCTACCGTTGATCAAGAGGAAAGACTACGCGGTCTCGATAGATCTCAAGGACGCGTATTTTCACATTCCCATTCATCGCGCATCCCGCGATCTTCTGGGGTTCTCCTTCCTCTCAGAGACTTATCGTTTTCGTGCTCTTCCCTTCGGGCTGCGCCCGGCCCCTCGGGTTTTTACTCAAGTTGTAGCGGTGCTGGCGGCCTCTCTGAGGCGACGCGGCCTTCGGTTGTTTTGTTACCTGGACGATTGGCTTCTCCTTGCGGAGTCGCGCGATCGTTTGTTGGACGAGACTCGTTTGCTCGTCTCTCTTACTCAAGACTTAGGTTTCCTAATAAATTGGGAAAAGTCAGAGTTAGTTCCCACTCGCAACCCAGTTTTTCTGGGGGCGGTGTTAGACATACGGAATCAGTTGGCTCGGCCCAGTCGAGACAGGATTCTCACCATTGTCTCTGCGGCTCGCAAGCTCTTGCTGGCCAGAAGGGTCACGGCCAGACAGTGGCTTCAGTTTCTAGGTTATCTAGCCAGTCTAGTCGACGTTCTAGAGGACTGCCGGCTCCTCATGAGACCTTTTCAGAGACATCTCCTCAGGTTCTTCAAGCCGGGAAAAGACTCTCTTTTGGTCTGGATTCCAGTACCAGTAAGGATCAAGTCTCTTCTCTCTTGTTGGACGAGCGAGGAGTTTCTCGCGCGAGGCAGGTCCTTCACTGCCCCTCTCCCGTCTATATCGGTTTCGACGGACGCCTCTCGGTTGGGGATTGGGAATTTATAATTCCCGTCTCTCGGTCTTTTTCCTTTGGTGTAAAGAGAGAAATCAAACCCCTTCTAAGGCTCCTATTGGTTCAATTGCGGATTTCTTAATCTCGTTATTTGACAAAGGGAGATCTATCTCTACTATCCGAGGCTACCGTTCGGCGATCGGGGCCATTCATTCGGGTTTCTCAGATGGTTCGGGGATTTCCAATTCCCCGCTACTAAGTGGTTTGATTCGCTCGTTCTTTCTGAAACGACCTTCTTTTTCTAAGTTAGTACCGTCTTGGAGTCTGCCTAAGGTCCTGGAGGCCTTGGCGAAACCTCCTTTCGAACCGTTAGGTGAAGCTTCGCTTCATCATCTTACGGTTAAGACGCTCTTTTTGGTAGCTATTGCCTCTGGGCAGAGGCTCAGTACTCTTCATGCTCTCTGTCTTACTCCTGGTCACGTTCGCTGGGAGAGAAAAGGCGTTAGATTGATTCCTAAGGCTTCTTTTATTGCCAAGAATCAGAAAGCTGCCTCTGGCCCTGTTGAGATTTTTCTTTGTCCACTTTCTGACTTTTCTTCTGTGCGTGAGGACAAAGTTTGGTGTCCTGTAAGGGCTCTCAAATGGTATATTGATAAGACTAAGTCTTATCGTAAGGATGATCAGTTGTTCCTGATCACTAGAGAGCCTTTTTCTCCTGCCTCTCTTGATTCCATCTCTAGGTGGATCGTCGAAGCTATTAGGGCCGCTGGCACAGAGGCTCTTTTATCCGACAGTAAGCCTCGTGCTCATGATACTCGTAGTGTCAGCACTTCTTGGGCTCTGTTTCAAGGTGTGGCGCTTGTTGATATTTTGAAGGCTGCTTATTGGCGTTCGTCCAATTCCTTCATTTCTTGCTACCTTAGGGATGTTCCCGCAGGTGAAGCTATGTTTGCGTCAGCCACCTTGAAGGCCGCTGTGTCTTCTTTGTAATCTTTGGTGTAATCCTATTCCCTTCTGCTTGAAACATGCCTCCCGGTCTTTGAGTTGGCGCTGGTCTGGCATAATAGGTAGGTATATATGATTTATTGCAGTAAATTTGTAAAATCAGCACTGATTTTCTTATTTACTATATAAATCTATATACAGTATTGCTCGAAATAAAGTTGACACCCTAACGCATGCTAACGCGCCGTCGGCCCACTTCGCGATAATCTTTTCAATAACGCGCGTTAATCTAACGAAGGGCGGAGGGATACTAAAAAGCCGGTTCACCTATATCGCGTTAATTAGCGCGCTAATAACGCGATAAAACTTCCTCGCCAAGCCGATCTTTTCCCTGTACTGTATCGTTGATTCAAATGACTCGATCGCACTGTGTGTAATGTACCGTATACCGTCGCTGACTCGATCACACAGTGCGATCTAGTCATTTGAATCGACGGTACAGTACGGGGAAAAGATCGGCTCGGCGAGGAAATTCCATTTTTTTTCATCGAAACAATCGTTAAATCGTAAAATCAAAGAGCCTGCTAGATAGTTACAGTAATTCTCTTGAAGTATAAGTACAAATTTCTATCTTACCTGCCTAAATTAAGTGATGCGATTAGCCATAAAATGGGCGAGGTCGACTTTGGATAGTTGTACCTGGGGCTCCAACGCGCAGCGTTGGAGCTCCCTGGGGTTAGGCTGGATTGAGACATGAATAAACATGAGTGACGTGACAAGATCGTTGGCTCGCTCGCTCGCGTATATTGTATGAACATATTCACTATAATTCATTGTATTTTGTGTTGTATCATTTATTTCTATATGGTGCTAGGTCCGCCCCCACTCCCCATAAAAGGGGTGGGCCTAAGCTCGTACCTCCTTTTCACAAGTGACCCCTTATCCCGGAGAAGTTGAAATTTGATTACCTCCCTATCATGGGGGATTTTCTGAGATATTGGGCCCTCTATCCAGGGAATTTAAGAAATTAGCCCCAACCCCCCATTCAGGGAAATGCCCGAAATTGGGACCCCTATCCCTGGGACCTTACCAAGGGGTCACTTATCTTTGTTTAATCACATGGATCGGGACATTTAACCCCCCCCCCCCACTCCACTATCCCGGGAGAGGAAACCACCAGAGGACTGCGAAAAATGACCCGGGAATTTGACTAATATTTCACAGAAAAACACCCCCTTTTCAACTTTTCCTGGGAAGATTTCTCCCAGGATTGTCGGCTAAAAACCACCCCTTTTCCGGGAAATGTACGCCCAACCTCAGTGAGTCGGGGGGGGGGGGGTGCTAGGCTGAAGTGTTGTTGTCATTTGTGGTGCTAGGCTTAAGTGAGGGGCAGCAAATATGTATTTGTGTTGTATCATTTGTGGTGCTAGGCTGGACGGAGGTGGTGCTTTTTTTTACATTGGGGCTACCAATTAATATCTTGGGGCTATTCTTTTATTTTTAGGGGCTAATTTTTTGGACATGCTTTTTCATAATCATCTATAAGGTAAACCTCAATCCATGCCTGAAATACAGTTTTGATTACCCTGCATATCACAATTAGCTCCTTATAGAGTAGTAAAATATAAACTTATTGTGGATAGTTTGTGTGCTTTACAAATATACAATAATGTTATTATCAATATTATTGTTAATATAATTGTTCAACTAATTTCCAAAAAGGTCCACTTTACCAACCCCTTTAGAAACCCTGGCTACGGGCCTGCATATGAATAGGAAACCATGACAACCAAGCTCGGGTTTTTTTCATAATGCTTAGTGATACTCTTTATGATAAACGCCAAAGTTATCCATGTTTATTTGTTAATTAATATTCATAACCTGGATTTTTAAGAAACAGTGACCGCCCGTGACAAACTGATTACACTCAGTGTAAGAAATAAGGTTGAAGAAAGAGCAAAATAAGTGGAAAGAATTAGACGAAAGAACTGGAGAAATTCCACTTCATAACTTTTAATTCTTTCATTACTCTCGTTCGTGTCCATATATTTCTAAATGCAATTTTACTCTTTCACAAACCTGTTGCCTCTTCGATGACCAATCTCTCTCTTTTTAATTTTCAATTTCCCCTTCGCAAACATAATAATAAACACTCTCTTAAGCATGGGCGTACGGGCTCAATTGTTTTTAGAGGGCTGAAGTTTTTTGATACCAAGGAGCTACTCCTTGGTCATACAGCCAGCTACATCATGTACATAGCAGAACCCATGATACGATCATACTCGTATCTCAGTCAACTACAAAATGTCTGAAAAATTACAAAACAGACCAAGTACCTGTTTGTGTCAATTTACAGTTTTCTGTAGAAAATACGCCGAAAATATTCCTTATTTATATCCAATAAATGCCGCAGAATTGACTTTACTTTTAAGAGAATCAACGGTCACTAGAAAAAGTTCGAATTTTGTTTCCCTCCCTGGCCTGGCATGGCGGCCTGGCTCTTTATGAGCGTCCAGCGTACCATCACGTACGTACATCACATGTACCAACAGCGCACGCGTAATAGAAGGGATCGGAGAGGGAGAACAATAGACCAGGGGAGCGTTTCATCAAGTTTTTTGTCAGTGATTCTACCGACAAATTTGCTCTCAGCGAATCAGATGCAAGGATTTCAGTAGCTTATAACAGTTGTCGGTAAAAATCACTGACAAGACACTTCATGAAATGCTCCCCGGCCCTTCAGGCGTCATGTTGTGACCCAGCACATGCATGAGATAAACGCACGTGGCCTGCATGCCCTTACAGTGACCTCGTGTTTGTTTACTGCTGGTCTGGCACTTTCTCTCCTTCTGCAGATCAACTATAGTGGCCATTGTGTAATTTACGAGTGTCGTAAATCTTCTAACGCTGGTCTTCTAGTGAGGAATTTAAAGGGGCGAGAGCTTGATATTAAATATAAATTATTGTGTTAAATTATCGGAAACAGAGGAAAATTTATGGTCTTATAGCCTGATATTTAAGGGGATGACTACCATTTATTAACTTGGTTCTAAATGAGAAAACAGAGAACAGTGAAAAGTTTCAGGTTCGGAGCTAATTATGAATACGGCGAAGGAAATCATGAATGTTTGTTTCATGTGTGACTTTTCTGAAATTCAATATGTTCATATGGAAGGGGGACGGGTAGAAAGGGAGGACTAAGAGGAGAAGTAGGAAGTAAGAAGAAAAAAAGGAATAAAGAGAATTATGAATTTTTGTTTCATGTGTGATTTTCTTGAAATTCATCAATATGTTAATATGGGGGTAGGAGAAAGAGACGAGTAAGAGAAGGAGAAAGGAAGAAGGAAAACAAGAATAAAAGGAATTTCTGTTTCATGTGTGATTTCTTGAAATTCATGTTCATAGGGAGGGGGTCAAATAAGAGAAGCATGAGAGAGGAAAAAAAAATTATTCTTTCTTTTTTGTGTGTGTATTTATTGAGAGTTCATAAACATAAAAAACTTTCAAGTAGATACAAACATTGTTATATATAAAAATTAATGACAAATCAAGATATTTACAAATAATTAAGATAAAAAAACAACAACAAAATTCTTTCTTGGAGATGTGTGGCCCTGATAAGGGCCCGACCATAACAGTGGACTAATTAAGGCTTTACGAAAACCAAGTAATTCGTAGTCAGAGGAACAGGCATTGAAGAGGACAAGAGTCCGATTTCCTCCTATTCAATTGGCTGTACAGTAGAGAACTCCTATTCAATACCTGCGTCATCTGTCCACAACTCAGGTAAGCTCCCTATTGTTCAAGGTGCGAAGTTACGTAAGTTACCAGCAAGACCAAATCTGGGTCAGCAAACAATACTTGTTTTTAAAACTATATAGGATTTAATGGGTATTGTCTCCGTTTTAATGAAAGGCCAGCGGCAAAATCACAGCGGCTCTGTAAGGTCACGAGGGGGTAAATCATATCATCAAAACAATTATCTTCATCAATATCAGTGGCCTATCCAGGATTTCCCAATAGGGGGGGGGGGGGGGGGGGGGGCCAGGAATTATTGATCGCCGTCATGGGGGAGGGGTCTTTGGAAAATTTTTGCTTCTGAAGAAGGGCTGAGATGCAAAATAGTGCTATATGTGACCAATTTTGAAGCCTATTTAATGAACAATATTTTCAATTGGTATGAGGATTTTTTTTTTGCTATTTTTTTTTACGACGGCCAATAGCCCCTGAATATCAACTTCATCAAACTCATCATTCATCAAAAAATATGAAGTTTTCTTCCTTTTCGGACGGTAACTTCTTCCTTTAATGCACATGCGATTCCCTTTTAAAATTCGATCTGTATCATGATGAGATGAAAATGAACTATCATCATCATACCATCGTTATATCATGATTATCATCATCATCATCATAGCATCATTATATGCTTATCATCATTAATCATCATTATCTTGATAATCATATCATCAAAACAATTATCGTCATCAATATCAACTTCATCAAATTCATAATTTATTTTAAAAATTCATGAAGTTTTCTTCCCCTCCCGTCCGTGACTGTCATCCTTTAACGCACCTGCAGTTTTGAAATTCGATCTCCTTATACGAAGCCGCTGTGTGAAAGAACAAAAATAAAAAAAGGCGCAAACCTTCACTGACTGCTTGGCCTATTTTTGCGCGTGCCATGACTTGTGATAAAAGACCGCTTGTCAAATGAGGTTTAGTTTAGTTTAGTTTAAGAATGGAAATTGTTGATCGCGCGCATTCTAGTCATTCTTTGCTTCCCGCTGCCGGCCTTGCTTTTCACTTTCGCATGAATAAGGAAGGATATTATTTTGGATATATCGCTCATGTAGGCCTACTCTTAATCTGATTTCAGTAATTTTTTACTTTGCTAAAGTTTCAGGAAATTGTGACATTGTCAGATCAAGCTCGTTGATATTAAAAATTAAGTTAGTATACGAAATATGAGATGCCACGTGCTAGTTGAGTGAGTTTGTAAACTACGCCCTTTAATCGCTTGTTCTGCAATAATACAAAACCAGTTCGCGGCCGAGTGTTGAATATACAAATGATAATATGGATGCGAGAGGCGACACTCGAGAAATGGTCGGTGAACAGGTGGCAAGATGGTCGTGAGCGTGATGTGATCATGCACAAATATTTTTTGTAAAAATCGTACAATTATCATTGACGGATCCGGAGGTTGGAGATGCGCATGCAGCCCCCCCCCCCCCCCTAGAAGCTCATAGCTCATTTAGAAGCATGTGTGAAGCTTTCTTTGTGGCTGTCTTTAGTGCCCTTCATCATATATGATTTCGAGGGTTTATCATTATCCTGGTTATCAAATGTAGATTGTTCATCAGTGTTCGCTTGACTTTCTTCAGAAAGGTTTTTGTGTTGGGCGCGCTCTTGGCCAACCTGCTAATAGTAATACGGGCATAATCTAGCTTTATGTCCATACTGCGTGTAGTACCGACATTGCAGTTGCATTCCATGGCGACAGGTTAACGGTGCGATACCGATGCCACAACCTGTGAGCGGTAGTGTAGGAGCCGATTCGAACTTTCGCTAGCTACGAGCCACGATTGCCAACGCACGTGAGCGCGAAAAAAAACGTTTATATATCCCATCGCGCTCCCGTCAGCTGCACTGTTGAGCAGGGCGTGGAGTCCCGTGGAGTTCGAGTTGGATGCTACTATTTAACCAGAGAAATGCCCTCTATATACCCACATCGAACGGCACGATCGTGTAAAAATTTAATGGGAAAGGCGCGGGAATTCCACGCGAGAAATTACGGTGGAGCATTCACGCACGGTAATTCAACACGTGCGTGACCAAAAATGGGCTCTCGCGCGACTGATAAGTATCGCCGATCCTAACGCGCTAGTAACGCCTCAATAATGTAGTTCGCCTATCTAGCGCTGGCCGAACCACCGCCGCTCCAAACTCGCCTAACGTTCATGCGCGTTACTAGCGCGATAGTCAGGCCCACATCGATCTGCGCGTTAGCGTGCGTTAATCGGTCAACTTTATTTCGAGCAATACTGTACCTACATGTACCTATGACCCTCCCTCCTTCCCCGCACCTTGCAAGCAACATGTTTCTACTTGGGGTTGCTCGCAAAAGAGGAAGATGGCCGTAGCGTGTTGACGCGCGTGAGTGGCGAAGGGGACAATAGGATTACGGGGGGTGCGCACAATATTGTGACTCATGTGTGATAAATTCTCGAAGGGGTCCCGTAGTCAAGACTACTGGCATAATAGGTAGGTATATAGATTTATATAGTAAATAAGAAAATCAGTGCTGATTTTACAATTTCCACACATAAATTCACACATACATTCACACATACAATCACACGGGTAGGTTGGGGGGGGGGGGGGGACATCGCAAACTACTACGGCAATTAATTATTATATCCAGCTAACAAGCTGGATTTCAATTTACATTTAAATGAGGTATACTGGTGTTTAAAGAATTCCATACCCGAGGGCCCTGGTGTCGAATCAAGTTTAATGAGCATTCATTTGGTACTTTAAAGAAATGCATTTTTGAACTCGACCGAGTGTTATGGGGATGTATATATCTATTAAATTGAAATAATGAAGAGATATTATGAGGTAATATTGCACTTTGATTTTTAAACATTAGTATAGCAATTTGGTAGGTATGAATATCAAATATGTTTAAAGTTTTTAGCCTGAAGAATATTGGTTGGGAAGGAGCCAAAAAATGAGAAGAAGATGTACATATTCTTAATGCCTTTTTTTGAAGTTGAGTATGGGTTTCAGTTTAGTTGATCCTGTACATGCCCAGGATAAATTGCAATATTGTAGATAGGGAAGAATTAATGAATTATATAGCATAAATAACTGTTTTTCCGGAAGAATTGGTTTCATTTTAAGTAGAATTCCTATACTTTTTGATATCTTGTTACAAATATCTGATCTATGCTCATTGAAATTGAGTCGATCATCAAGGATAATACCAAGAAATTTTACATGTTTTGTTAAATTAAGTTGTACATTATTCATAGTTATACATATATCAGTTGGATCATATACATTATTAATTTTCCTAAAATACATAAAATTTGTTTTTCCATAGTTAACAATTAGTTTATTTGGTTTAAACCAGTCAGTAACTTTTTGCAGTTCACTATTAGTTGTTTTTATTAACTCGTAAAGATTATAATGAGATGATATAATAGTTGTATCATCAGCAAACAGAATCATTTCTAAAAAATTGGATACCGAACATAAATCATTAACATACAACAGAAAAATCAACGGGCCTAATATTGATCCTTGAGGAATACCTGATGTCATATTCGAAAAAGTAGAAGTATGATTATTATATGAGGTATACTGTAGTCGATTTGTATTAAAGATAACTTCGAAACCACTGTAGCGGGATGCCTCGAATACCAAAATTGCTTAACTTATATAACAAAACTTTGTGATCAATTAAATCAAAAGCCTTAGTAAGGTCAAGAAAAATACCTAGAGTATGGAAGCTATTATTCATTTTTGTCATTAATCGATCCTGTAAATCGATAACTGCAAGGTCACATGAATAATGGGGTCTGAAATCATACTGACAATCATTTAATAATGAATACTTATTGAGGTGGTTAAAAATCCTAGTGTAAACAATTTTTTCTAATATTTTTGAAAAGCATGGTAACAAAGATATACTGTAGGCCTATAGTTCGAAAATAGATGAGGATCCCCTTTCTTAAAAACTGGAATGACCTTTTAATACTTATTTTAAGATTACATGTATTTGGAACATTCCCAGTACTAAGAGATAAATTAAAAATGTATGACAAAGGCATGGCAATATAATGAATGACTTTTTAGCTCACCTGAGCCTAAGGCTCGAGTGAGCTATTGCGATGGAAATTTGTCCGTCGTCCGTCGTCCGTCGTCCGTTAACTTTTTACATTTTTATCTTCTTCTCCAAAACCCATGATCGGAATTCAACCAAACTTGGTAGGAATCATCCTTATCAGCTCTTGTTTGATAATCTTACAACTTATTTCGTCAATACCCACACTTGTACTATTTCTTAGGCTTTTAACAGTATTGATCAATTCATTTTCATTGGTTGGGTGAAAATAAATAGAGTGTATGCAACGTTCAGGTAAGTAAGAAGAAAAATGACTTGAGTTCAAATCAGATGTAATTTCTTTTTGAAGATTAATAGAGATATTAGCAAAATATGTATTGAATTCCTCAGAAATGAGTTGTGGGTTAGTTACTTTACTGCCATTACTGAGAAAATATAATGGAGATTTCTTTTTATATCGTTTCTTTAATACGTCATTGATAATTTGCCATATCCTTATCATATTGTTCTTGTTTTTTCAAATAAACCAATACAGTATTGCCTGCGGGCATTTCTTACAATTGTATTTAAACTGTTTCTATATTTCTTATATCGATGCTCAAAACTAATGTTGGAAGGATTCTTACAGAAACATTTATATAAACGATCTTTTTTACGTATACAATTTAATAATGATCTGGTTATCCATGGTTTTCGAGGAATATTCTTCTTTAATCTTTTTTTACACACAAGATCATGCAATTGTTTAAACTTTAAACAAAATATATTATATGCATTATCAGCATTTGATTTGGACAGTAATTCACTCCAGTCAATGACTGACAAATCATTACAAAAATTATTAATAGTATTATCACTGATTTTTCTGAAGTAATCATTATTCAGATATTCAGTATCTTGACTATTTTCATTGTATTTTAAATTGGCTGTTATCAGAAAGATAGGTAAATGATCAGTTATGTTATTGTAGAATATTCCCGGTTTCAATGTTAAACAGCATACATTGGTAAAAATATTATCAATCAGGGTTACAGATGAATTTGATATTCTAGTTGGTTTATCAATCATTGGCTGGAGCGAATTATTGAACATAATATTGACAAAATCATTTATACATTTCAAGGATGTATGTTGTAATAGATTTATATTCATATCACCCATGATATACACATCTTTATTTTCTCTTTGTATTATCTCAAGATAGTCATTTAGACATTCATTAAATTTATAAATGGTTTGTTTGGGATCTCTATACATTATGCCAACAATGATGTTTTTTTTCTTCGGCACCTGAATTTCAACAAATAGCGACTCACAGAGGTCAGGAGGAAAACATAAATCAGATCGAATAGATACATTAAAAGAATCATTAATCAGTAGAGCAACACCCCCACCTCTACTTTTTTTCTATCAGCGTGATAAAAAGAATAGTCATCAGTGTCAAACAAGAGGGGGGTATTACTATGGATCCATGTTTCTGTGAAGCCAATAATGGAGAAATTGACTTTTAAATGATCTAAAAATGTATGTATAGCATCATAATTTTTTGTAGGCTTCTTGCATTAAAATGAATTAAACTGAAATTGTTTTCATATTTATTAAAAGATTTGTTGGATTCATCAGCCAACCAATATTTAAAGCTATTAAATGAAAACGTTCAGTCATCTTTCGGATACAGAATTTTTCGATAATAACATTTGGTGACATAGAGCATTATAAAGACAAAATGAAAAAGTGATAAAATGAAATTTACAGTAAATTAAAAGAAATACTGATAAGCTTTGCATTGCTGAAGGAGATATCATATAAATTGTTTTCAGCTGAATGAATATGAGTTTCTCTTCACAAAATTCATTACAATAACTCAAATACATGTAACTGACATAATAATAAACCGTTCTTGTATAGCGCATATCATATTAGGATATATATGCGTTTCCAAAGGGTTTGGATATTATTACCCTGGTCTTAGATCCGGCAGCCGTAATTAGCGCACAGTGCATTTAAAGGAATATCGGTTGCCACGGTGTAAAGAAGGAGCCCCTCCTCCACAATCAAACCAACCAAAATTCCCTTCGAAAATATTTCCACTATGATATGGATACTTATAGGATATTACTCCGGTCTCCCCTCGCGCTGGGGTGACGGGAGGCCAATGAAAAGAAAATGACAATAAATTAATCTTTTTCTCATTTTTGCATCCTTTACGAGGGACCTACCGCTAATTATGCATGTTATGAGTATTTAACCACAGAAACATGGCAAGATCAAATCGCTTCCTCTAGCTCTATGCATGGATATACTACTCGAAAATAATTATATCCATGCTCTATGTACGAGAATCCAGCCAGGGTGTAAATGAGATCGTGTGTCATCCACATGCCACTGGGCCCACGTAACATAAATAAAAATCATTATTAAGTCATTCATAAAGTAAGACAATCATCATTTAGTCTTCATCAAGATGAAAATGTATTTTCTTCAGAACTCATGCAAGATTTGGATAAATAACACATAGTCATATATGTGTTACGCACGCATGTGGTACGACACGCATTGTGTTTTCTACAAATAGGATGCTACCGTCAACTAGCAAGGATGTACTACCCACCTCCCACTTGAGTAATGTTATTTACCAATTTCAGTGCCGGTGCGATGCCAGGTACGTGAGCCGTACTTCTCAGCGGTTGGCTGATCGCATTAGACAACACGTCCCCTTGACTATTCGGAACCGTACAACCAATCAGCGCACGCAGCCTGTCCGTGCCTGCAAATCGGAAAAGCACGCTAACAGACCAAAGACGGCCAAATGCGATTCAGCGATCGGTCTCCATTTACTGAACAATCCAGCTTGCGCACAAAGCTATGCCGATGATCAATTCTCAGTTATGTCCCAGGCCAGAAGCGCAGCGCATTTACGCTTTCTGGAAGCCGCCTGTTGTGTAGACAAAAGGAGTTCGTCCAAGCTTTGCGATTGTTCTGAAATTACGGCGTCCGGGTTCATCGAGTGTAATATAGTTGATTTCGAGTGATTTGTTACATACCTGCGTGATAACCTGATGAGTGCAGGTTGAAAAGCTTCGTTATCATGTCTCCTTTTCGTGCCATATTGAAATTTTGTAGTACCAGGAAATGATTTACATACTCATATGTTGTAAATACCTCTTGGTAAAAAAATGAAACTTTACCCGACTTTTTTTTTTATTCACTTGATTATTGTGACTTAAATGAATGCGGTACGGTGATTAATCATAAACACAGCTAACGCCCGTGGATGCATGTCCATGGGCTGCTTCTGCTAGTGAATATTATACTATTAATACATGGTTGGGAGTGCATTGGTGTGATTTGGCAACACAGAGTTCCTGTAAATATGTGACATTTGATACTATCCAAGTTTTGGCTTCTACATACATGTACATGTGTAGCTCAGTTAGACTAAAGAGGTACTTTGTCAAGATGGCTCAAATATTGAATGTGCTGGTAGAATATAGGTAAACTATACATCATCTGATTTGACCAGGAATAACTTCCTCTTTAAATCTCTATGAATCATTAACACCATTAAAAGCAAGGAAGTATGTGTATGATAGATCTGTCAACTAATACATGTACATGTGTAATACATGTACATGTGGCATACAATCAAATTTGCTATTATGAAAACTCCATGAATAGCATTTGAACTGTGCCTTTTAAAAAATTGTATCTTTACATGGGAGAAAATGTTGATATTTAAATAGTATAGCATGGTTGTAAGTATTAACCCCTTGACAACTGTATTCTCTAATTCCCATAGAGCTAATACAGGGACCACCCGGTTCCAGTAGGCAATGGGTTAATGGAATGATAAATTAAGGCCTGCATGTTCGTGTATTTTATAGAAAAGACACAAATGTGTCTTGACATCTTGATATCTAACTGTGGAACGAGAAAAAGTAAATGTTTCCTTTTGGCAAATGTGCTTTTTCTCTTTCTTTCCCAGAACTCTCAAAATTTTTCAGACCAATTTTTAGCTGTGTATGCATAGAATTTCATAAATTTTGGGTATAAGCTGTGCCAGGACTATCTATTAATATTGAATTTTACAATTTACTGCAATAAATCATATATACCTACCTATTATGCCTGTAGTCTTGACTACGGGACCCCTTCGAGAATTATCACACATGTGTCACAATATTGTGCGCACCCCCCGTAATCCTATTGTCCCCTTTGCCACTCACGCGCGTCAATACGCTACGGCCATCTTCCTCTTTCTTGCTCGCCCCCGACGAGTTAGGACGTATAGTCACAGCGCTCCTGAAATCAGGTCGTATAGTATCTTTTTGGTGCGCTTTTTCACATAGTTAAAGCACTTTTAGGTACCTATATTCGTTTAGATTATAGTACTTTGTGTTTTATTAGTCACTCTTGCCGATTGCAAGGGATTTTTTGATTCCCTTTCTTGGCATTTATTTTTCTCTTTCACGGTCAGCCCCACGTAGATATTTCCGTGTTTGCGGGTGTTTCCGTTTGTCACCGAGCCTTCGGGTTCGGCGTTTATTCTTACGGTTTTTAGGCTGTGAAAATTTCTTTAGTGCGTATCTCCCAAATAATTTTACCCTTATTTACTGCATTCAGTTGAAGTATTTCTTATTTTGAAAAAAAGTATACTTTATTGTCTGTTTTATTGCAGTGGTATGGATTCGGAAGAAGAAGCAGCTAGGTCAAGGAGACCTGCTTCTTCCGAAGAGTCGTCTAGCAAGACGACTCGGCCTTCCAGAACTCCCCCGAGTACTGCGGTACACAGGGGAGGGAGGAGGGCTAAGGGTAAGTTGCCTAGTGGTGTTTCCTTGCAGAGTTTGCCAGTCTCGGAGCTTGCGGCTTCGGGACGGGTGGCGTTAACTGAATCGGGATTGTCAACTCCGAAGCCCGTGGTTTCGGGGTGGGTGGCGTCAGATTCTAGTGGTTTGGATATCTCGAATCCAATCCCCCGGTCGCTGAGACCAGAGGGGGGGGGGCTGTTGTTTCCCGTACGGTAGCGTTCACTCGCTCTGATCCGTTAGGGGAGACGCGCCCCACTACTGCAGGGCAGCCCACGGGCTTAGTCCATGTTGGTCTGGGTTCTCAAACCCTAGCCCCCGGCAAACGCCATATGGGGGAACGAGTACTTCCTGGGCTGTCTACATTGCCAGCTAATGGGAATGCTCGAGCTAACAATTATGGACGCTCTTCGGAGCAACAGGTGTTTTCACCTGAGTGCGTGACTACTAGTGCTCCCCTATTGCTGCTTTCGAGCGGTCCAATAGCGGGTTCACACGCCTTTAGTAGTCATCGGGCACATACCGAGTCATCTCGGTCTGCCCACGCACTGGGAGCTTTTAGCTCCCAACCCAAGGCTACTGCATCTTCTTGCTTAGCCAATATGGGTGATTTGGGCGATTCTCTAGGCTTACGCCATGAGCGCTCCAATCCCTTTATGGGAAGTGAACGCCCCTCCGCGGAGGGATCGGTTTGTGTTTCCGAAGAGGCTTCGGGGACCCGAACGAATCCGATTAAGCGTTCTAAGAAAAGGGTTTCGGCTACGACTTTTGTCGAGCCAGCCAAGAAAAAGGCCAAGAAGAAGGCAAAAAGTGGCAAGGCTTTGCCGGCCTCTTGCCCGTCTGACCTGGCTAACCCAGCTAGCTCCTCTCAAGCTGACATGTTCAGTATGATGCGGGCTTTTGCTCAGAATCAGGGTTGGTCCTTTGTACCGGCTACTTCAACCCTGACTTCTGTCCCTATTCAGGGATCTCGCCTTGAGTCTAATCAGCCTTTTGTGATTGATTCCTCTTTGTCTGAGTCGGATTCGCATGTGCCTCCTATTCCCGCGGCCCTTGGGGCTCCGCCGGGCGAGGAGACTTTTGTTGAACCATGCGGGGCTCTGCCTGCGGAGGCCTTTGTTAGTGCTCCTTTGTCTCATTCCACTCGGGTGGAACCAGATTCGGATGTGGCTTCTCAAGCTTCGGTTCCCGAATCGCTTGGGCAGGCGGAGTCTCAATCGCTTGCTCTTCGCGGGGTAGAAGCGATTGCTTTGTTGTCCAAATATCTCCCTGAATTTCAGTCAACCCGCGCGCAGGGTTCGACTTCGCGTTGGAAATTTAAGCAGCAGGATTCCTCTGAGGGTATCGCTCTTGAGGAGGTTTTCAAGCTGGAGTATGACCGCATTGAGGCCGCGCTGTTGATTAAGCGCTCTAATGCGGTCAAGGGTAAGGCCTTTGCCTTTTGTTCTCAGGACCAAGACAGCTTTTTTAAGGCTAAGACTCTGTCTCCTGAGATTTTGGAGGTTGGTCGTCGCTTACGGGCGACTAATCCGCTTACCTCCGCCGCTTTCAAGGCGGAGGATAAGATCTGGTCTAATATTGAAAGCCAGGTTAGGTCGGGGATGCGTTTGTCGGCGTTTCAAGGGTTTCTCTCCGACCTTAGGTCCAGGGCGGAGGAGTTGAATGTTACCGATGGTGACAAGCTGATTATTGACGACCTGTTGCATACTCTTTTTTGTCTGCAGTGGTCGCAGCTTTCCACCGCAGCTGCTTCGGCTACGTTCCGTCGCAGGACCTCGGCTCTCTCGGCACTGGGTGTTAGAGAGTCGGGCATTGCTCAACTTCTCCGAGATGTTCCGTCTCGGGGTCCTTCGCTTTTTGGTGGTAAATTCGCTACGGTTTTTCAGAGAGAGATCGATGCGCGTAAGCAGATCTCGGATATGACTAAGCAGTTTCACACTAGCTCTAAGCCAACGCGGGCCCCTGTTCAGCGTAGACCTGCTGGTCCCGTTTCGGGTCAACGCAGTCGCGTGTCTAGGGTCCCGCCTCCTGAGCCACAGCCAGCTCCTTCTCGTGGGAGAGGGAGTCGTGGCAGGGGCATTTCGAGAGGTACTCGTGGTAAGGCGATGGCTTCGCAGAAGGCCAAGCCTGGGTTTTGATGTTTTTCCCCGAGCGCTTGTTCAACCGAATGTGGTAGGTGGCCGTCTTCACGCGTTTCTCCCCGCTTGGGAGGCCATCTCCGGGGACGCGTTTGTTCTCTCCGTCGTGCGAGACGGATTCTTCATAGATCTTTGCGATTCGCTCCCCGGAGGGGCTATAAGAATTCGGTCATCTCCCATGTCTGCCCTGTCTCGATCTCATGCTTCAAAGGAGATCGAGTCTCTTCTGGAAAAGAGGGCTATAGAAAGGGTAAGAGACAGGCCGTCTCTTTCCCTTTCTCCAATATTTGTTATTCCCAAGCGCTCGGGAAAACTTCGTTTGATACTGAACCTAAAAAGGATAAACAAATTTATTCCTCCGGTTCATTTTCGGATGGAGACTCTTGCCTCCATTCTTCCGTTGATAAAAAGGGAAGACTACGCGGTCTCGATAGATCTCAAGGACGCGTACTTTCACATTCCCATTCATCGCGCATCTCGCGATCTTCTGGGGTTCTCCTTCCTCTCGGAGACTTATCGTTTTCGGGCTCTTCCCTTCGGGCTGCGCCCGGCCCCTCGGGTTTTTACTCAAGTTGTAGCGGTGCTAGCGGCCTTTCTGAGGCGTCGCGGCCTGCGGTTGTTTTGTTACCTGGACGATTGGCTTCTCCTTGCGGAGTCGCGCGATCGTTTGTTGGACGAGACTCGTTTGCTCGTCTCTCTTACTCAAGACTTAGGTTTCCTAATAAATTGGGAAAAGTCAGAGTTAGTCCCCACTCGCAGCCCAGTTTTTCTGGGGGCGGTGTTAGACATAAGGAATCAGTTAGCTCGGCCCAGTCGAGACAGGATTCTCACCATTGTCTCTGCGGCTCGCAAGCTCTTGCTGGCCAGAAGAGTCTCGGCCAGACAGTGGCTTCAGTTTCTAGGTTATCTAGCCAGTCTAGTCGATGTTTTAGAGGACTGCCGGCTCCTCATGAGACCCTTTCAGAGACATCTCCTCAGGTTCTTCAAGCCGGGAAAAGACTCTCTTTTGGTCTGGATTCCAGTACCAGTAAAGATCAAGTCTCTTCTCGCTTGTTGGACGAGCGAGGTGTTTCTCGCGCGAGGCAGGTCCTTCTCTGCCCCTCTTCCGTCGATATCGGCTTCGACGGACGCCTCTCGGTTGGGGTGGGGAGGACACTGCAACGGCAGCACGGTTGCGGGGGATTGGTCTCATCTTGGGACTCTTCCTCATATCAATGTCCTGGAGTTTATGGCAGTTCTGTTGACCTTGCTCCATTTCAGAAGTCGACTTCTCAGTCGTTCGGTTCTGATTCTCACGGACAATGTTACTGTGGCGGCATATATCAATCGGCAGGGAGGCACTCGTTCGGTTGCCCTGAATGCCCTAGCAGCTCAGCTGTGGAGGTGGTGTCGTCGCATGGCAATCACACCCGTGGCCTCTTTCATCCCCGGTCGGGAAAACCTCATTGCGGATTTTCTGTCCCGGGGCAGGTATCTTCCATCGGAATGGATGCTCCATCCGGAGGTATTTTGCCGCATTCGCAGTTGCCTAGGTCCACTGGAAGTGGATCTATTTGCGTCGGTGCTAAATCACCAGCTGCCGAAGTATTGCTCCCGTGTACGCGATCAGGGAGCATGGGCTCTCGATGCTTTCTCCCTCAGCTGGGAGAACCTTCAGGGATTCGCCTTTCCTCCCTTCCAACTGATTCCGCGTGTCTTGCGGAAAATCAGGGAAGATCGGGCGAGGGTGCTTGTAATAGCTCCCTTTTGGCCCAGGAGGAATTGGTTTCCGGAACTTATGAGCCTTCTAAGGGCTCAACCGTTAGTTCTCCCGTTAAGAGCGGATCTGGTGTTACAGCCCCTATCGGGGATTCTTCACCACAATCCGGAGTCTCTTCATTTGACTGCTTGGCCCCTGTCAGGGAATCTGCAAGACAGTCGGGTCTCTCTGATAGAGCCGCGGACTTTTTAATGTCCAGTCGTAGGGTTTCTACTAGGGAAATTTACAATTCCCGTCTCTCGGTCTTTTTCCTTTGGTGCAAAGAGAGAAATCAAACCCCTTCTAAGGCTCCTATTGGTTCAATTGCGGATTTCTTAATCTCGTTATTTGACAAAGGGAGATCTATTTCTACTATCCGAGGCTACCGTTCGGCGATCGGGGCCATTCATTCGGGTTTTTCGGATGGTTCGGGGATTTCCAATTCCCCGCTACTAAGCGGTTTGATTCGTTCGTTCTTTCTGAAACGACCTTCGTTTTCTAAGTTAGTGCCGTCTTGGAGTCTGCCTAAGGTCCTGGAGGCCTTGGCGAAACCTCCTTTTGAACCGTTAGGTGAAGCTTCGCTTCATCATCTTACGGTTAAGACGCTCTTTTTGGTAGCTATTGCCTCTGGGCAGAGGCGCAGTACTCTTCATGCTCTCTGTCTTACTCCTGGTCATGTTCGCTGGGAGAGAAAAGGTGTTAGATTGATTCCTAGGGCTTCTTTCGTTGCCAAGAATCAGACAGCTACCTCCGGTCCTGTTGAGATTTTTCTTTGTCCGCTTTCTGACCTTTCTTCGGTGCGTGAGGACAAAGTTTGGTGTCCTGTTAGGGCTCTCAAATGGTATATTGATAAGACTAAGTCTTATCGTAAGGATGATCAGTTGTTCCTGATCACTAGAGAGCCTTTTTCTCCTGCCTCTCTTGATTCCATTTCTAGATGGATCGTTGAAGCTATTAGGGCCGCTGGCACAGAGGCTCTTTTATCCGACAGTAAGCCTCGTGCTCATGATACTCGTAGTGTCAGCACTTCTTGGGCTCTGTTTCAAGGTGTGGCGCTTGTTGATATTTTGAAGGCTGCTTATTGGCGTTCGCCCAATTCCTTCATTTCTTGCTACCTTAGGGATATTCCCGCAGGTGAAGCTTTGTTTGCGTCAGCCACCTTGAAGGCCGCTGTGTCTTCTTTGTAGTCTTTGGTGTAATCCTATTTCCTTTGCTCGAAACATGCCTCCCGGTCTTTGAGTTGGCGCTGGTCTGGCATAATAGGTAGGTATATATGATTTATTGCAGTAAATTTGTAAAATCAGCACTGATTTTCTTATTTACTATATAAATCTATATACCTACCTATGACCCTCCCTCCTTCCCCGCTCCTTGCAAGCAACATGTTTCTTCTTGGGGTTGCTCGCAAAAGAGGAAGATGGCCGTAGCGTATTGACGCGCGTGAGTGGCAAAGGGGACAATAGGATTACGGGGGGTGCGCACAATATTGTGACACATGTGTGATAATTCTCGAAGGGGTCCCGTAGTCAAGACTACAGGCATAATAGGTAGGTATATAGATTTATATAGTAAATAAGAAAATCAGTGCTGATTTTACAAATTGTAGTTTAAGCTTCTACCAACCTTAAATTTTGTTAGCAAGCTTTCGTCCACTTCTGTGGACTTTCTCAAGCCAAGTGATCAGTCACACTTTCTAATTGCTCTCTGCTGTCTTGTGATCACTAACAAAATTTAAGGTTGGTAGAAGCTTAAACTACAATTTTATGATTACCCCCAACCGATGAAAGTTTTCTGTATTAATATTGAATTTCTTTGATATCTTGCCAGTTACTTGCATTCCTGTGATCCACCAATCATCCATGGCAACCTCACAACTGATACAGTCTTCATTCAACACAACGGCCTCATCAAGATTGGATCAGGTATTTATAAGAAGGATATCTAATACATGTACATGATACAGTATAACTGAAAATGTTTGTGTGCTCAAAACTCTCACAAATTTTGTGGATGGTTCAGATTTATTTAAAATTTTGTGCCGCAAAATAAAGCGTAAGTTAAGCAACACTAAATTTTGGCGATTTGCAAAAGTTTCCTGCTGTGATAAAATAGCGATCCTTTTACCATTTGTAAAAGTTTCATTAACAGTAGCCCATCTTAAGGACAAAAACCCATTTATATATGGGATAATTTATTTTCTCACTATCACCCAAAGAAGCTTAGACCCAAACATCACGACTAATAATCGATAAAGCCTGCTTTTAAGGAAAATCAGCAGATGATTCGAATTACCCTTTAGGAAGTCCTGCAAGACCATCATTGTATTCCCCGAACTAGTGTTCAGGGATACTTTGGATTTGGCATCGTCGCGCCGCGTCCGCCGCAGAGATTTTCTTGTGAGCGCGCTACTGGCTGCAGTTTTTGTCGGATCACCTTCAAATTTCACTTGGAGGTGCATTATGGTAAGATGAAGAAGCTAATTTTTTTGGTGTGGGCGGAGTTGACATTGTTGCCATGGTCACCATATTTTTTAAAGAAATGGTAAAGATTTTCTTGTGAGCGCTCTACCGGCTGCAGTTTTTGTCGGATCACCTTCAAATTTCGCATGGAGGTGCATTATGGTAAGATGAAGACGCCTACTGTTTTTGGTGTGGGTGGAGTCATCGTTGTCATGGTAACCATATTTTTAAAAGAAATAGTAAGGAATTTCTTGTGAGCGCTCTACCGGCTGCAGTTTTTGTCGGATCACCTTCAATTTCAAAACAACTAAAAAATGACAAAAGTACAAAAAGGTCAAATTTGCCAGCATTGATACCCGAGGTCCCAAATTGCCACTTTATCCATTTCAGTCACAACATTGATTCAAATGGGGGATGGGTGACGGGTTCGGGGGATACATGTACTCTGAGTGCTCTAGTTATGTCACGTTATTGAGAGGGGGAAAGCCTTGAAGTTTGGCTATTGCTATTGGATAATACTCCGTGAGGGTGCATGTTGCAGTCAGTATAAAAGAGTCTTGAATACAGATGATTTCATCACTACATTTTGTAAGCCTTAGGTTACTGTAAAACCGGAAATGTTCGCATGCATGGAGAATCTCGACCACTCGTGAAATTCGCGAAACTTTCATGCCACAAAATAATCAAATCACAATTGAAACGACATAAAATTATTGCAATTAGCGAAAGTTTCTTGCTGCAAAATTGGCTGTCATTAAAAATCCACTAAATTTTATGTCGCAAATGTTTCTGGTTTTACAATGTACTGAAGCTTATTAAAACAACTGCCAGCAAAAAGCCAGACACACTGATCTCTGAGCAAGGAAATATGTACTAATTTTTTTATTTAATTGAGACAACCAGATCGGCATAATTGACTGTACGAATATTAAAAGACAAGCAGCACCAAACACCTTAATTTACTACAATAAATTAATGTATCTACCTATTATTGCTAGTTTGGTCCAAACTACTCTACCATTGAGAAACTAAAACGTCACACTCGCGCACGCCCCATAGTCTCATGCGCGCGTACACATGCCCACCATCTTCCTCTTTTCATTCTCGCTGCCGAGAGAATAACACAGTCACATAAGTCGCTGTGCCTAAATTTGAGATTTATCTCTGGTTTTGCGCCTTTCTGATCTGCTTTGATAAATTAATTCCGTTCTCTTTTTAATTCTTTTTAATTTGATGGAACAGACTTTTCAGTCACTTCCTTGCCAGACAGAAATTAAATCAAAATTATGTCACGCATTTCTTCACTTTCGTTTCTCCTAGCGACGTAGCTTTTAGCACGTTCACTGGGCTAGACAAATCCGCTGCTTAGCGCTTGTTTGTATTCGCTAGGGGTATCTTTTTGGTACGGGCGTGTAACCGTCGACTCGGTCAGGGATTATCTTCCCACGCTTGGCGACAAGAGGTAGGTTAGGGACCCCTGCGGTCAGTGGGTCTCGGACTGGGACAAGCACCTCGTTGTTTGCTAGCCCGGCAGCGGCCGAATTCAGCAATACAACAACAGTCGGGATTTGCGTGTCCCAGCAAGGGGGTCGTCGGTCTACCGACCACGGGCCCCCACAATCACTTGAGCATAAACACTGGAGGGAAACATCGCTGTTTGCTAGCCCGGCAGCGGCCCGATCAAGCATTACAACAACAGTCAGGATTTGCATGTCCCGTCGAACTCAGTGCGTCGAACTCAGTGCGTGAATGTCGCCGGTTTACCGGCCACTGGAACTCATGTCCGCTCAGAGGGAGCTGTCGGGTTCCCGACAGTGAGCTCCTACCCGAGCATAGTCACTGGAACATCCAGTGATCTATACTCTCTTAGTAACTAGGCGAGCCCCGACTCAGCCCTAGTTGCTACAGAGACGGCTACCCTGAGGTCCTGACACTGAGGTCTGTGGGCGCGGGTGAATCGAATCATGTTCCAGGTCTATCAGGTTTCGGTTCAATGGTATCCGACATCCGGGTTTGCCGAGAACCGGCCCCGGTGTACCTGTATCCGGCTCCGATTTGTCGATATCCGGCCCCGGTTTGCCGATACCCGGCCCTGATTACAGGTGCCTGGCTCTCCGGAGCCTCTTGCTCACGCCGGCTTAATACTATCCGGTCGATCCCGGCAGGCCCAGAGCTGCTCCTACCCGGGCGGTACTTGGTGCCCCACCCGGTGAGGATACTTTTTGGTTTGTGGTTGCACCCGCCCCCCTGGGGCCAGGTTTCACACACAGCCAGCCCTGATGTTGACTCTGTCTCTGAGTGACAAGCCAGTGCGGCCCCCCAATACCCTTGTGGTTTGGCAGCCGACGTGCAGGCTCTATTTACTGCAGTAAAAAAATTTTTGCTAGTCTTTTGACTACGCAGGCTCTTTTGAAGAGATTCTTACCCGAGACTTCCCGCCGGCCCAGTCGGACTCGGTTCAGGCCTCTCTTCTTTTCAGGCAAAGGGTCCCCTCGTCGGGGATACCCCTTACAGACGACTCCACTGTTCACCTATGCGGGCATAGTTGAACAGTCATCACTGCCTGGGACTTCAGCTCTTGGTAAGCATCCCTTTGCCAGGGGATTTGCTTTCCGACCCCAAGATTCAGTTGGTTTTCCAACGGAGGTCTTTCTCGCCCGACACCAGACATGTTGGGGCGAGACTTGGCGTGTACTTCAAGAATATACAGAATACAAGAATACACAGCCAAGTATAGGCAGGCACACAACTTTGAGACCCGCGCCAGATACTGGCCTGCGGCTCACGCCTACCTGGGGTCCTTAATCAGCCTTAGGGTCAGGTCTCGGGGGGAACTTCTCCCTCTTGGCGGGGATTCCCCATGATAGGGCCTGCGGCAAGACTCCTGGCCATTTGAGGGTGCGCTCCGAGCAGTGGATCACCAGGTAGGCGGACGACTACGGTTTTTCCTTCCCGCTTGGGAAGCAATTACCGAAGAGGGCTTCGTTCTCTCAGTCGTGCGAGACAGCAGCTTCACAGACCATGTAGAGCCTGTCCTTTCTGCCGGCAATCGAGCTGACAGTTGGCGATTTCGCTCGATTTGAAGAACGCGTGTTTCAGAACCCGATACATCCCCCATGCGGGATCTATTGGGGATTCGCCTTCCAGGGCGAAACGTTCAGGTCTCGTGCCCTACATTGTGAGCTGAGGAATTGCAGCCCCGACTCTTGATCGGTTGCACCTCCTACTCCAGACGTGTGTGTGTGTGTGTAATTGGGTTTTTACAGACGTGTATCAATCAGATATGATTATTTACGTCTGGGACCGACCTTTAACGTCACCATCCGAAAGACGTGACTCAGTCTCGAACCTGGGTCCGCTGAATCAGTTTATAACTTCCACTGGTAGCTGGATTACAGGCGCACGCCACAACGCCCAGACTCCTACTCCAGACTACTCGGGAGCTAGGCTTTATAGTCAACTGGAGAAGTCGGAGCTGTCTCCCACCTATGCCCTAGTGTACTTAGGTGCGGAGATAGACATTCGAATCAGATCGCCTGCACCAGCCGCGACAGAATTCAGTTGATTACGTCAGCTGCTCGGTCCCGGCGTCCTACGCTATGTACGGGCCTAGCGCTGACCTCGAGTGGAGTGGAGTCGAGTGGAGGTATTGAAAGACTGCAGACTTCTGATGAGGTCCTTTTGGGAGGCGCCTCTTGAAGTTCTTTGCGCCAAGCGTAGACTCCCACAGAGCATGGATTCCATTACCGAGGGAGATCAGACTTCTTCTCGCCCCCGGGGCAGACGAGACGTTTCTTGTTGAGGCAAGCCTCTCCACTCCCCTCTTCTGTCAGTATCCATCTCGACGGATGAGTCCCTTCTGGGCGGGGGCGGCGATTGCGGGGCGAGATGTTTTCTGGGGGCTGGTCTCTTCTGCACACCATTCCCCATATCAATTACTAGAAATGCTGGCGGTATTTATGTCACTCCGCCTTTTTCGAGCGCACGATTAGGGGGGCTCTCCGTGCTTATCCTTACGGACAAAACTCCAGGGTTTGCTGCCGACATCTATCCTCAGGGTGGATCTCGCTCAGTTTTCCCTGAACTCTCTGGCCGCCCAGTTATGAAGGTGGTGTCGGTCGAACGACTTCGCCCTGATTACCTCCTACTTCCCTGAGAAGAAAATCGCAGCCGACTTTCTGTCCCGGGGCAAGTGTCTCCCATCGGAGTGGTCCCTCTATCAGGAGGTTTGTGATCTTCTCCGCATGGCTTGGGCGCCACTAGAGATTGATCTGTCCGGTGCCTCAGCCTCTTTCTGGGATCCTCCATCAACGGCCCGAGGTCCTTCACTTGACCTCTTTGCCGTTTTTCGGGGGAGGCGCTAGGGCTTCGGGAATCTCTGAGAGAGCCTCTCAGTTATAGTCCAGAGTTGTAGAGATTCCTCGAGGTCTCTTTACAGCTCCCGTCTGGATACCTTTTCAGTTTGGTCGAAGACCTCAGGGTTTTCACCCCGTGAGGCTTCGGTTGGCATGAGCGCAGATTCTGACCTCCTTGTTTCATAGGGTAGGTCTCTTCCACTATCCGTGGATACCGTTGCCACTTTTCATGGTGGCTTTCCGGATGGCTCGGGAGTTCTAGCTCCCATTACCTGACTAAGTTGCTGAGATTGTTTTTCTCACAACGACCAGCAAATCCGAAGCTGGCTCTGGCTTAGAACCTTCCTAAGGCTCCGTACCCGCGTCAAAGCCTTCCGTTGTACCGATAAGCAAGGCGTCTCTCCATCATGTCTGTCAAGACCTTGCCCTTATCGCTATCTTCGGGGCAGAGAAGAAGTTCTCTTCTTGCTCCTTGTACCTCTCCCGGTGTTCGCCTTTGTCCCAAGCCCTCCTTGTAGCCAAAGATCGGACGGCTTCCTCCGGTTCGGTTGAGGTGTTTCTCAGCCCTCCGTCAGACTTCTCCTCAGTCTAGGAGGACAAAGTCTGGTGTCCGTTGAGGGCGCTAAAATGGTAACTTAGACAGAACCATGAATTGCCGTTCGGACGAGCAACGTTCCTCTCTTCTCGCGAACCTTCTCCTGCATCTAGAGAATCCATTTACAGATGGATTGTCCAGGCCATCAAGGCCGCTGGCCCGGAGGCCCTTTTTCGCAATTAGCAATCCTAGAGCGCATTATACCAGAAGCATTAGCACTTCTTGGGCGCTTTTTCAGGGCATTGCCCTAGAGGACTTCTTGAGGGCCACCCTTGGCGGTCTCTCAATTCCTTCACTTCCTTCACCTGGAGGACTTTCCTTCTGGGGAAGTGCAGTTCGCGACTTTGTCTTAAGAACGGCATCTTCTGCCTTGGACCCCCGTTAGCCTCCTTCCCTTGGGACATGCCACCCCGGATTTTTATCCGTGCTAGTCTAGCAATAATAGGTACATGTAGATACATTAATTTATTGTAGTAAATCAGAAAAATCAATTGATGTATCTACCTATGTCCCTCTCTCCGTCCCTCTCTCCGTCCCCTCTCCTTGCCAAACAACATGTCCCAAACGTTGTCTCTGGCAGCTCGTTAGAGGAAGATGGCGGGCATGTGCGCGCGCATGTGACTATGGGAAGGTGCCGTACGGGGGTGGGGCGTGCGCGAGTGTGATGTTTTAGTTTCTCGATGGTAGCGTAGTTTGGACCAAACTAGCAATAATGGGTAGCTACATCAATTTATTTAGCAAATAATAAAATCAGGTTTGATTTTTCTGATCTTCATGGAGATTTTGGTTTGTTAGGCACATACATGTACATGTACATGTACTTAAACATACATATTATGTACATGTACATATATGAAGAATTGGAATAAGCTATAAAACTAGCATGCACAAGTAAATGCTAATTACTGACAGAGTATTTCCATGATTGTGTAAATGTAGGGTCCTGTACATTATGTATTAGCCAAAACCCAAAACAAAAAAAACCAAAACCTGATCATATTTATTTTAAATCCGCTATCAAACTTTGTAACAGGTACATTCATTACATTTTGTCTCCATAAAACCACCTGGTAGTTCCCACATGGACGATTGAAGAGTTTTCTGATTTGTGTTTATATAAAAATTATAATGTGTTCTATAATTTAAATATTTTGTAAACGCTCCGAGCCTTATGGGAAGGGCATACTAAATGCTTATTGTATTGTATTGTATTGTATAATGTTCGAATGTTTACGAAGAACACATACCATTTATTTGATGCATTAGATAGTTGGTGTTCAAAGCTTTTATCAGGGAGGTGGAAGAGAGACCACCTCCCTGCTTTTACATACGTGATAAGAATTTCCTACTAAATATTTTGTACGCATGTTTTCATTGTCTTTCTTTTCAGTGGCCCCTGATGCAATAAACAACCATGTAAAAACATACACAGAGGAGCAGCGAAACATGCACTACATAGCGCCAGAATATGGAGGTAAGTGTACAACACAGTATTCAGATGTTAGCCCTTCCATAACAAACAAATAATACTTACTATTGTTGTATGCTCAAGGTAAATTAGGTACTTGGAGGCTAAAATTGTAAATTATGTGAAAAGCTATACAAATACCAGGTATTATCCTGTTTTGTGTTTGTAAAAGTGGAATTTGTGTGCTTTTTGTATTAAAACATTAAAAAAAAAATTCAAGTAAGATTTAAGGATTTCATTCTGTTCTGAAACCTGTACCAGCAATATTATCTCTTCAAATTCAATGTATTTACAATAAGCTGACATTTAAGGTGTAGAGTAGTGGGAAGGGATGCCTTGCAATGGAGTAGGAGGTTTAATGACTTTTTCTTCCATTTCTTCTCCATCTATATCTAATGATCATAATGACACCTGTGGGATTTAGATGGTTACAGGTCACCAATTCAGGACATGAGAAACAAAGATCCTCATTATTAGTGATACAGAATGGAAGCAGATGGCATGATAACAACAACCTTACCTTGCCTATAGGTCACAAGACTGAAAACTGAATTCCATTATATATGACTGATCAGTTTATACGTGGTATAGTTGGGCTATTGTGAAGGGGGGGGGGATGACAAGTGAGCTGGTAATTTTCCTACATAACAACAGAATAATAGGATATGAAATAGAACATTGAAAAGGACATTAGAGTTTGGCAATTTGCTGATACACATAGTGTATGAAAATCCCGAATTTGCAAACAGACAATTTTCAATGGGGATGTGGATGCGTCCCTCCACCCCACATGATGCCCAAGTATTTTTTGAACCCACAGCAAAACTTATGAAGAGGCAAGAGGCAATGGTGTGGTGACAAAGATGTATACATTTGTAGCTGTGTGCTAGAATATCCTGTTACATCCTCTTTTTATATATATATATGTATTATACCGAATTGTTTTATTAAAAGCGTTCTGCACTTGTCTCATTTTATTTTGCCTTGGTTGAAGTTTGTTAATATTGAATTGGTTTACTGGCCTATGTCTGAATGAGCCCTTAGTATCGAGCAGTGATATTGAGAAAGATCTTTTAGGGCTTCTTATGGATCAGCCTAACTGGTCATGGCTATACATGTAGATTGTGTTATAACCCATCAATAGGAAACGTTTGTGGGGGCTCTTTATTCATTTACACGTCATACAAGAGTTAAAGATCAAATTGAGTTCTGGTCATGCAAGTACATTGTGAAAGAAACTGTCTCAAAGCAGTTGGGAAATGTTAATCATGTGTACATAAGAATTAGTGTATACTGTGTGTATGGGACTTCACACAGATGTGGCATGAGTGTTCGGCCTGATAGTTTTTTTTGTGATATATTGAATATACATGTACATGTAAGGGCATTTGAAGAGCAATCCTTTTCAGGGGACATGTCTACTATGATGTTTTTCAAACTGACATAAAAGGAATGAAAAAGCTCACAAATAATTTTTCATTTTTCCCAGAACTCAACCTTCTCTTTAATGTTAATAATGAATGTGAAATCCCCAGGAGCTGTACATCCGAGACTGTAATCAGTGATTCTGTGATACTGTCTCTCTGATCGTTATTAGGTCTGAATAATGCACCAAGATGAGAGACCTGTGCATGTAATGCATCATGAATTGTTGAAGCCAGGGGCACTCAAATAACTACCAACTGTCTTTTAGCCTTTCATTCCAGACTAGACCTTGACAAGCCAGGTGTTAGAGCATTGACAGTGACTGTTTGTGTTCACTTGGTGGTTTTTCCCTCTAACCTTGATATGGAGACCCCCCCCCCCCCCCCCCCCCTTCTCCCGAGCCTTGAAACTGATGGGATTTTATTCTCTCTCTCTTTTTGGTTGAGTTTTTAAAAACAAATTTTTACCATATATTCAAGTAATTACCCAGGTGCATAGTCAAATATATGTACTCTCTCATCCTGGGTGTTACCAGTAGATTTAGGCCTACAAGATGCATTTATGGTTTAAAGTATGTTTCTTGTCATTTCCTTTTTATTTATTTTGGTTTTACCTTGGTAATTGAGTTGAAGTACCATACCTCATTCAACAAATTTCACATGCAATATATTCAACACTTTACAATGTCTGTAAGAATGGTTTCAAGGTATCTCCATAAAACTCAACTTTGGTAACTTTAACCCGTGTCATGTATTCTTGACCTGTCTAGATGGCAATGTGTCGGTGGCTGCAGACATCTATGCCTTTGGTATATGTGCCCTTGAAATGGCAGTCTTAGAGATCCAAGGGAATGGAGACTCCAGACATATATCAAGGCAAGCCATTAGGAATGCTGTTGATCAGGTTGATGACATCATTCAGAAGGTGAGCATTTGGAAATGCAATGTCAACATATTCAGAGAACTGACTGTGTCTGGTCAAATTAAAGCTGCAGGGTGTATAAAGAGAGAGAGAGAGAGAAAGAAAGAGAGAGAGAGAGGGGGGGGGGGGGGAGGAGGGGGCAGTCCTGTCAGTCAGCCAGCCAGTAACACAGACAAGACAGACAGGCATACAGCCAGACAAACAGATGGATAGTCGGGCAGACAGACAGGCAGGCATATATACACAGACAGGCATACAGACAGACAGATATTTTGGCAGACAGGGGGCCATGCATACAGGCAAAGATGAAGCAATGCAGAGATGGAAGGAGAAAATAGAAAATGAGACAGAGAGAGAATATGTAACTGTAAACTACCAAATTGACAAAAGGTAAACAGGGCCCCAGTTTACAGAGATTTCTAGTATTTTGCCTGATATTTTGCTTTGGACCCCCAGGTTTCTTGTAGATCTCTGCCAAAGCCTTTGAAAATATAAACAAAGCTGTATGAAAGGTAGGGGATTAGTGAGTAGGTAGTGATCTCATATCAATGGGCAATTTACTGCTATAAATCATATATACCTCCCTATTCTGCTAGTCTCCTGACTACGCTACCCAATCGAGAATTTTAAGACAAAAAAGTCACAATATTGTGCGCACCCCCCATAACCCATTGTAATCCCCTTCGTTCCTCACCCGCATGAATACGCAACGGCCATCTTCCTCTTTCTTGCTCGCTCCCGTCGAGTTAGGTTATCGAGTCACGGCGCTCCTGAATTCAGGTCTTTTTGTATCTTTTCAGCGCGCCTACACGCCCTAAAAAGCACTATTTTGTACTTATTTCCGTTCTAGATTAAGTATTTTTGTGTTTTTGTGTCACTTTTTGCCTATTGCTAGGAATTTTCTATGTTCTTTTCTAGGCAGTTATTTTCCTTTTAGGACGACCGGCCCCACTTAGTTATTTCTGTGTGTCTTGCTGGTATTTCCGTTTGCCCCGATCCTGCTGTTACTTTTCGGTGTTTGTACGGTATTTGTATGTTGAAATTGTGCGTATCCCCAATTTTAAGGTTTTTAGCTGCTTTTCGGAATATTCATATTTTTGTATATTTCTATTGTCTGTTTTTGTTGCAGCAATATGAGTTCGGAAGTAGAAGGAGTCAGGTCACGGAGACCTGCTTCTTCCGAAGAGTCGTCTAGCAAGACGACTCGGCCTTCCAGACCTCGAGGAGGCGAGGAGGGCTGCAGGTAAGTTGCCCAGTGTTGTTACCCCCGCAGAGATTGCCAACCTCGGAGCCTGTGGCTTCGGGGCGGGTGGCTTTAGTTGAGTTAGGGACGTCAACCCCGAAGCCCGCGGCTGGTGACGTCAGATTCTAGTGGTTTGAATATCATAAATCCAATCCCCCGGTCGCTCCGACCAGAAGGGGGGACGTCTGCTCCGCCATGGCCCCACTATAAGCCGCCAGGGGAGATTCGTGCCACTACTGCGGGGCAACTCACGGGCACCGCCCATCTAGTGGTTTGGATATCATAAATCCAATCCCCCGGTCACTCCGACCAGAAGGGGGAAACGTCTGTTCCTCCTGGCCTCCTGTGGGCACCGCCCATGTTGGTCTGGGTTCACATACCCTAGCCCCCGGTTTTAACCATATGGGGGAACGAGTGCTACCTGGGCTGTTGCTCTTGCCAGCTAATGGTGGACTCGAGCCAACAATATTGGGCGGTCTGCGGAGCACCAGGTGTCGTCACCTGAGTGCGTGGAGACTAGTGGCCTCCTATTTCCGCCTGCAGATGGAGCATTTATGCTTCCACATAACGCCCATGTTGGTCAGGGTTTGCAAACCCTAGCCCCCGGTCTTACTGACCTTACGGGGAAACGAGTGCGACCCTGGCTGTCTTTACAGCCGACTAACGGGAAGACTCGAGGCAACAATTTTGGGCGGTCTGTGGGGCACTAGGTGTTGTTGCCTGGGTGCGTGGAATTAGGTGGCCTAATTCCGCCCGCAGGTGGAGCATTTATGCTTCCACATATCACAAATAGTGCTCGTGCGAATACTGGGACCTCCTCCCAGTCCGCTCTTGCACTTGGCGCCTCGGGCGCCCACCCCACGTCCGTAGCCTCAAGTCGGTCGAGTCAGTGCGGGTAGTGTGTGCGCGACTTTGGGTACAAACCCTTAGCACACTTCTCCCCTAAAGGGAGGCGGCATTCCTCCTTTGAGGTTTTTGGGTCGGGATTCCGAATTCTATTCGGAGAACCGCCCCAAGTCTGTCACAGTGGCAGGGCTGGTTCCTCTTACCGGATACCACAGCCCCTGCCTCTACCCCTCTTCAGGGGCCTGTCAGACGCCCCAAGAAGCGGGCTCTTTTGCGCCAGATCATAAGAAGCCTAAGAAGGATACAATTAGAGGGCCTAAGAAAAGCAAGGCGTTGCCCGCTGCTGCCCTGTCTGATCCTTCGATCTCGATCTGAGCTACTCGGCTTGATGCGAGTTTTCACTCAGCGGCAGTGATGGTCCCTCTTCTTGATACCACAGCCTCTGAATCTACCCCTCTTCAGGGGTCTGATACCGGGACTCCTCGGCCCGACTTAGCTTGCCCGCGTCCTCTCGATCCCCCCTCGTGATTTTCCCTCCCGTATCCCTTGGGAGGGCTCCACTGGGTGAGGAGACTTACAGCTTCCCATGGGAGTACCCGCCTGGCCCGAGGGCCAACGTCTCACTCTATTCAGGCGGTGTCAGAACTCGAGTCTGTTTCTCAGATGTCTGTTTCTGAATCGACTTTGTCGGAACGGCAGACCTCATATGCTTTCCCTTTGTGGGGCGGAGGCTGCTGCCCTATTGTCTAATTATCTGCCTGAAACTGTCTAGTCGACCCACTCAGGGCCCGACTCCTCTATATTTTGTTCAGGCAACAAACTCCCTCTGAGGGTGTTCCCCTCACAGAGAATTTCATAGCGGAGTTTGACCGCGTTGAGACCGAGCTTTCCCCTAAGCGCACCGGTCCGATTATGGGCAAAGCCTTTGCTTTTATAACCCAGCATCATGATAGCTTTTTCAAAGCTAAGCCTCTTTACCTCGGTGATTTGGGGTGGGCTAACGCCTGCAGACGTTTAACCCCGTACTTCCCCCTCTTTCAAGGCTGAGGATAAACCTTGGGGCAACGTCGGCAATCAAATCAGAGCTGGCACACGTTTAGTCGCAGTCCAGGGCTCTCTTTCCGACCTCAGAGCCAGGGCGGACGAGCTGAATATCACCGATAAGCTTGTCATCGTTGATTTTCTGCTACCTCTAACGGGTCTGCAGTGATCACAACTCTCTGGTGCGGCCGCTGGTCAGTTACGCACCGCTGCAGGGCTTTGGCCCTTTCCGCCCTTGAGGTTAAAGGAGTACTCCGGCCTGAAAATAAGATTAATCAAATGAATAGAGTAAAATTAAACAAGCAAAACACTGAAAATTTCATCGAAATCCGATAAAAAATAACGAAGTTATTGAATTTTTAAGTTTTGCATTATTTTGGGAAACAGTTCTATGCATGTCATCATGAATATGCAATGAGTGAGCTGATGATGTCACGTCCCCACTTTCCTTTTTTAACTATATTATATGAAATCTTCATTATTTCATTTTTTTATACATGTCTATAAAAAATATCTTCCTTGTTACAAAATAAGTTACAGCAATGATGAACTTACACATTAAATAAGGAGTCAGTCCTTTTAGTTATAGGCTTGGAGCAGAAAATTTGAATAATTGCAATTTCATATAATAAAATACAAAAGAAAAGTGGGGATATGACATCATCAGCTCACTCACTGCATATTCATGATGATGTGCACATAACTGTTTTACCAAAATAATGCAAAACTTAAAATTCCATAACTTCATTATTTTTCATCCGATTTCGATGAAATTTTCAGTGATTTGTTTGTTTAATTTTACTCTATTTATTCAATTCATATTAATTTCAGGCCGGAGTACCCCTTTAAGGTTAAAGAGTGACTTACCGTACTCCTCCAAGTCGTCCCTTCTCGAGGCCCCTCCCTCTTCGGTGGACAATTTGCCACAGACTTTCAGAGGGAAATTCGTCACACGAAAACAGGCTGCCTGATGGCCTAAGCTGTTCGTGCTCCCCGCTAGCGCAGGCTATGAGTAGTTTTGACAGAATTTCCCGAGCGCATGTTCACTCTGACATGGTTGGTCGACTTCATTTTTTTCTCCCAGCTTGGGAGGCCTTCGTGCGCTCCGTAGTGTGAGGCGGATTTTGTATAGAGATTAAAGCTCTTAATGGTTTAGAGGTTCGCTCAAGCATCGTAGCTTTTATCGGCGACAGTATTGTTATATCACAATGACACTGTCTTTTTCTCTCTCCGCCCGCTCCCCGAAGGGTCTATGAGAACTCGACCGCCTCCCATGTCTGCCCCAGCTTGTCTCGCATCTCTCTCCTCCTCGGTTTTTTTCTTTGTTCCCAAGCGCTTGGGGAAAATCTGATTCTTCTTGGAAAGAATAAACCAGTTCATTCCACCGGCTCTTTTCCGGATGGAAACTCAACTCTCCCGCTGATCAAGAGAGGATTATGCAATCTCTATAGATCTCAATGATGCGTATTTCCATATCCCTATTCATCCCGCTTCGAGGGGTCTTCTGGGATTCTCTTTCTCTTTCTGGTTTCGTGCTCTTCCCAACGGAGTCCGAAGCTCTTTTTTCAGACACGAGCACGTATGTTGGTCAATAAGACCAAAGATTTAGGTCTCCTAATAAATTGGGAGAAATCAGAGCTGATCTCTACAAGCCGACCAGTTTTCTGGGGGCAGTGATAGACCCTGAATCAGTTAGCACGGCCCAACCGAGACTGGATACTTACCCCGCTGGGCAATTTCTCGCACGGGGCAAGCCCCCCCCGCTTCCGTCGATTTCATTTTCGACAGATGCTCTCCTAGAGTGGGGCGAACTTTGCTACGACAGTACGTTTTCGGGGGACTGGTCTCACCTTGTGAGTCTACCCCATATCAATGTTCTAGAACTTATGGCAGGTTTATTAACTTCGCTTCTTTTCAGACGGCTTTGCCGTCGCTCAGTTCTTATTCTCTCGGACAATGTCTCGGTTGCGGCTTATATCAATTGGCAGGGAGGCACCCGCTCTGCCACCCTAGATGACCTAGCCTCACTTTGTGGAGGAGGTGTCGTCGCATGGCGTTCACGCTTGTTTCCTCCTTCTTCCCCGGTCAGGAAAGCCTTTTTGCGGACTTCCTTTCCTGGGGCAGGTGTCTTCCATCAGAATGGAAACTCCAGAGGTTTTTTCCCTCATTTACAATCTCTGGGGCCCGCTGAAGGTAGACCTATTTGCGTCAGCTCTCAACCACCAGCTTCCGAAGTACTGCTCCCGAGTTCACGACCGGGAGGCCTGGGCCCTGGACGTCTTCTCCCGTAGTTGGGAGAACCTTCGAGGGTTTGCCTTCCACTCCCTTCCCGTTAATTCCGCGAGTCTTGCAGAAGATCAGAGAAGATCGGGCTTGGGTTCTTGTGATGGCTCCCTCTTGGCCCAGGAGGATTTGGTTCCCGGAGTTGGTGAGCCTCCTGGTGACTCAACCGTTTCCTCTTCCGTAGAGAACGGATCTGGTGTCTCAACCCCTTTCGGGGATTCTACACCACAGACCAGCGTCCCTTCTTTAGACTGTTTGACAGATCAGCTTCTAGCCTGGCCCATGTTTGCATATGGGAGGGACGATTTTAGGGTCTCAAGGTCAAAGGTCAAAGGTCAGAGATGTCATTATGTACATAAAAATGGTTCGTTCTTGCAATAACTTCAGAGCTGTTTGACGGATCAGCTTTTAACTTTGCCCATGCATGCATATGTGAGGGACGATGAAAGGATTAGATTTTAGGGTCTCAAGGTCAAAGTTCAAAGGTCATTGAGGTTATTATCTACATAAAAATGGTTTGTGATGTATGGAGTCTAGGCCTACCTATTTTAGAAATTTCAAGGGGACAGTATTTGCTATAAAATATCTATTTCCTTGGTGTATTTGATGATTGTAAGTCATCAATGGTAAGTTTTTTATACCCCCGCCAAACGAAGTTTGAAGGGGGTATATAGGAATCAGTCGACGGTCGGGCGGTCGGTCCGTTGCAAATATTGCGGATCGAACTACTTTCTCAGTTTTCGACCAAAGCTCATGAAATTTGGTACACACATTGGTCTTGGTGGGAAGATGTGCAAGACATATTTTTCGGATGAGTCGGAATCTGCGTTGCCATGGTAACGGCATATTTATGGCAGAAAATCAAGGAAACACCTTGCGGATCGAACTACTTCCTCAGTTTTTGACCGAAAGTCATGAAATTTGGTACACACATTGGTCTTACTGGGAAGATGTGCAAGACATATTTTTCGGATGAGTCGGAATCTGCGTTGCCATGGTAACGGCATATTTATGGCAGAAAATCGAGGAAACACCTTGCGGGTCGAACTACTTCCTCAGTTTTGGACCAGAAGTCAAGAAATTTGGTACACACATTGGTCTTGGTGGGAAGATGTGCAAGACATATTTTTTGGATGTGTCGGAAGCTGCGTTGCCATGGAAACGGCATATTTATGGCAGTAAATCGGAAAAATCTTGCGGATCGAACTACTTCCTCAGTTTTCGACCAAAAGTCAAGAAATTTGGTACACACATTGGTCTTGGTGGGAAGATGTGCAAGACATATTTTTTGGATGTGTCGGAAGCTGCGTTGCCATGGAAACAGCATATCTATGGCAGTAAATCAGGGAAAAATCTTGCGGATCGAACTAATTCCTCAGTTTTTGACCAAAAGTCAAGAAAGGCTGTTGTCACGGGGCGGGGGTATTAATCATCATCTTCAGTGATATTTCTAGTTTTTGTACGGGATGAAAATGAAATGAAATAAATTTTCTGTCTCCTGTGCTTTTTAAGTGAAAAGCTGGCTGCGAGATGCAGTTGGTTATAGTTGTCTGGATAATCCAAACGAGGGCCAGATACACGTAAGAGAGGTCGGACTGTACCATGTGAAAGTTTTTATATGATAAAGGAAATTTTTGTTCTTGAACAAATTTAGATTTTTCATTTATATTTCATCGATATGCTGCTTCTGACAAAATGAAACTGGGCCCCAATGGAAACGGTTGCATGTACAGTATGGAAAGGACAATCTGACTAGATTTAAAAGTTATAAGTTGGGTTCCAGTCACAGTGTTCAATAAAATACATGAGAAAATGGCTCATTCTCGCAATAACTTCAGAACCATTTGACCAATCAACCATACTTGGGTCTTGTTTGCATTCATTAAGAAAATGATCTGATTAGAGTTTTGGATTATGAAGTTGAAGGTCAAGGTAACATTAAAATGACTAGTTCTTGCTATAACCTACCAATCATGTGATGAAACAACAATCTAAGGTCATGTATACATATTAGAGAAATATTCTATGATTTGATTTAGGGATCTCAAAGAACAAAATCAAAGTCAAAAGTGTCACAGTATCCACCTGCTCATGGATGTAAAAAAAAAATCTACATGAATACACTCTAAACAAGGATTGGTCAAAATGACCAAAATATAGGTCAATTCCAACCAAATCTATTGGTGAATATGTATCTAACCAACATATTGCTTACAATAACCAATCCAAGACTGGTCACCATTTTCAACCAATAAAATTGGTCAAAAATGCAACCAATCTGCAGTTGGTCAATCCAACCAATGTAATGGTTATGAACACCTTGAAGTTCTTAAACAACGTTTCTTGGTCATTATTTAACCAATGATGTTTAATCATTAATACTTTTAGAACTAACCAAGTAACCAAAGTACATTAAAGGAGAATTAACCCCTGATTACACATTTACTTATATTGGAAGATGTAATATATTCCTACTTATTGGCCTAAATCATTTTCTAATAAGATATCAGAAAAGGGTATAAATAAAGATATTCCAACACCCGGTATCGTCTCCTACTCATTTCCATGGGGGCTGCCATTTTCTTGCTGATTTGGAGTTGTACATGAACCATTGAGAAATTTTCCAGTCAGGAAGATATTTTGAATCCAAGACCTAAATTGATTTTCTTCATTACCTAAAAATCCCATATGTGACAAAAAATATAAAGTGGGTGTTTACATGTATTATAAAAATTAAATCTTTATAATGATACTTTTAAATTGTCTGGTTTTGCTTAACAAAAATCTATTTTCGTGGGTTTGCCAAACAGAGCAGAACATAATATATGCAGCATGCATTCTGACTGTTCAAGTCCCATTATCCGAAAGCAGGTGAATGCATAGTTTGCCGCTATAGATGCTTCGGGAAGAAGCATCCATAAAATTTGAATTAATTTGCTCCGTCCCATACGTCTAGTATCGAGAAAATAGATTTCTATTAAGCGAATATCGATTTTCAACAGAAATATATAAGGAAATCTTCAGTTTAAAAATAAATTGACATATCCATTCTATATTTTTAATCTCAAATGGGTTTTTAATTTTGAAAAAGGCAATTGAGCATTTGGATTAAGAAAATCTTCTTGTACACATAAACAAAATGGCAGCCTCCATGTGCTGCTAGCAGACGATACATATTGCTAGCAGATGGTAAATTTTGCTCAGAAAATCTTGATTCGTATCGATCTCGTATATTTTGACGCGAAGCCATATAGTCTAACAAGTAGGAGTATATAACACCTTTGTACACTATCATCTTTATTTTTGAGCGTAATTCTACTTTAATTATGATAGCAGGTTTTACAATTCATATAAAGAGGGAAAAAGAAAAAACTTTGCTTGTTTTAACCAATATTAGTGTTTGACCAAATGAAATTAGTACTGTTTGCCAAAACATTGGTAAAAAAATAAACAAAATGGCGTTGACCAACAAGATTTTGTAATTTGGTTGGACCAATCCTTTTTAGAGTGTACATGTATGCCATACATTTCCAATCTGGTGATGGCGGAGGCATAAATTCTGACTGCGTGCGGTCAAAAATTCATCTAGGTAATAAATATTTCTGTCAATCAAATACTTGATACTCATTAGTACATTGTAGGTCTTCCAAAATACTCCATGTAGTGAAGTTGAAGTTGAAGTTACATACATATTTACTACTTTCCACTACTTTATCTAGCCTACCAACATTTGTGCTTGGATCATTCAAGGAATTACTTCTACCACTAGTACCAGGCAAATGTAGATTAATGACTGGACTGAGGGCATTAGTACTGTACTGGGACTCAAACCCATGACATTCACATCTCCAGTCAAGTTTTTGTTTTCATTCAACACTTCTAATAATACTGTTTGTGGCTGCATTATTTTAGGATTTTCTCCACCGTTCCCTTGACGATGTCCAGAGGAGACCCACAGCCAGAGATCTCCTCCTTCACCCTGTTCTCTTTGAAGTCCACTCACTCAAACTTCTATCAGCTCATAGCTTTGTCAAAAATGAAAGTAAGTCCCAAACAAATTATCAGCTTACAGAAAGATTGATTACTAAAGTGTGCATTTGCTTTCGACTTTCTGTAGTCCTCTCAAACTTTTAGCAGATCGTAGCTTTGATTTGTAACTTACTTATATTTCAACAATCTTCAAATTAAAGAAAACATCAGTAGCTAAATGTTCTTTCTACATGTGTGTAGCTTATGATGATATTCAAATTTTCCTTATCAAATGAGATATACTCCAAATACTAAGAACAGTACTACTTTTGATGTTTAAAAATGAAATTCCAACAGATTCCATTAAAATTTACTATGGATTTTAATTAGTGCAAGAGGATGATATCAGCCATATGACTTTGATAAAAGATGTACAATGACAAAAGGTGAGCAATTGGAGAAAAAATAATGGTTTGAACTGTAACAAGATTTTGTATTTCACTTGAAATGTTATCTTGATACCTCTATTCATTTTGACAGGTTTTCTACAAGAACACTTATCAGACAAAGAGCAGAACAAAGTGCAAAAGGATGATGTAATTGCTACCATTAAACTCCAACGTCAAACAGAAGAAGTGCAATGGAGGTAAATTGGATTATTTACTTTGATTAGTTTACTACATGTATGACAATTTCACACCAAAGGAAACTAACTTTGTGTAAAGAAGCATATACTGTACCAATATCATGACTATGTAGCAACAGAGGGCTTACTATATTTGGAATAAGGGCCCCGTTGCATAAAACTTACCATTAATGGTAACTCTGCTATCAATGGTAACTACCATGGTAACATCACTTAACAGCCAATCAAAATCAAGGTTTCTGGATCACTAAAGCTGGAGGAATTCAGAACCAGGAATGCCGCTTTGGAATTGCATATGTAGCTCTCGAAAAAATCAAGCTGCAATTTTATTCAATCTGTGAATATAAAATAGAAATAAAGGGATCACAAATACATGTACAAAGTTTGTATGAATAAATGATGACTTTGATTTCATATCCAAATATTGAATTGTTACTTTCATCTTTTAGAAGAATGAACAATATAGAATAAAGTCTCACCTTTATAAGAATGATTAATATAGAGATGAAGCCTCGTTTTCCATAGAAAAGTCTTTGAGCAAGACTAGATAATTATAATAAAAGTACATTTGTATGTACTTCAATTATCTATCACTAAATTAAAACCATTCAGTGAATTAATTCAGAGAATTCAACTTTCAAAATACTTTTCGCCTAAATTGAATAAATCTAAACCTATTGGCTAATCACGTTCTTTTACTCCAAAAGACAAATTAAACCATAAATGCTGCATCCTACTTAATTGTTCTTATTGAGGAAAGCCAAGTGTCAACTTAGCACATTAGGTCTCTAACCAGAATTGAATTCATGTTTATCAAATTTGAGTTAAATCCTACACGAAAACTGACATACAAGTCAAGAAATAAATCTTGCAACTGTCTTGATTAAGACTAATAAAGAATGACCTATGCAAGGTACCAATTGATGACTAGATACAAGCATGAAAGCTTTATATAGAAAATAAACTAACATCTAGCCTTCAGACTAGCTATTACAAACCAACTCGAGCTATCTCAAAAATTGCCCAAGAAAAGTCAAATGTGTGACCTTGAATTAACCTTCACGTTAAAACAAACTACTACCCTATGACACATATATCATGACATGCATCTATCAAGTAAGTAATGACGGCTAAAAGCCTATATCAAACGAACCGTATCATCTTTGTGCTCGATATTTTTTAGCATTGAAATTAGCACAAAACAAATCCAAAACTGACGTTCTCTTTGATTTGTACTACTCGAACCATTATTAAATCAAAACATTATCATAACACCCTGTTTATAAGTTTCATAGTCAATGAGAATACTAATCAAAATATCACCATGACAACATCTCGTTAATCACATGCGAGATTGAATTTCCAACTAGTTCTTCGTTTTCATTATAAACTGAAAACTCCATTCAATTAGAAACATTTCCAAATTTAAAGGCCAACTTAAGTTCGTGTAACTTTCTCGATTCAAATATCACCCCAATGTCTAATAATGAACCCTAGTTTAAATACTTATTATTATAAACCACTTGGAAATATCATCATAAATGCATTAGTCTTTATAATAGAGTGACATTTAACATTACGTATTTGAGTTACTCGTTATCATTTCAACTTGACGTACTATCGTAAACGTATCACTATACAGTTTTGTGCATAGCGATTTATACATCATGCTTCATACACATAGATTACGTTATTTCAACTTTTCTCATAAACCTGACCAAAATACATTTATAATTCAACACATAGGGAAAATATGATATTTCATTGTTAAACTTACTGTGGCGACATTTCCTGGCAACATATTTTCAACATAATGAGACTTTCGTCTCCTAAACGTCTTTCCCAAACGAAAGAAACATGGCATCTGCAAAGACGCTACTCAGAAGCAAAATTAGCATAAATTCCATACGCCCTATGGTATCTGGCAAATTACAAATTACACAGAAAAAAAAAATAAGACATTTCAGTGTTTGTCAACAAACCAGTTTCCATGGGAGTTACCATTGATGGCAAAGTTACCGTTAATGGTAAGTTTTATGCAACGGAATCTTGTAAATAAACCTGCAGTATTGAAAGAGAATTATTTGGACGAGAAGTACATGGTTATGTAATATTCACTTCATGTACGACCTTGACTCCTCATATAAAGTGATCCATAAATCTCTTGAACTTGACTATTTTTTAGCTTTAGGGGAATTGAATGAAATGTAGTATACTGTAAAAGCAGAACTGATTAGACTTTTGTTCTCGTAGGTCAAAGGTTGCCAGGTCATACAGGTCATACAGGTGTATGTGAAATAATGTTTTTTTACCTTGTTATCACCATATCTCAACTATTTTGTATTCATGACTAGGAGGAGATAAAGTGATCAGACTTTGGGGTTATAAGGTGAAAGGTCAAATGATGCACCACGCTGTACCCCGGGGTACCACGTTGTGTAGCGCCATCTTGTGTCCACCCAAAGTACAACCCTACTGCAGAGCAATCATGGTGCCGCAGCTGCAGCGCTGGTGTACGTTGCGTACAGTGTCTACAGCACTTGTATGCACACTACCCTGGTACGGTACCGGACGTTACCTGCCGCGCTATTGCAATACGTTTTACAGGATTAAACTCTCATGCGCTAGCTGCTAGCTTCAAAGCTCGCCAGCTTCTACGTACGCGTTACGTTGCTGAGTACACTTTAATTTACTTACAGTTAGTCTGTGAAAATAGGAAACATTTGAAGTAATGATTATTATCAATTATAAAACGGTAAAATACAGCCCCGATATAGCCCCGTCGTCTGCTTAAGCAGGATTGGTCTCCGGTGTGACGTCGTCAAAACATCGCTATATTTCTGGCGAATAGCTTGGATATTCCAGATGCTGAGAAGTGCTTTCATTTATGCTATTTTCATAATCATCAGATACGCAGTTGACGTAAAACTTATACAATTGCAATCTGTAAGCTTCCCAGTTTATAGTGATAAATTATTTGCCATATTTGTGATTTTTTTTGAATAGCCACTTTAAGTAGGAATTATGTATATATATATATATATATTTATACACTGTATATATATATATATATATATATATACTTGTATATATATGGTTATGGGGACATTCGCATTGTTATACGTCATCCCAATGTCCCCATTACCGGACTCCATGTCCCCGTAATCGGGTTGTTTTCACACTGACGGAATAAATCGCATTGTTATAGGTCCCCATAACCACAGTTTTGTATGTATATATACACACACATGTATATATGTATGTATACTATGTTTTATGCCATTTTATCATGTCTCTTGTCGGCAGAGTATCTCAGGTGCCTGCATTGGAGTTAGAGAAGTTCTTAGAAGAAGTCAGGTTAGTAGAGTCAAGACGAGAAAGCAAACCTTGAATGCTTTCAGCGCCTTAGGGCAGCACAGCTAAAGCCAGGGTAATAGTAGTCCTTTTTAGGCACCTTGAGCATCCCCTGGGATGGAGATGTGCGCAATATAAATGTAGCTATGATTATTATTAATGCATAAGGAAAGCACTGAAAAGAGACAGACTTATTCATAGAGATAGAGACTTTGGGGGGGGGGGAGGTGAGGAAGAGAGAGAGAGTTAGAATGAGAGGAGTGGAGACCAATGTGTAGAAAAGAGATGAGAGGGTTCATTGTGAAATAGAGTGTGAGAGATGGAGAGGATAAAGAAAGAAAAAATGTGATATAAATGCAGGGAATAGTTACAGGGACATGTGTAGTATGATAGTATGACAAAGAGTGAAGGAGTAAACATGAATAAAACAGAGAGATGAGGAAAGAAGAGTGAACATAAATACAGAGTGGAAGAGTGAGAAAGGATGAAAACAAGAGGGACAGAATAAGAAAGGGAAGAAAGAGATACTAAATCAACATATATTGTTTACAGTTGTGAATTATTTTGTATCATTTAAAATTTGAAAAATTTACCAGAATTCATATTCATTCCCTTGTACTGGGCGCATATTGATTTACTGATCATTTTACCAATTACAATGCTTTATAAAGAGCCCCAATCACTCACCAGCCGTCTCAAATCCTCTCTCTTCCAATAGGAATGGTATCCATCCACTGACGGCCTTTGCTATGAAGCGGTCATACCCAGTCAAGATCCGACCCCAGAGTCCAGAGACACAGGAATCGGTCAAGAGCGCCACGCCAGAGCCCATTGACATGGAGAACAGGAAGATCACTATGATGCAATGTGATATCAGACAGGGCAAGGAGGGAGAGGAGACTCCTACCAATCTACATGTAAGTTGGAACACAGACTCCTAGAAAATGGAAAAGGGGAGGGTAGCCATTGTGCAGTGTCATCTGGCTAGACAAAAAAAATAGAGGAGAGCCTGAATCTACATTATGAACAGTGATTTGTTGATTATGGTGGCTTTGACACCTATAGTTCCTACAAACACCAAAGGAAACTTGAAACTAAAGGTGCAGTTTCGGCTGATTGGCCATTTTAAATATTAAGTACTACCATTTACTACAATAAATTGATGTATCTACCTATTATGCTAGTTGACCCAAACTACGCCATCACCACGCCCCACCCTGCTATGCCGCCTTCCCATAGTCACCTGCGCGAGCGCACGCCCGGCATCTTCCTCTTTTCATTCTCGCTGCCGAAGAGTGAACATAGTCAGATAAGTCACTGCTCCAAAAATTGAGATTTATCTATATTTTTTGCTCTTTCTGATCTGCTTTAATTTTTTCCGTCCACATTTAATGCTTATTAATTTTGTGGTACGGATTTTCTAGTCACGTTGTTTTAAGACGGGAAATTAGTTACTTTTCTGTCTCGCTTTTCTTCCCCTTCGTTCCTCCTGGTGACATAGCTTTTCGCTCGTTTGCTGGGCGGGCGATCCAGGCTTGGCACTTGGCCTTGTTTGGGTCGTTGGGGATTTCTTCGTTAGCTTCTTTCGTGCACAACCCTTGTGGTGTTTAATAGTTGGCTCCCTTTTCACACTTAGTTGTGCTTGTATTCCCTTAATTAGGAATACTGTGAGCTCTTTGTTTTTCACCCCCGAGCGCTTGTTTAATTTTCTTAATTTTTGTTTTATGTTTTCAGAATTTTTTCTCACATTGACTCTATAGCTTCGGTATGAGTTTTTCCTCGAGTCCTGTTACCCGTACGGCCCCCGCCAGTGCGCAGGCTGACACAGCGGGAGCCAGTGTTACGGCTTCTTCTTCTTTGAGACGCATTACACTATCTAACGGGACAGGCGTGATGTCGTCGACTCGTTCAGGATCTATTTTCCCAGACTTTCCGTCGGGAGGTAAGTTAGGGACTCCTGCGTGCAGTGGGTCTCGAACTGGGTCAGGCACCTTGTTTGCTAGCATTGCAACATCAGTCGGGACTTCCGGTCCCGACGAGGGGGTCGGCAGTTTAACGACCGCAGGCCCCCGAACGCAGGGCGTAAGTTACGCCGGTTTTCCGACCTCTGAAACTCACGTCTGCGCATGGGGAGCTGTCCGTTTCCCGACAACGAGCTCCCGCCTGAATATAGTTACTGGAGCATCTAGTGATCTATACACTCTTAGTGACTCGGCGAGCCGCCACTCAGCCCTAGTCACTACAGAGACGGCTACCCCCTGTTCCAAACGGGTGGGTAGCCGTGAGACATTATCTGAGCGCCCTGCCAAAGCACGGCCTCTCTGATACGGCCATGGCGCCGACTTCTGTGCCGGACGGCAAAAGCCCTCCCTGCGTGAAGTCTATAGGCACCAATCGACCAAGTCTCTTTCAAAGTCAAAATCCTGGGTTGCCTCGAGCAAACCTAGGTATTTGACTTTACACCACTTTTAGTGACTCGGCAAGCCGTCGCTCAGCCCTAGTCACTACAGAGACGGCTACCCCCCGTTCTAAACGGTGGGTAGCCGTGAGACATTATCTGAGCGCTCTTCCAAGCACGGCCTTCTCGGCCATAGTCACTACAGAACCATGTACAGATTTTTTTTCGGTTTCGGTTCGACTATTCCCGACCCCGTACCGGTTTCCGGTCTCGGGTTGTCGGGTTCCGGCTCCGGTTTGCCGATTTTCGGTTCCGGTTTGCCGATTTCCATTCCCGGCTTACCGATTTCGGCCCAGGTGTACCGGTATCCGGCTCCGATTTGTCGAGTTCTATCCGGTCATGATTGGACCCTTGAGGGTCATGCTCAATCCCAGCCTGGGACTTCTGTTGGTAAGCAACCCCTTGCTCAGGGTTTTGCTTTCCGTCCCCAAGATTCAGGTGGGTTCTTCCAACGGAAGGCTTTCTCGCCCGACATGAGACGTGGGGGCGAGACTTGGCGTGAGTTTCAATAGTAAACATTACTCAACCAAGGATAGACGGTTTCCGGACGTTGAATTCCTCAGTCGGAGGGGCAATTGTTTGGGGGTCAGTTTGCTGCTGTTCTTCAGCACGAAATTGATTCCCGTAAGCAGGCGGCTGATTTGTCGAAGTATTTCCGCCCACGTCAACCGACTCAACCCTTTAGACTGAGAGCAAGGGTGCCGGTGCTTTCCACCCCACGCTTTAAGCAGGTGAGCTGGGCCCCTCCTTGCACGGCGTTTCCCTTGGGTCAACAGCCCAGACCTACTCGAGGTGGGGGCTCCTCCAGAGGTAGGGGGAGCCATAGGGCCCGCGGCAAGGCTCCTGCCAAGCCCAAGCAGGCCTTTTGAGGATACGTAATAGAAAAGGTGAGAGACCACCCACATCTGTGTCTCTCCCCGATCTTTATGATTCCCAAACACTCGGGCAAACTAAGGATGATCCTCAATATGAAGGTCATCAACACCTTTATTCCTCCGGTACACTTTCGGATGGAAACGCTAGCATCCATGCTACCGACAATCGAGTAGTCAGACTTCGGTTTCGTTCGATTTGAAGGACGCATACTTCCATATCCCAATACATCCCCGTTCGCGGGATCTTTTTGGTTTCGCCCCCTACCATTCGGGCTGAAACCAGCTCCCCGCATTTTCACCCGGGTAGTATCGACTTTAGCCGCCTTCCAAAGGAAGCGCGCCTCCAACTTTTTGTCTACCTGGACGATTGCCTCCGGGTAGCACTTTCAGCGCTGGTGCTCCGAGACCAGTTGTACCTCTTACTCCAGACCACTCAGGAGCTAGGGTTTCTAATCAACTGGGAGAAATTGGAGCTGTCTCCCACCCGTACCCCAGTGTACTTAGGTGCGGAGATAGATATCCCGAATCTGGTCGCTCGCCCTAGCTGCGACAGAATTCGGACGATTATGTCAGCCGCCCGGTCCCTGCGCCTGTTGCACTGGGTACGGGTCAAGCGCTGGCTTGAAGTTTTTCTTGCCGGGCGTAGACTCCCTCAGAGTATGGATTCCATTACCGAGGGAGATCAGACGTTTACTCGCCCCCTGGGCGTCCCTCTTCCGTCAGTATCCATCTCGACGGACATGTCGCTTCTAGGCTGGGGCGGCCATTGTGGGGATGACGTGATTTTGGGGATTGGTCTCATCTGCGCACCATTCCCCATATCAATGTGCTGGAGATGCTGGCGGCCTTCTTGACACTCCACCATTTCAGGCACATGATTGTAGGGCGCTCCGTTCTTATCCTTACGGACAACACCACGGTTGCTGCCTAGAGCAATCGACAGGTTCCCTGAACTCGCTTGCCGCCCAGTTATGGAAGTGGTGTCAGACGACCAACATAGTTCCAATAGCCTCTTACATTCCCGGGCAAGAGAATCTCTTAGCAGAATCTCGGGGCAGGTGTCTCCCTTCACGGTGGTTCCCTCCATCAGGAGGTTTTTCGAACTTCTAGTGTCGTGGGCGCTGCTAGAGATCGATATGTTTGCGACCGCACTCAACCACCGTCCTCCGAGGTACTGTTCTCGGGTTCGGGACCCGGAGGCTTGGGCACTCGATGCCTTCGCCCTCCATTGGGGACACTTTCGAGGGTATGCTTTCCCCCGTTTCTATTGATCCCTCAGGTTCTGAGAAAGATCAAGGAGGATCGAGCGTGGGTCCTGCTTATTGCCCCGCGCTGGCCGCGGAGGCCTTGGTTTACCCTACTCCTGTCCCTCCTGGAGGGACAGCCGTTTCCGCTCCCTCTGAGGCCAGACCCAGGGCTGTCAACCATTCCGTTTTTCACAGAATTATTACCACTTTTTAACCAATATTACGGCACTCCGTTTTTTCTTCATGAAATACGTTTTTTTTTAAATCCAATATGTTCTAAAATGTATTGTTGTGCACTTGTGCGCGTGTCATAGTGGTTGATGTAAATCAGCATATTTTGCTAGCGGAGTTTCCCCCGTTTTTTAAAGATCTCTTTACAACTCCCATCTGGAGGCCTTTTCAGTTTGGTGCGAAGATCTCGGGGTTTCACCCCGTGAGGCATCTGTAGGCACGATTGCAGATTTTCTGAACTCTTTTTCGTTCAGTTGTTGCTAGCTGACAAAGAACAAATTCATGACTGCACTGATGTAGTATCAAACTGCAAGTGTAACTTTATTCATCTGACAACTTACATACATGTATACACAGTGTCTGCTCATGGCAGTTACATAACATACAGCTGGAATGGATTAGTAGGTGTGGTTGGATGGAGCAGGGATTACTGAGATAAGAAACAGGCAAAGAGATTAGGGTAGGAGATTGAAAACAAACAAGGCAGAGTGTGGGAACAGGATGATGAAGATGTGGACTGAAATGAGGTGAAATGATCAAAACACAATAATCTCCCTTTTTGATAAGGGTAGATCGCTTTCCACTATCCATGGATATCGATTTGCCATCGCCGCCACTCACGTTGGCTTTCCAGACGGCTCGGGATTTCAAACTCCCATCTCTTTGCTAGATTGCTGAGATCGTTCTTCTTACACCAACCAGCAAATCCGAAGTTGTCTCCTGCTTGGAGCCTACCCTAAAGTTTTGGATGAGCAAGGCTTCTCTCCATCAGGTAACTGTCAAGACCATTTTTAGCTCATCCGGCTCGAATGGGCCAGATGAGCTTATGCCGTGGCGAGGCGTCCGTCCGTCCGTCCGTCGGCCGTCCGTCCGTCGTCCGTCCACAATTTCAAAATGCTTCTTCTTCGCCATTTCTTACCCGATTTAATTCCGTTTGCTTTATATGATAGCACTAGGTGGGGGATTCGAAATTTCTACACAGAATTTTGAAACTCATTAAATATGCTAATTTATGCGCATTTCTCAAAAATCACAAAAATTGCTTCTCCTTCCTCATTTATTGACCGATTTCGATTTTTTTTTGTTCCATCTGAAAGACTTTCATGAGGTTCAATGAACTTCTACACAGAATTTTGAAATTTTGTCTACAAAATTAATTATGCTAATTTATGCGATATTTATTCAAAAATCAAAAAAATTGCTTCTTCTTCCTCATTTATTGAGCGATTTCGATTTTTTTTTTCCATCTGAAAGACTTTCATGAGGTTCATTGAACTTCTACTCGGAATTTTGAAATTTTGTCAAGAAAATTATTTATAATTTATGCGAAATTTATTAAAAAGATCACAAAAATGGCTTATGCACTCTTTATTGTATTACACAATGAGTTTTGGCATAGCACCCATCGGCGTGTGTGGACGTGGTACTACTCCTGAGTTCTACAGGCTGCAATAGAGAAGTAGTTCACCCTTTCGGCCCTAGTTTTCAAGGTGAAATGCTGTTACTGATGTAAGAAAATTGTTGAAAGAAGTCCATTATGTGTATTTTGTTCAAAGTACAAATTGCTTGAATTTCTTTGCTGGATGCCGGATGTGCGCCACGTCATTGATGTGCTAGTTCTTATGGCTATAGCTTCAGGGCAGAGAAGAAGTACTCTTTGCACCTCTCCCGGTCACATCCGTTGGGAAAGACAAGGTGTTCGTCTTATCCCCAAGCCGTCATTTGTAGCCAAAAATCAGACGGCTTCTTCCGGTCCGGTTGAGGTATTTCTCAGTCCTCTGTCAGACTTCTCCTCAGTAAAGGAGGACAAGGTTTGGTGCCTGTTGAGGGCGCTAAAATGGTACTTAGACGAGACCAAAGATTGCCACTCGGACGAGCAACTTTTCCTTCTTACTCGGGAACCTTTCTCTCCTGCTTCTAGAGAATCCATTTCTAGATGGATTGTTGAGGCCATCCAGGCCGCTGGCCCTGAGGCCCTTCTCTCGGATAGTAAGCCTAGAGCGCATGATACCAGAAGCATTAGCACTTCTTGGGCGCTTTTTCAGGGTATTGCCCTAGAAGACATTTTGAGGGCCGCCTTTTGGCGGTCTCCCAATTCTTTTACTTCTTTTTATCTGAAGGACTTTCCTTCTGCAGAAGCGCGGTTTGCGACTTCGTCAATGAGGGCGGCAGCTTCTGACGTTGCCCCGCGTTAGCCTCCTTCCCTTGGGATATGCCACCCTGGATTTTTATCTGTGCTGGTCTAGCATAATAGGTAGATACAACAGTAGTAAATCAGTAAAATCTTACCCGATTTTATTATTTGCTAAATAAGTTGATGTATCTACATGTACCTATGTCCCTCCTACCGTCCCCTCTCCTTGCCCAGCAACATGTCCTAAGCGTTATCTCGGGTGGCAGCTCTTTAGAGGAAGGTGGCGAGCGTGCGCTCGTGCAGGTGACAATGGGAAGGCGGCATAGCGGGGTGGGGCGTGCGCGAATGTGACTTTTAAGTTTCTTGGTGGTGGCATAGTTTTGTTCAACTAGCATAATAGGTAGATACATCAACTTATTTAGCAAATAATAAAATAAGGTAAGATTTTACTGTTTATGATCACCGTCTGACTGAGAGATATGTTGAGAGCAAGAAGATTAACATGTAGAGTACAGTTTGATTGTGGTATAATGTACATTTTCCATAACCCCAGCCAGAAATATCTTGGGTTTTGTATTCAAAATATTAAATGATAGCAACTTTTAACCTGGGTGTAGCTGATTCTCTGATATCATTGTTTCTATGGTTTCTTTTCATTTTGAATGACAGTTGGAGCTATTACTGAGGCTGGATGATACAATGAACAGGCAGCTTAGCTGTGAGATCACATCAGGTGAGTTACAATGTCTTTGAAGACCACTCATGGGAGACAAGAAAAGCAGTCTTTATGAGCAGGGAGTCTTTATGGACAGGTTCTCTTTATGGACAGGTTCTCTTTAATACATGTTTCAATGAAAAATGCTCTTCAAGGGAAACAAATATATTGTGGTCTTTCTGGACAGGTGGTCGCTAAAGCAGGTTTGACTTTATAAAGCAAACTGCACACTCTACCATCCCACTTTAGAAGAAATTGCAATATCATAGAAAATGTTACATTTTTCCTGCATGAGGGACCTATTGGTCATTTGAATAGTCAAGTAAAAATTGCAGGAAGTGGTTGGCTCCTCAGTCAGAGAAGATGTGAAACTGGTTTGACATTGGGACAATCTCCGTCACTGGTCTGACCTCACTACAATATGCAGCTATTCAGGTTCCTTCTCCCACAGGAAGTTACACACTACCCCAACGCTTGGATTTTATCATTCATGTAACTATTACGAGCCTAAACGAGGAATATTTTGAATGTTTTGATTTTTTTGTTTAACAACATGTATGAACCAGAAGAAGAAATTCTGATATGGACAAGAAATGCTATACATGTACAAATATGGTACTACGACCACTATATTGCAATTTCTTCCCAAACTAGATCACAACAGAATTGTACCGAGTTTGGTGGGCTTCAGACAAGAAGGCATAACTGAAAATGAGAATTCAGATCACCCAAATTCAAACCAATATCAACCTGCTCATCTGCCTACCCCTATAGACTTCGTGTTGACAGCTTGCAAATTATGTTTCTATGATGTGCTTGTATGGAGATCATCTTGTTTTTTAATAATAATAATAATAATAATAATAATAATATTGTCCATTTTAGCGCAGCTACTGTACAATATACTCTACTACGCTTTACAAAGTATCGTATTATTACCCCGGCTGTAGCCAAGCTTCCATGCCTCTCAGACTAAGCTCTTTCCCATAATACTGATATGTTCCTCTGCAAATGAATTAACGACTTCATCTTCTATCTGAGAAGAAGGACTCCAACAAGTCTGACATCAAACCAACAATAGACCAAAGACAATATTACATTATCCTGATTGGCTAATATTTTGTCACGTATTGGTTTGTTTGGAGTTGATCTGGCAGTATGACTGAGGTATTATTCAAATAGCTGATGCATGATATTAGAAAAAAAATCTGTTTTATCAGTACATGTGATTTTCTAATCAAGTTTTCTTTTGTATGTTGTTTCACAGAGGAGAGCCCTAGGTTACTTGCCGATGAACTCGTCCAATATGGCTTCATCAGTGATGTAAGTTTGACTTCTCCTTTTAGTTTTTACCTCAGTGATCTTAGTACCATTATGTCTACTGCACACCTTATGGCCTGATGATAGGATTTTAAAATATATTGCAGTAGGATTTCAAAAAATATGTATTATCTTTGACCGAGGTTATGAGAATATTACTAATCACATGGCATGGTCACTCTTTCATTTAAAGAAAAGAGCAAATCGGGTCTTACTTGGTTGCCAATGGGGTGACTTTCATGATGCCGTTACGAAATGCAGCCGATTGAGCTCTTTCTGTGACTCGAAGGTTCACAACACCCTGCAATTTAGATATTGCTATCTTTTGGACAGTCCAGGACCCCAGTCAGGAAGAAGTTACACATTTGAAATTTCATATCTAGTCCGAATGTAAATTTCTTTCAAAATCCAGTAGTACAGTAGTTGAGTTGTAAGATGAGCAATAGCCTTTAGACTAAGTTCAATAATTCTCAGTTTATTCTTATTCAATGCATGTATCCTGATTTACTTGCCACATGCAGTAGCATAGCCAGCTTTGTCATGCGCGGAGGGGGGGGGGGGGGGGAGAGGGGGGGGGAGAGGGGGGGAGAGAGAGAGAGCTGAGGGCTAAGCAGGGCAGACAGGCTGTGGAAGTGAAAGTGCCAACAATTGGAAAGGAACAAAGGCTAGCATTTGTCAACAGAATGTAGAATGGCAGCTGTGATTACAAAGTCTCTTATATCTTCACCACACCGCCAAACTGGCTCTTAAGCGACCTATTTTGGGCCTTTTGGGGGTAATGTTACTTTGTTCAGCCTATTGTCGGTCTGATGTCTGTCTCGTCACTGTGACTGGAGTATGCATATACTTTAATTAGGGAATGGCATCCCCCTAACCTTGCTAACCCTAACCTATATTTTGTTTGGATTTTCAATAATAAAAATGATGATAATGATAATCTACCTGAATACTTTCAATACGCTTCACAATGTTATTCATGGAGCAATGCATCTTTTTTTTTTCTCATGCAAAATGCTTATAAAATAGAGAATTTTTTGGTTTCGTAATTATGACAATGTCTTTTTGGTTGTTCTGTCATCGTAGTTTGACAAAGACCGTGTGGCTGGTATGATTGAGGAGAAGGTGAACCTGATGATACAGGGTGCGGTTCCTATAGCAACATAGCACACACCTACCTGCAAACTCACCCCCACCCAACATTGCCACCACCTGAACACACCCGCGGCCAAATCCAGCTTCATCAAGTCTCATTCCTTCCTTGTCATCACATGATCCCAGTCATGTGACCTGTGTAATGTGATCGCACATGTGATCAAAAAATGTCTTCAGTTCTACGCCACTGTGCCATTAATTTGAGTTTTCGACTGCACATTCAATGTGGAGGAGTGTGACTTTGTATGTACATGTATGTTTTGTATGGAAGGTGTCTATTATTTCGGATGTCGTAGCATAGTTAGTGTGTCACTATTGCTGACTTCGTGTGGACGTTTATACAGCACTTATCTGTACTATTAATGACTTTTCATCAGATGTTTCATCGTAAGGTGTGGGGAGAAAGAAGGGTTGTATTTCTTGTGTGAGCATGGTACATGTATGTAGTGTTTTAGAAACAAACTACTTAAACTGAGATTAACAAGGACCGTGTGAACCGAACGCTGGGAGATCCACATCAAGCTTAACTCAGTTTCTCAGTGCATCAATGATGATATATATGTCTTACATTGTATGTTATTGTGTATTATACAATGTACACTTTCTTATTTCCCACCTTCAATGCATAACAAGAACACTTGTAAAACTACTTGGGTTTGAATCAGTGTGATAAAGGTCTTCAAAGAGACAGAGGGTGCTCTGTTGAAGTACAGTGCTATAACCAGAACTCAACATTATTCTCAACCTTCCATGCTGTGGGCAGCGAATCCCACCCATGATAATGAGTGTCTAATATACTATTAATACGTGGTTGGGAGTGCGTTGGTGCGACCTGGCAACACAAAGGTTTTTGTCGTGGTGTACTATACGCACGAGGCGCAAGCGGAGTGTGTTGGACACCACGATATAAACCTGCGTGTTGCCAGATTGCACTAACGCACAAACTCACAACCATGTATTAATAGTTTTATAAAACGGGTCGGCAATATGATTATGAAGTCTATAAAAATGGTTACGAACCCCATAGAAACGTCAAGAGTCGCACAGTCATGGAGGCTGCCATTTGCTTTTCTGGATGACATCACTTAAGTGCAGCCAACAAAAGTCATGCGTGTTTCAGTGCGCGGCTAAAGCCGGGGTAATAATGTGATACTTTGTATTAAGCGCAGTAGAGTATATTCATATAGTGACTGCGCTATATAAATGGAACATATTATTATTATTATTATGTAATCCCTGCACTAAAATGACAATTAAACTACGCGATTTCATTGCGTTTTAAGTTTGCACGCACCAGAGGTACGCATACGCGCAGCTCAGCCGTGGTTTAGAGCCGTTTGTTATCACTTTTTTTTTTTGTACGGTCACGTGGTGTTATTTGACCAATCAGGATGGCTACATTCTTGAACCCGTTTTATAATACTTTATTTGGACTAAGAATTGCCACATCACTTTTCCTGAAGCAGAAACAAGTAGCCTCATTGTGAAGATTATTCCCATTGGATGTTTTTTAAGGCAATGTAATAGTGAAACAAGCATTTGATGTCAACATTTTAGCGCTAAAGTTCACTAAGGACACTTTTTTTAAAAATTGAGCGGCACCGAAGGGGTTATTTAGTGTCTCCCATTAAAAAAAAAAGAGAATATTGATTGGTTGTCTTGTAAAGTGAGAGAGAGAGAGACAGAGAAGGGGGGGAGCGAGGGAGAGAATGAATAAGAGATAAGTGGCAGGTCATTTGTAAATATTACATTCTCAGTTAGCTCTAGCATATTTATGCTTCAATCCATTCCGGCAGTATAAAGTACCGATGTAATGATAATAAAGTGCGTGTATGTTGTATGAGTTCTGTAATACTTTGTAGAGTCTCTGATAGAGAGGGGGTGGGGGAGGGGGGATTGGGAGATAGAAAGGGTGTGAAAGCTACTAATGTGCTGCACTGCTATTTCAGTAGAATTTGTGAGCATTGGAGGGGATGGCAGATAGAGGGTTGATGATAGCAAAAAATCCCCAATTGCATACCTATTGGTTCCTGAAATGCTGCATTATTTTATGCCAGGCAGATAAAAAAGAGAGGAATACTTGTGTACATGGATATACAGTGATGTACAGAGATATACAGAGATATACAGACAGAGTGATAATACTTTACTTAGTTCATTTGATTTTTATGGCACTCCCTTTAATGGAACAACGTAGAAATGTACAACCTTTGTTTCGTGATAGTAGCCTTCTTGCTGTCAAGTTCTTTTGGACTAAGGGATTAGCAGGGAGGCAAAGTCTGCCCTTTGGAGACATGGTGACGACCATATGATGGGGAGAGGAAGGAATTAATTAGGCTACCAGACATGACAGCTGTGTGTGCTTGGGAGTCAGTGGTAGGTCACCTGACTCCAGTCATGTGACTCAAGGTGAAGGTCAGGTGACTCATGATGCTGCAGCAAAGGTACTGTGTGTTTTTATCTGTGTTTGAGTGTGTGATGAAAAGAGTTGGCACCTGTTTGTAGGGGTACATGTGCATGTATATGTATGTGAGGTGACAAGCGTATGGTGAGATGAAAGGCAAGGGTTGGAAAGGGCTTCAAAGGATGAAAGGAACGCATTTCAATAACAGTTGTGCAGCATGTCAGGAGGGGGACGGTCTCTCTTGTCCGTTCGATGAGTTAAAATTCGCTGGGGGAACAAAGTTTGCAGGCTGCTACGGATAATAAAAGATAGAGGATTATATGGCCAGAAAAAAGCTAAAGCTAATATTGTTGTACTGAACTTGAGGTTGAGGGCTTTTTGCATACAACCCATCAATGAATATATATATTTTGCTTGGACATTATTTGTTTCATTTTTTGTATGGTTTTATGGATGAAAGTGAATTTGTGACAGCACAGAAGCGAGTGTGTCGCCTTTCATCGTCTAAAAAAAAACTGAAAATGGAAATTGATTTGTTTTTATTATGGCTTTGAATAAATATTTAGCATGGCTTTGAATAAATATTTAGCATGGCTTTGAATAAATATTTAGCCTCTATGCTGGACCTTTTTTTCGTCATATGTGCTGGAATAGTTGTGTTATGGGTTTAAGCAAGCAAGTTCCTAAATAGTCAAATTGACTTTGAAACCTACATGTATTCTGTAAGTTTGTTATTTCATGTTTGATACTGTGCGGATTTACATGTACAGTATATAAGAGGCCCTGCGTTTAATAGTTTACTCTTTTTTTTTAAATCTCATCTCAGTGCAATTATTTTCTTAAGTTTGTGTTGGAAGAAATGGAAAATAGCATTCAGACAAATGTGTATTATTTTGTTTATGTGTCTTTTATTGTGTTATTTTGCTGGTGAAATATTTGAAGACAGTACCCCATCTCAGGCCTTTACTGTTTTATTTTCATGTATACTTTATTTGATATTTATGAATATAACTTTTGCTTGTATTTTGTCATGAGTAAACTGCAGACATGATTATTTTATTTGAAATGACATGATGAACTACATGCCTACATATATCTGTATTTTACTTTGATCAATTTTGATTTCTCTTTATTTGCTCTATCCCTCAAGAGATAATTTTGTGCTGCTGAGAGCAAAATTGTAGCCTTTCATTTTGATATATACCTTGTTAAGTAAGGGTGAAGTCAAAATTTTCCCCAGGTTTTAGACACTTACAGTCCTGTCTATTATATGACTTCCTGAATTAAAGGGAATATTTGATTGATTTTTACAAAGCAAAAAATATGAAAGCTAAGGTTCAATAGGGAACATGAAAGCAAGGGACACCATTAGGAATTTGAGAATTGTTCCACACTTGGACACAAAGTATTAGAAATATGTGTATACCAAACATCAGACAGATGGATCCTTACAACATTCATATTTATTTATACATGTAGCACTTCTTCAGTTTACAATGGATGTATGAATTTCTCAAATATCCTGGCATTTAGATTCTTAGAGCCTGCACATGTTATATTGAATTTGAAATTAAATGGGTAAGTGAATGCAATGTCACTGTCATAAGCACTTTCTGGAATTGAATAATTACAGTATACATTATGTGTCATGGGTTATCAAGAAAATACACCTCATATGGTATGCACATGAACTGAGCACAACATTTTTGTAACATGGCATCTTCATATGTACAGACCGAATATTTATATTAGCAAGTAAAAGATTGCAATTTAATATTGCTAGAGAAGATATGATAATTGAAAGTATTTACTTCTTATGTACATTCCAATGAGAATATTAAAGGTAATGCAGATATATAAATCAAACCTGCGAAACTATGTAGACATTCTAGGTATATTTAGAAAATTGTGTAAGAGGTCTTTATTCATCCACATAAAATGGTAAATGTATAAATTTAAGGTATATGGATTGAAAAACATCATTACATTGAAGTGTAGAGTTCTTGCAATTATGATCTTGGTGTATGACATGTTTTAAGCAACAAACGCGATGTTATGAATAGGTACTCCTGAATATTAATGCTTATTGTCGTATTAAGGTATATTCATGCATATATATATACATTGTTTTGTCAGTATTTTGTTGTCTAAGTGAACAAGGACCTGTTTTTGTCAGGTTTGTATATAATGTTTTTTTCCTTCATCATTGCTCTGTTTTTATGCTTCAACAATGTGGTACCAAAGTTTCTTGATGATGTACAGACGTTGCATAGGATACAGCCAAGCAATGTCCATGCAAAATGTTCACCCATATCACCAAGTGCCCGAATTAGAAGCATTGTACTTGTATGAACCTGCGCCAGTCTGCAAAGGGGAATTATATCATTAACAACGCCATCCTTTTGACAGGCTTCTTTAGAACACATCACTAATCCCTTTTCTGGAAGGAAAGTGTTGCCTACATATTTTTGTTCAGATATTTTATTGGAAATATTTGGAAAGGAAATCAAATAGAAATTTTTCAGGCCTGATATACAATTTCAACTCAGAATATGTCTAGAAGAAACAACTGCTGCATGAAACCGATAAACAACAACTAAACCAAAACAATTAGATAATAAGAAGAAGGAAAAATACTTTGTTGTAAAGATAAAGTAGAGTCCTGGTCATGCAATTAATGTGAAAATGTGAAAGAAACTGTCTGGAAGCAATTGGGAAAGGTTGACCATGTCTACATAAGAATTGGTTTATATTGTGTTGTTTTGGAATCATCAAAATAGATAAGAAATTGACCCAGTCTCACTGAAAAGCACATGTACTGCACACAGAAATGGGTATATGGGACTACACGCACAAGTGGCATGGATGTTCTGCCCGAACTTTTCCGCCATTTCTAGCCATATTTCGAATATAAGAGCTTATGAAGAGCAATCCCTTTCAGGGGCTGTTTCTGCTATGATGTTCTTCCAAACTGACATAAAAGGAATGAGAGAGATCACAAATTAATTTTCACCTTTCCCATAACTCAAGATTCCCTTTAAGTCACATCTTTATCAAAACATACTGTACTTGTAGCTTACAGTCATCCTGCATGTAATGTTTCCCATGCAAATTTCCCATGCAAATTTAGATGAAAATCCACTTGTAAATTTAGGCGTTTTGATCCTCAATAAATTCCCTGCCAACAACACAAACTATATTCAAGGTTTTGGTTACCAGATCACTGGACTTGTAAATTCTATATATGTAGCTTTTACAATGTTCTTCTAACCAACAAATAAGATTTCAAACAACAAAAAGAGAAAGAATCTTATCGCTGTCTTGTATGCTGCACCAATATTGTGGAATTAATGCTATGTGTGTATTCATTTATTGAGCATATTGTGCCTAATAAATGTTAAATTTAGCTCTCCATATGCATGGTTACCACATGTACATTATATTGAATGGGTTAGTATTATGCACTTAGGACAGAAGTACACATGGATAAAGGATTAATTTCCGACCACTGCTTTATCTAACGCATTATGTTTTTTTATTTGTAACTGAATGAATGAACATGTTAAAGAGTGACCTAGAACCTAAAGTGTAAACACATCTTGAGCTGTACACCTATGTACCATGAATGTATAACATGTATGAACGAGGTTTGTTTTGAGGAGAATTGTGCCTTTTATTTAATTCCATCTCATATTGATTTTGATTTGTGTTATACATTGTGTGTCCAATGGACAAGTAAAAAATGCTATTTTTATGTTAGGCTGTTACAAGAGTTACCAATAATGGTGTAAGATGTGTCCACAATAAATGAACATCATTTACTATCATAATGTGTTTATATCATGAAAGTTTGAATGTTATATGTGGTTGTGTTCACTCTTAAAGCCAAATAGCCAAACATGTACATGTAAGTGAAATGCTGCGTTCGCATTAGTCTGTAACATGGTTTAGAAACTTTAAAAGCTGTGTTCACACCTGGACTCAAGTAGACATCGCTGAAAACAATGTTTACATCAGCCTGTAGCAATCAAGACTGGCATGTATGGTTTTCAGAGGTTGTAGCCATATAAAAGGTTAACATCATATTGTGTTACAATGTGTTCACACATGCAGTCCAAGAAATGAATTCATGTATTGTAGAGGACAGGACAATATGATTGATGCAAGTAGTTGACCTCATTCATAACAACAGTACGTGTACATACTGATTCCAAATTTGTTGTACCACACCTAAAAAATGATATATCTTTTGTATACTCATATAGCTGCTTGAACATTTTTCAATTGAACTGGCACTTCACAAATTATAAAATAAATACTATCATTATCATTCTACTATTGTGAGAAAAAAACTAATAATCTAGATCATAGGTTGTGTTGTATTTATAATGTTTAATAAGCATCCCATACTGGGGCTCTTCATACAGGCCTTTTACATGTCTCTCTAAACCTGTGTACATGCGTCAGCTTAACTTTCAGGTGTGAACACAGTACAACTTTGTTGACCCCTCCATGTGTCTCATTGCATGATCCATGTCTTCCTGGCACATCACTAGCCCATTTCACAATGAAAAGAAAAAAAACAGTGCTTCTTGTATTGTCCAAGGTGAACTTAGCAAGTAGTAGAATAAGGGTGAAACTCTTGAGCCTGACTGTATTGTACCAAAATTCAAACTCAATGCTGCATGTAAGCTTGATCCAAGTCATGTCAAACAAATTGAGATGAAGCTTACTCTTTCATTCAATACTGTTGTGACATTTAATTTAATAAACTCACACATATGCAAGGTACATGTAAGTTATATATAATTATTAAGCTCTCACACCATATGCCTGTGCTGCAGGGATTTCCTAACACAGGTGAGTGTGCATTCTCCATCTTGTGTGAGAGTTTCAAAGGAGCAAGATTGCCGGATGCCAAAAACAGCCTGAAAATATCCCTTGATCATGGTGATAGAGATCCAATTGAAAGAATTGTCTGAAAGTAAGATATGTTATCATCCTACAATGTAAAAAAAAGATTTTCCCTGAATTCTGCCGATCATACTCGTCGTGTACCTTTTCAACTTTGAGGTCGACCACCACAGAAATTGTCACAGCCCCGTGTAGGGATGATTCTGTGAATGGATGTAATAGAGATCTATAGAGATGTGTCTTATTAGAAAGCACAGATGGTATAGGAAGGGTTAATATCCCCACTCACACATACATGTATCTGCAAGGTTATTATAGATAATCTTGCACTCCATACCACCGAGAATTGCCTCCCATAGCGAGTTTGTTAAATCTCCAGCACATATTTTATGTGTGTTTTGAAGAAGCAAGATTGCCGGACAAAAAGAGCTGAAAATTTCACTTGATCAAGGTGATAAAGATCCTATTGAAGAATTTAGCATGAAATCAGCTTTTTTATCATCCTAAAATGTAGAAGGAACTATTTTCTCAAAATTTTGGTGATTATATTGGTTGTTTTCACCTCTTCAAGGTAGAGGTCGTGACCGTCGCCAAATTTGACACAGTCCCACATAGTGATGGTTCCAGGAGTGTAATATCCCCTTGGACCAGGCTTCAACCTTGCATTGTGTTTGGAGTTTTTGGTAGAATACAGGCTGTTAGGTCTGTAGATGTAAGTTTGTAGAGATTTCAATGTATTTTAAGAAAACTCCAGAGAAATTGTGTCATTTTGTGTGCTCTATATAGACTCCATTGTGATATACATGTAGATGCGACGTTGAATGCATGGTGCATATTTTAGCCTATGTTTTCCTATATTCTCTTTGTTTAAAACTTTATGAGTAAGGTAAATGTTAAGAGATGAAAATGTGTATTGTACTCCAAAGATTATTTCATTTGTGATTAATGAAGCGTAATTTATTCTTTGATGTCTATATTTCTCATTGAAAAGGCCATTAGGATTATTCAGTGCAAGGTCAGACTGCATCTAAATCAAATACAGTCAGTCTCGCTTTAATAAGTCCACTTCACGCAGGTTGAAAATTGGCTAAAAAGGTGCTGATATTCATTCACCTTTGATATACATGTATCTTTGAAAAATCTTTGCTTATGAAAGAAAAGTTCAAATCCAATTTCGAATAAGTCAGATAGAATTTTTAGTGCCAATGTGCTAAATGTTTCAGTTTCATGTAAGTCAAATTTGGATACACTTGGCACAAACACATTTTCAGTTCATTCATAAATTCCTACTAAACCTCTGCACACTGGTACGTCCACATGCAACACAACCGGTACATTTTAAGAGTAGACATTTACTGTGTCAGGTTCCCTTCAGCTTGAGGGTGCAAGACTCCTGGTTTTATGTTATACCATACACATGTGTATACACAGCTCGCCACGTAAGTTTACAAATATGTCCATGATGCAGTTAAAATCATTCTAAGAACATTGCAGTGCTCACAGAATTATTCTTTTCTGTGAAAAGCAATTTGCTCATGAATTTTTATGAAGATACATGCAATTCTCATAACACGTAAAAGGGATACTCAACCGCAGATTGTGGATGTTTTTATGCCGCGAGAGGGCATTGTGATCATGCCGTTGCCCCCCGGGGACAGACTGGTCGCCGCACAACATGCACGCTCCGCCCGAGCTCGAGCTCTCGAGCGAGATTCGGTCGGCTTCGTGCAGTCCAAAATGTAATCCCAGTAGTCCAACGGACGCGTTCGACGCACAAACTTTGTGTACGAGTGAATGGGGCTTACGCAATCCTGGCCGCCTGGTGGCGTATCCCTTTAATTTTGCGGTATAGGAAATGGTTATAGACCCTGTAAAACAAGCGAAAACAAAATAAGACAAAGCCTAAATTATCTTCTCCTTATAAGCCAATAAATATTTGACTTTGGCATAAAAACCAAGTATTTCTTCGGTCCCAGTTATTCACTTTTAAATGCGAGGTTGACTGTATTACAATGAATAGGAGAAATGATTATGTATTTAAACTGAAACTCATTGTAACCTTACACAATTTTTTTTTTTTTTCCTTCAAAAATGTACCCATTCAATTACTGATTATTGACTTCGGAAGTTAAATTACATGAATGATTTGGACCCATCAGAAAGGGGCCACAAATTATCTAATACCGGTAAATGCTCAAGCATTCAATGAGGAACTTATACAGTAGGCCTACATGTAAGAAGCTAAGGATTTGAGTGTATGTGCCGCACAGTGCACCACCACAATGACATATACCACAATGACATATACCATGCAATTACATGTAATTAAGAAAATCTGTGTGAAAAGCTGTCAGCTATTCATCTCCTCTACATTAAAACTTATTAAAAGATGCCTGAATGATAAAATATAAATTGTAAAGGCATTCTAATGAGATTTTATTTCTCTGATTTTACAAAGCGAAGGATCAATATACATGTATTGCAATAAGATGTGAGTGCATACTTTGAAGTCGTCAATATGTAGATATGTAGATATTTCAACAATGCAAACTTTGTTTCAAACTGTTCTGTGAAAACAAATCAAAATTATATTGATGCTTTTTTGTGGTTGTCATGTGATCACAGTAAAATACTTGTAGTTGAGGAATATAGGATAATTATTTTTGTGTACACTGTTAAGGTGCACATACCTCTCCTTTAGTTAATAATTCCTTCTCTCTTCCTCTTTCACATTGCTTTATTCATATTTTTTTTCATGCGAGTCGAAATTTCCATTTTGCTTGGAATTTTACCTACATATGTACACCTTTTTCTTAAGGTACTCATCTTATTCCTCTTCAAACATTGAGAGCTTTGCATACATGTTGTAGATGCTCACAGGTATATGTACTTAACAGATATGTGTTCTTGAATATCTTGGAATATGTATTTGTGTACATGGCAACCCTGCTGCACTACGCTGGCTGCTCTCAATCTTTCTTAAATGAGGGGGAATAAATTTTATTTTTGTGAACCCATTATGACGTAAGAGACCCCTTAACCTGTTTAAGTTGGCACCTAATGTATTTGACAGTTTAAAAATGGAAAATCATATTCAAGGTGGCAATGGACCCGAAATGTTTTTATTTTTCCCCACTTATCTTGCTATTCCGTGCCTTTTAAACTAAAATACTGTTTCTAAGCGCTCTGTAAATGCTTTGAATCTGTCTTCTCCTCTATCTCTCTAAGAACCAATACTAGTAGTTCTGCAGTATTCCTCCGTCTAACCAAGGAGTTATCACATAACTCCTTGGTCTAGCAGCTTTGATGTTCGTATATATGTGCTTAAATGAATATGATTTTATTGACAATTAATGATGTAAGGTTTATTCTGATGTCTGATATTCTGATGTATAACATGCAAATAAAGTACTCAAACAAAAATAATGCTTTTGTAAAAAAAAAAAATGCATTTTTATTTGTTAAACATGTGAATAAGCAGTTCAAGTATTTCTCACCTTTGTCCATTTCATTGCCTTGCTTAGAGTAGCTCACTTATGGAAAACTGGTTTCTACTATTTACATTCCTTTAAAATACATAAGTAATTCGACAAGTCCAAGCTATTTTTTCCCCCACATGTCGTTTTTACAAACTGACGAATCAACGCACGTGCGCAAACGGACGGTTTTACAAACCGTGTTTGAATGGGCAGTGCTTCCTTATTCCGTATTAATAAATACACCATTTTCAAAATTAAAGTCATAAGCTTTCTTTTGATGCATGCAACGAAAGCAAATTCCGTTATCTAAGAACACCTAAATCTATAAATTCGTTTCCCGCCAATTCACGTTTCTGCGCACCGCGCACGGATTTGTCAGTTAGTAAAAACGACTGTGTCCACATCTAAGATTTCAGTATTGGGTCAATAACCCTACTATAGAGTACAGTGGAAACTCGCTATAAAGAACACCGTTATAACAAACTCTCGTTAGTAAAAAGACAATCAACCTTGTTTATGTTTAATGTTTATGTTTAAGGTTTCGATTTAAAGAGGTAATTTCTGTGGTCCCAAGGAGTTTGATACAAGGTTGCACTGTATAACGTGGTTATCTTGCTGGTCCCAGGTCTTTGGTCTTTACCCTGATAAGGTAATTTTCATGGTCCGAAGGTCCTCGTTATAGTGAGTTTCTACTGTATGTAATGAGCATGGATATTTCGTAATGCCAAATTTGTACCCTCATCTTTGGGTGCATGTAGAGTCATTAACACAAAAATTCAACTTATTTTCAATATACATATACAACAGAACTCAGATTTCTTTGGGAATGTAATTAAATTGATAGGTAAACAAGCATACTTCCATAAAATGATTATAATAAAATATGGCACATGTAGTATAATCATGGACCCTTACAAATACAGTTGAGATAAACTTGCTGACTGAAGTTCTACATTGAATGAAAAATATTTTGTAAGGTACAATTATCAAAAACAATTTTTTTTTTCATTGGCACAATAGCAAGAAAAACAATATACAAGTAGAAACAAGTAGAGAGATGTGACAATAGATAATTGAGATTAAGTATAATAAAGTGGAAACTTGCTATACAAACCTTCGATATTACAAGATTCCTGATATAAAGTAATTTTGCTGGTCCCGGGTCTTTATATTCATTTGATTTTTTTACCCTGATGTAAGGAGACTCCTGATATATCAAGGTAATTTTCATGGTCCCAAGGTCCTCGATATAGTGAGTTTCCACTGTACATATTGGCTTGAAATACTAAAGGCAAATATATAACACAATGTAGTCAAGGCATAGCAATAATAACTATACATAGATTAAAGGAAAACATACATGTATGGCACATAGACAAGGCAAATACATATTCAGGAAAGACATGCTCCTAAAAGTATGAAAGATGTAAAATGGAAAACTGCCTTCATGTATGTAGAACGGGTATTCTAAGATTAACATTAGATTCATTTTTCAACATAAAAGTCAACTATTGACAGAAGTTGTTGATGTAAAGAAATACTAAATGAATCTTCGACCGCGCGCGGTCGGAATTTATGCCTCACCAAATTGGAAATGTATGGCATACATGTACACTCTAAAAAGGATTGGTCCAACAAAATTACAAATCTTTTCACTTAAAAAGCACAGGAGACAGAAAATTTATTTCATTTCATTTCCATCCTGTACAAATAAAAAACTTACCATTGATGACATACACCAAGGAAATAGATATTTTATAGCAAATAGACCACTGTCCCCTTGAAATTTCTTAAATAGGTAGGCCTAGACTCCATACATCATGAACCATTTTCATGTATATAATGACCTCTATGACCTTTGAACTTTGACCTTGAGACCCTAAAATCTAATCTGTTGATCGTCCCTCACATATGCATACATGGGCCAAGTTAGAAGCTGATCTGTCAAACAGTTCTTCAGTTATCACGAGAACTACCATTTTTTATGTACATAATTACCTCTGTGACCTTGGACCTTGAGACCCCAAAATCTAATCAGTTCATCATCCCTCCCATATGCATACATGGGCCAAGTTAGAAGCTGATCTGTCAAACAGTTCTTCAGTTATTGCGAGAACAACCATTTTTTATGTACATAATTACCTCTGTGACCTTGGACCTTGAGACCCAAAAATCTAATCAGTTCATCATCCCTCCCATATGCACACATGGGCCAAGTTACAAACTGATCCAAAAAACGATTTTGAATCGCGAGAACGAACCATTTTTATGTACATAATGACCTCTGTGACCTTTGACCTTTGACCAGCATGCTATGGAAAGCCGATCGGTATTAATACTATTTCCCCTAAATCGGAACGTTCCGATTTTCATGGTTCTAAAGACTTAAAAAATGGGACAGTTGCGTGACGGTTGCGTAACGGTTGGCATGTATGCATGTATACATGTAGAGATTCAGATACATGTATGATGGTAATGCAACACTGACCTATCATTTTTTCTTCTTGATAGTGGTCAAAATTTCTCAAGCAATCTAAATACATTTTGGTCACAGCTAAAATTCCAGTAAATTCCCACTACATTTACAAGGCAAACAAATAAAGAAGAAGACAAAACTGCTATTTAGAAGAAAAAAAAGTAATGTGCTTTCCCCAAATTCATAAGGATTGTTTTGACCAGCAAAACTCAAAATAAAAAACAAAATTTCTTATGGTCCCTCAGCAAGATCTATCACCTGCAACAATAAAAGTAGGCTCAAAGACAGGGTTAAGTTCTAGGAAAGGTGGAAAGGGCGATTCCATGCAATCTGTCTGTGCGACATAGGACTTTTTTCAACATATTTCATAAACAAATGAAGAATATCTCTATATAACCACTGAATAATGGTGCTTTCTGGTATCACCACCTATAGTCATGGTCATATCAAGAGATCTTTCATTTATGGATGAAATATATGGATAAATGTCATATGGGACACTGCATGGAATTGCCCGAAAATAATTTGTGAGTTTTCTCCTTCTTTTTATGGGTGTTTGGAACAACATCATAGTAGAAATGTCCCCTGAAAGGATTACTCTTCCAGTGCCCTCATATTCAAATTATGATCATGATAAATAGCTGAAGTGCTCGGGCTGAACATTTATGCAACACGTGTGTGAAGTTCCATTTCTGTGTGCAGTGCATGTGATTTCAGCAAGATTGGGTCAATATTCTTATCATTTTGATAATTCCAAACCAGTTCTTATGGAGACATGATCAACCTTTCCTAATTCCTTTGAGACAGTTTCTTTCACTATGTAATTGCTTGAACAGAACTCAACTTTATATTTAAAGGCTCAGATAATGATCAGCCTTCATTCATTGGTCCATCTTTGGCTGCAGTACTTCTATGCATAAGCATCTCACTACATCCCTCACAGTTAAACAGATTGTTTACCTTCAAAGTCCGTGTCTGAGATTTACCATCTTGTTACAAACCCTTCCGAAATGGAATTGTGGCCTATTTCAGTTTGTAGTCTTTGAGTAATATATCTTGTCTCAGGATTCCAGTAAGGATGAACTCTGACGAGACAACGGGGATACCAGCCTTAGTAGGTCCCATCCATAGCGATTTATCGCCATCACATGACACAACCACCATCTGGGGGATGGACTTGGTAGGTAGCTTAGCAACATACTGTAGTAAGGAATAGAAGAATAGAGAAAACACTGCTTAATTTTGTGATTTTTATTCATATAGATCTCTACATATGTGTCAAAGTCTTTCCCAGAGAAGAGTTCTATTTTGACTCACCCTACATATTAAAGAAACATACTTGCTTTTACCACAAACAAGTTGAATTCAATTTCAGCAATTTTGCCCTGCCCCCTCCCATCCCTCCTCCTTTCAAAGATATAGGATACTAAACTATTTTGAGCTCTTCCCGATGATGACGATGATGATGATGATGGTCAATTCCACAGTAACGGAAGGACAATCACACACAAACTGTATCTAATTGTCCTTCCGTTACCGTGGAATTAACCTGATGGTGATGATGATGATGATGAAATTTGAAGAGCTCAAAATCATCATTATTATCACCATCCGCCATCACCATCACCATCATCATCATCACCACCATCAACACCACCATCATCGTCATCTTTACGTCTCTACACCTCTTACCTCTCCCCCTGCACACTTGATAATATCTTTCATCTGTTGAGGTTCTGGTTTGACTCCTGGAGTAACATGTATCTTGTATCCCTTGAGTAGTGTAGCCTGGCCTGCTTTCTGTAGAGACATCATTAGATTGAAACCATGCTGTCTCTCTGAAGCCTTGTCCTTCAGTTGGAATGGACCAGCATCTGTCAATATGAACAATGCTTGACATAAACTTTGAGGTACTTATGTCCTTGCAGCCACTCTTCACCTTGACAAAACGAGGTTGGCTATAAAGAGGTAACGGCTGTAACAAGAATACTGTCACGTTCCCAAAGTTAAGTGCAATTCTACGGCAGCACAAACCTTTATAGCGAGGTCGGCTATAAAGAGCTAAATCTCGTGCCTCTAAAACAAAGAAAAAGATTGCTAATCAAACGAGCAAGCAACTTTCACTGTACCTCAAATGGACAAAAATCATTCAGCTGGAGAATCTGCACACGCACGAGCATATAGTAAAGACAAGATATATCAGGGTGCGAATTTTTATTTGTATAACACACAGAGCGCAGGGCCAGTCTTTTTATTCGTATCAAAGCGAAGGGCCCGTCTTTGTGTTCATATCACAGCGCAGGGAGATCAGCCCCCAAAGTATGAATGAGACTTTTTTTTCATATGCGCTTTGCTGACAGTACAGGCGCAGTCCCGATCTCGCTACTTATACAAAAGTCATGTATATTCAATGCGGAAATGTGACGGACTTTAATAACCCTTAGTCGGTAACTTTGCGTCTGAAAATAATGCTTTTCACACATTTTCCAACATGATGCGATATTTTATTAGCCAAATCAGATCAGGAATTAACCTATTATAAATGCCTTCATAGCTTTCAAATGATTATATAAGCGGCGGAGGCAGCAAAACTAGGTCATTATTAGTGTACATGTAGATAACGGCTATAACGAGGAAAATCCTTCGGTGCAAACAACCTCGTTATATTGAGTTTCCCGCATATATATAATGTACATGTTGGTGTTAAATGGGTACCTGGCATGAAGGAATTCCTTGAATGCCGTACATGTAAGTACTGAAATCGTAAGCCTATGCACTGCCACAGTAATGTTGAGTACCTTGGGCACTCTTTATAGTGGATATGAGGGCTATAAAACTATCTACTTTTATCATTATTGACATTAAGGCCAGATGATAATACAGTGGAACCTCGTTATAAAGAACACTGCTATGACAAACTCTCGTCCTAACAAGGTAATTATGCTGGCCCCACTTCTTTGTATTTCCTTGTTTTTTTAGCCCTGATATAACAAGGTTTCAATATAACCAGGTAATTTCCTTGGTCCTAAGGAGTTTGTTATAACGAGGTTCCACTGTACTAAGATGGCCTTATACAACACATGCTTCAGCAACACAACTGCTCTGCAGTCATGCTGACCAAATACCTAACTTCAAACCAGAACCACACTCTATACCTACACCTAATCCTAAACCTAACCTATCTTTGCCAAAATACAAGTCAAGCTCAAGTCAATTGTCACCAGAGCATATGTCAGAGAAGTAAAAATATACTTGGGGTGCAACCTCACCAATAAACATTTTTGCAGCCTTTGATTCATCCAGCCAGTTTGGCGTTACAATGATGACACCACGAGCCACGCAGCACAGGAATTTGACAGTCCTTCTCACCTTATCGGTTATAAGGTGGGTGCAGTGATGAACGGTGTCTACAAGCTCACCTCCTAACGTTGTTACGGTCTGTTTACACAGGATACAAGAAAGACATGCATGATTAATGATTGAGGAGGAGGAGGAGGAGGGGGAAGGGGGGAAGAAGGGGAAGGGGGTGGAGGGGGAAGGGGGGAGGAGGGGGAAGGGGGAGGAGGAGGGGGGAGGAGGAGGGGGAAGGGGGAGGGGGAGGAGGAGGAGGGGGAGGAGGAGGAGGGGGAGGGGGGAGGAGGGGGAGAGGGGGGAGGAGGGGGAGGGGGGAGGAGGGGGAGGAGGAGGAGAGGAGCGGGGGGGAGGAGGGGGGAGGACATAAATCTGCCTCGGACATAAATCTGCACGAGTTATGCTTGCATAATAATCTACATTATTAATGTTTGGAAAGTGACGGCTGCAAAGTTATTTGTCATAAAGAGAGTCTTGCAGGTAAACTTTAATGTTTGACCTGAAATGACCTTTGACCTTATCATGTGACCTCCAACGGTACCATAACATGCAGGTCCCCTTAGTGCATGTACAACCAAAGTTTGGTTGCAAAGTTATCTGTCATAAAGAGAGTCTTGCAGGTAAACTTTAACATTTGACCTGAAATGATGACCTTTGACCTATCATGCAGGTCCCCTTAGTGCATCTACAACCCAAGTTTGGGTGAGTGACGGTTGCAAAGTTATCTGTCATAACATTTGTGAAGGACGACGGACGGACGACGGGCGAGACAAAAATGAGGAAGGAGGAGGAAGAGAAGGAGGAGAAGGAGGACAAGAAGAAGGAATAGAGGAAGGAGGAGAAGAAAGAGAAAAAGAAGATTTGTGATTGTTTACCTTTTGCCAGGATTCATCCATGACCCCTGTAAACATGACCTTTGGTCTCACATCACTGACACGTCTCCGTAGAGATGGGCTAAGAGCCGCCATCTGATCTGTCTGCTGACGAGATGTCCTTGCTGGGCTAGCGGAGGGGGATGGCCTACTGGTAGGGAGGGTGGCCTGCCTGGGTTTCTTGGCAGGGGAGGATTGGGGTGGGGTAGCAGCTGCACCTCTCTTTCCTCTGGTCTTCACCTGGTCACATACAATGACACAGACACTGATATCGATAACAACTCATACTGTATCATTTCGTTTTCAGCTTATTATTACCTGTGTGCTAAGTAATGTAGCTTGGGATGATACTAGCAGTAAATACAAATCAAGGCTCAAAATTAGCAGTTGCCTGGGTGTTATTGAGCATACAGGCCCATAACTGGGGGGGTGGAGGGGTTCAGGGGGTTCGAACCCCCCCCCCCCCACCCCCGCGAGCAGAGGTCCGCTTGAAAAAAAAAAAGATAAATAAAAAAAAAGAAGCGAGGGTGATAAAATATCAGTCTTTCCGTCTATTTAAATACATTTGATTTTGATTTTGTCCCGTAACTTCCTAATCTGGCAAATCTTATAATAAGCAATGTCGTCTTTCACCATTCATTTTCGAATTTTGTACGTTATGCCATGTTGCAATTTAAGCGTCATTCAAAGGATTATTCGAATTCGTTTGTTGTATCCATGGCAGGCCTGTAACGATGATGGGCATGGGTTCAGAGGGTTCGAACACCCCCACCCCCCCCCCCCCAGCTGGCGAGCAGAAATCTGCTCGAACAAGAACAAAAAAGAATAAGGCAAAAAAAGTTGATATCAGAATTATAGTGATTTTTAGGTTAAAAATTTTAAAACATTTCCATATACCAACTGGCTTAGATACGGAAAGGCGCGCAAGGGGGTCATGTGAATAATAATAATAATAATAAGTCAATTTATATAGCGCAGTTACTATACAAATATACTCTCCTGCGCTTAAAGGGATACGCAACCAGGCGGCTGTGGGGAAAGTCAGGATCGCGTAAGCCCCATTCACTCGTACACAAAGTTTGTGCGTCGAACGCGTCCGTTGGACTACTGGGATTATATTTCGGACTGCACGAAGCCGACCGAATCTCACACGAGAGCTCGAGCTCAGGCGAAGCGTGCATGTTTGTGCGGCGACCTGTCTATCCGAGGTTTGCGCCCCGCAGGGCAACGGCATGATCAGGTAACGAACACGGTGCCCTCTCGCGGCATAAAAACGTCCACAATCGGAGATTGAGTATCCCTTTAATACAAAGTATTATATTATTACCCCGGCTTTAGCCAATCCGCCATGTAGGCCCTAAGGCATTCAAGGAATTTCTTCCTACCGGGTAGGTACCCATTTACTTCATCTGGGTGGAGAGCAAATGTAGATTAATGTCTTGCCAAAAGGACTTTAGTGCCGCGACGGGATTCGAACCGCGAACCATGTGATTTGCAGTCCGGTGACATATCCACTAGACCACGACAGGGGAGAGAGGAAGGAAAGTGGAAAATAATGTGAGCTAATACAGTTTCCAGCCAGGTTTCCATTCAATTTGAACACTTTTTTATTTGCTTTTGTCCTGCAACTTCATAATAAGGCCTAGTCCATATACGTCCTTCGCCATTCTGATGGCAGCATAACATGCAGGTCCCCCGAGTGCTTCTATAACCCAAGTTTGGTTGAAAAGTGAGTGATGGTTGCAAAGTTATGTCATAAGAGTCTTGCAGGTAAACTTTAACGTATGACCTTTGACCTTATCATGTGACCTCCAACGGCACATAACATGCAGGTCCCCTTAGTGCATCTACAACCCAGGTTTGGTTGAAAAGTGAGTGACGGTTGCAAAGTTATCTGTCATAAGAGAGTCTTGCAGGTAAACTTTAACGTATGACCTCAAATGACCTTTGACCCTATCGTATGACCTCAAATGACCTCTGACCCTATCATGTGACCTCCAATGGCACCATAACATGCAGGTCCCCTCAGTGCATCTACAACCCAAGTTTGGTTGAAAAGTGAGTGATGGTTGCAAAGTTATCTGTCATAAGAGTCTTGCAGGTAAACTTTAACGTATGACCTTTGACCTTATCATGTGACCTCCAACGGCACCATAACATGCAGGTCCCCTCAGTGCATCTACATGTACAACCCAAGTTTGGTTGAAAAGTTAGTGACGGTTGCAAAGTTATCTGTCAGAAGAGATTCTTGCAGGTAAACTTTAACGTTTGACCTGAAATGACCTTTGACCTTATCATGTGACCTCCAACGGCACCATAACATGCAGGTCCCCTTAGTGCATCTACAACCCAAGTTTGGTTGAAAAGTGAGTGACGGTTGCAAAGTTATGTCATAAGAGAGTCTTGCAGGTAAACTTGAACGTATGACCTCAAATGACCTTTGACCCTATCATGTGACCTCCAACGGCAACATAACGTCAAGGTACCCTCAGTGCAAATATGACCCAAGTTAGGTTGTAATCCAAGCAACTGATGTGAAGTTGTTTCACAAAAGAGTCTTGCAGGTAAACTTTAACGTATGACCTCAAATGACCTTTGACATCATGTGACCTCCGACAACACAATAACATGGAGATGCCCCTAGTGCTTCTATCACCCAAGTGTGGCTGCTAATGCAGTAACAGTTGCCAAGTAATGCACCATAAGAGAGTCTTGCAGGTAAACTTTAACGTTTGTGACGGACGGACGACAGACGGACGCCATTTGGATACCCTAGTCTCGCCTTCACCCCCGGTGGGCGAGACAAAAAAGCATTGCATAATATTGTGCACCGTTTTCATGTGAACCAGAAATATGTTTATCATGACGTCATTTAAACGCGTTTACAGAGCTGCCAACATTTGATTTCTCAAATCAGGGAAATTTACGCGAGCGTAGCGAGCCGTTTTTAACCGAGTGAGCGAAGCGAGCGAGGTCTTGCGGGTGGGGTCCACGGGCCCGCCTTAGGCCCCCTAGCGGGGGTGCAGGGGGCAGTGCCCCCGGTAGCTCCTGGTTCTAAGCCACTTTGACTTCATTTTAGAACAATATTTTTTATAAATATCTGAATATTTTTAAAGCAAATTTGGGTATGAATTATTTTTTTGACACTAATCTTTTGTGTTTTTTAAGAGTAATATGACTGTATTTTCGCGAGGGTTTAATTTTCCTGAATTCTGCAAGTAGATGTGGGACGTGAATTTAACATCTCGCGAAAATAACACCACTTAATGAAGACTGCACTAATTTGCGCGGCGAAAAAGTAAAGCCTACGATCGAGAACGGGCCACCTCGTTGAGAGCACCAGACCTACCTCCGATCGCAATAATAACGAAAGCCAACTTTTTCACTTCATTCACGGCATGCTGTAGTGCTAGCACTTAATATGTACATAAATTCTACTACGTAGAGGTTGGTTAGACACTTCAAAAATTGGCTTGAATTTCACTTTTATTCTAGCTCAAAGCTAAAATCTCATGCCTCCAATTTATTGGATTCCTGCTGCAATAATTAAGTTTGGGTGTAGTCACATGACTCATGTTTGCGATCGCGATCGTAAAATCTGGTGTCGCGTTCGCGAACGTGAGTCACTTGACCAAATGTGTATGAGAAGGAATAATAATCGGAAAAATTCAATAATTTGACACCCAAACTTTAATTATTGCAACAGAAATCCAATAAATAATCATATTAAATGAAATAATATAAATGTCTCCTACTGGAGGATGAATTGACGCATGAGATTTTAGCTTTGAGCTAGAATAAAAGTGAAATTCAAGCCAATTTTTGTGCGTTTACGATCGGCGTTTACGATCGGCGATTATACGCAACCGTCTTTTGAACTAAACGCGTAACAAAAGCCTCATTCTGGCCTGAAAAAGGTGAGCATAAACGCACTCAAAGTTGAATGACAATTTCTTGAAATCATCTTCCCAAAGATGATAAAATTTTGCAGCAGATTGCCAGGTCGGACGAATTCGATTGAATCTGACGAAAATGAATGGAGATATGTTGAAGTTGATTGACCATTGAAACTGTTGAATGACATTGTAATTATTAATCTTATTAAACATCTGACATTTGGATGATTATTGATTCCTATCAGCGTATAGGACGAAATTGAATAGCATTTTGATCTTTCAAAAGTGTTAGATCGGCCAGGAAATCCTGACAAAACAGGGAAATAGATTGCCTAAAACACATGCATACAAAGATAACGTGGGAAAATAAGCAGTGATAAGCATGATAGACTCAAATGAAATCTGTGGTAATGGAATACATGTATAATAGTGAAATACAGAAACCATACTGGAAAAGAGAGAGGGGTATTTAATATGTCTGTTCACTTTAAAATGGAAAATTTTCCCGCTCTCAAGTTGCATGGACTACTCCTGGCGGACCCGGTCTAATCATTCAGGCCCTTAAATTACGGCCCTCTAATCCAACCCGTTCAACCGGAGTGCCATGAGAGTATTTTATAAAACATCGACTTCTTGGAAACTTATAATCAAAAACAGGGGCAGATCCAGGATTTTGTAAAAGAGGGGGCACAGAGCCGGAAAAGTACACAATTAAGGGGGAAGTTTGTTTCATTGTGTACTTAAGGTATGGCAGTCGGGTTTCAAAAGATGGGGCACGGGCCGGTTTTCTCCCTATGTAGATCTGCCGTTGATCAGATTTAACAAGATGCCCCGATATCACACTTGGGGTGTTTTGGAAATAACATTTGGGAGATAGAAAAGTACGTTTTCCGTCGCTCGCTTCGCTCATTCACAAAAATTTGAAACGAGATAGTTTCAGGCTCTGGTTTCAGGCAGCGAGTGCCATGAATATTTCTATAGTACATGTATGTTATTATAATATGCCATGAATACTCAGTGTTATGACAATCTTCGGGCACGTCACTGCCTTATCGCCATTGCGCCCAGAAATTAGGGTTACCTTACTTTCTATATTGAAATGAGCAACAACAAATTAAAGTGCATTTTCCCTCGCTCGCTCGCAAATCTTAGAAATGAGATAGTTTCAGGCAGAGAGTTCCATTAATATTTCTATAAAGATGTTATTGCAATATCCAGGCAGGTCGCTGTTCTATCGCCATGGCACCCGAATACTTGTTAGGTCCACTTTCTATATTGAAATGAGCAACAGCAAAGTAAAGTGCATTTTTCCTTGCTCGCTTTGCTCGCTCGCACACCTTATAAACGAGATCGTTTCATGCAGCGAGGTCCATGAATATTCAATGTGATGACAATTTCGGGCACGTCACTGCACTATCGCCATGGCGCCCACATATTAGGGGGACTTTCTATAAAAGAACAACATCAAAGTGCCTCCCCCCCCCCGTTCGCTTCACTTCCTAAAAACTTTATGAATATAAATGATTCCTGCATATGGCAACAAGATGACCAGGGATATAGCTTTACATTTCACCTATTGGTGACTAATGAAATAAAATTTTGCCATTTAAAAGTAAATTTTTACTTTTCTCTCGATCGCTTTGCTCGCTCGCAGTATTTGGAATCCTACACAGTGATAGCATATGTTCGGGCTTCTCATTTGATCCACCCCCTGTCACATAATTCTGACTACCCTACTCGGAAACTCACCACTTCAGTACTCATGTCTTGCTCATGTCTTGCAATGTCTTTGGAATCTTTTGATGTTTTACTTGCTGGTGCAGCAGCTCTTCTCCCTCTTGGAGCTGGGGTTGCCATGCTGTCATCAGCTGCTGAATCTTCTTCAGGTTTCTGCTTCGGAGTAGTAACCTGTCTTCCTCTTTTGCTGCTACTGCTAGCAGCTTCTTTAACATCTTCTGATTTCCCTGTCAAGGCAGAGGCTTCTGAGAGTTTTGTGGTAGCTCTTCTCCCTCTCTGCTTAGGAGTGTTCTCATCAGCCGCTGATTCTTCTTTGTTGGATGATTTATCTTGCTTCACAGCAAGGACCTGTTTCCCTCTTTTGGTGGGCTCTCTTGAGTGTTCTTTGACTTGTTCTGCTTTTCCTTTCTCATCAGCTTCTGAGATCTTTGTGGTAGCCCTTCTCCCTCTATGAATCACAGTAGTTGTGTTCTCTTCAGCTTTTGATTCTCCTATGTTGGAGAAAGTGTCTGGGTTTGTAGCATGTACATGTCGACCTCTTTTCTTGCTTTCTTTAGAATCTTCTTCAACAAGTTTTGATTCTTTTTTTTCTACAGATGCTTCAGCGACATTTGCAGAGGACTGTCTCCCTCTAGAACTAGTCTGCACTGTCCCTGCTTCAATTTCTTTTTGAGGTGAGGATGATGACTCTTTCTGTTGCTTATGTCTGGAAGGTCTTCCCACGGCCTTGGGCACAGCAAACACACCAGCATCTGTGCTGCTTGTGTCTTTGGCCTCCTGCTTTGATGATGGCCTTTGGCTCCCAGTGGCTTTGTCTGTCCCTTCTGAATCAATAAATCTTGCAGGCACTGTTCTCCTCCTTGCACTATGCCTTACATTGGTCTCCTCTGTTTCTTTTGTAGACTTTTCTTGGCTTTCACTTGTTGTTCTTCTGCTTCTCCTTGAACTTGTATCCCGTGATTCTTTGTCTTCATGGACACCTTGGTCACCATCTCCTGAAATTTTGGCTTTTGTTTTGCCTCTTGTACTTAGTTTAATAGCATCAGACGGAAGTTCTACTGTTGTTCTACTCTTATTTCTCACAGGCTCCTCTTCTTGTGTGTTTGGTTTGACTTCTGGAACAGTGACTCTCTTTGTTCTTTTACTTCTAACTTCCCCATCATTTTGAGAGTCTGTCTTATCACCCTTTCCTACCCTCTTAGACACCTCCCTCACGCGATCATCCTGTGATGCTGTCTCATCTCCTTTAGTTCCTCCTCTTCTTTGTGTCCTTCTGCTACTTTGTGTTGATTGACCATCTACCTCAGTCTCCACCGTTTCCATGGCAACTTCTCGTCTGGTCCTACTACCAGCTTTCTTCTCACTATCTTGCGAATCTGACGTTTCTTCCTTTCCTGTTCCTCCTCTTCGTGACCTCCTGGCTCCAGGGCCAGAGGTCGATGGGCCGTCATGTTCTTCAACAACCTTCTTACTAATTTTCTGTTTCCTTGTTCCTCTGGTTGGTCTTGTGCTGGGCTCAACTTCTGCAAAGTCTCTTATGCTGGATGCAATGGATGATATTGATGCTGTATCATCACTATCACCATCATCTACAACCTCAGCAATTTTTTGTGATCTCCTTGTCCCAACAGAATCGGAAACAGGTTTTACAGTTGAACTTTCTTCACTATCTTGACTAGTTTTCTTCCCCTTTTTACTAATTCTTGTGATTTTCTTTCCTATTTGTACAATAGTCTGCAATGCTCTCCCTGTTCTGCTTCCCTCAGAACCAACAGATGAGATGCTACTATCAGAAAGCTTCCTCTCATCTTTGACCTTTGATCCTCGCCTTGATGATGGTCTTGGATTCTCTGCATCAAATTCCTTTTTCCTGGTCGGTTTAGCATCTGTCGTTGTAAGCAGTTCATCAACAGTCTTTAGATCCCCATCAGGCTCCTCTCCCACCTTACCGCCTCTTTGTCTCTTTCCCCTCTTCGCACTCTCATCTTTGGTAGTCTGGGCTGACGAATCAGCTGCTACCGGCTCAAGGGATCCCACTTTCCTCTTCTGTCCAGGTTTGGCTATCACTTCATCATTTTCGGCTTTAGATCTAGTGCTCCTCCTTCCAGGAGTTGTATCATTTTTTGTTGTAGCATCCAATTCTTCATCTTTGTTCCTCTGTGAAACCTTGGATCTGCTTCTCCTAGCTCCAGTTGATGATGACTGGCTTTTAGGTGCCACTGAGCTCTTGTTATTTTTAGGTTGCCGTTGAGACCATCGGCTGCTTTTCTGAGTCTCACTCTCTCCATCACTTTCATCGGACTGGCCGCCTTCTTCATCGTCAGCAGGTTCAAAAGTTACTCTCCTTGCTTTGGTGGCGTTCCTTTCTGGTGTATTTGGCTGCTTCAGACAGGATCTTGAGGGTGACTGAGTCTTGAAGACTGGGAACCTGGAGGAGGTGGTGGCTTGATCATCACCATCCTGACTGTCTGGTACTTGCTGTGAAATAGAAGAAAGAGAAAAAACATTGAAAACTTTATGATTGATGATAATGTTTGCAGTACACCACTTCTCCCAGTAACATACCCAATAGTTTTCTTGGGCATGATTTGTCTTTGCATTAAGCTAAAAACATCTTTGCATACACCTAAATGTATTTTTAAGCAATAAAAAAGTAGACAGAATTCTAATGGTAATATGTCCCGAAGATTGAAAAACAGCTCTTGCCAAGAGATAAAGATCAAAAGTAAAAATTATTTCTGGTACAGAGTTGCAACACACAAATTCTGTTGGGCATATACAAACTTCATCCAAGTCACTTAAATATGTCCAATGGTTCTCAAGTTATTGCAGTAACAAGATATTTTCTGGCTTTTTAAACACTGTTATGACCCTATGACCCATGACATTTGACAGGAAAACTTACTGTATCATTGCCCTGAATTCCATATGCCTGAGTACTTTCTATTTCACTATCCCCTGTTTCCATGGCAATATCTTCCTCTGCTCCATATTTCAATGTTGGTTCTGTTTCATCATCACGTGAGCAGGGTTCCTTATTTTCTCCTCCAGCACCATATGGCTGAGTGGAGGACATTTCTATGGTAGGTTCTTCTGGTGTCTCATCTTCATTAATAGCACCATATGGCTGTGTAGCATCAAAGACAACATCATCACCAGGGTTATTGGATGGTGCATCTTCTGCGCTTGCATCATCTGATAGTCCTTGGTAAGGCTGGGTGGCCTCAACATCTGATGGTCCTTGGTAAGGCTGGGTGGCCTCAACATCACAGGGTCCAGGATTCTGCTCAGTCCTATAATTCAAGAAATATTCTTGAGATCCATCAATCATCTCACTCTCCATCTCAATGTTGTCATCATCGCGATCAGGGTCCGATGGAGCTAACTTTGGTCTTTCCTCTCTTGTTACATCACTATTTCCACCTTTCATCTTTGTGTCCTCTATTGCACTTTTCTCTTCGTCATCTATTTTCCCCTCCTCCGCATCTGTGTCATGATCATCGTCATCGTCAGCCATCGCTACAGGTACAGTAGCAATATCTTCCACATCTGTAATCTTGGTGGTATCAATCATCTTGGAATCTACGACCTTCACTCCCTCGTTCTCATTGTCCTCAACATCAGTATCATCATCATCCATTTCTATAGGAACTGTAGCCATGTTCTCTACATCTCCAGTCTTGTTGCTACTGAGCATCTTAGAGTCTGTTTCCATGGTTTCCTCTTCATCTGTGGCATCATCATCATCATCATCTTGACCAATAGCAACAGTGGCCATTTCATCTACACCAATGACAATATCATGGGAAAGAGAACAGGACTTAAATATTAAGATGATCCTCCAAACGTGATATGAACTGCAATTGATCATCAATTTGTTCAAAATCCTGTCTTTAACCACAGAATGCTTTAAATCCTTTCAATATTGAACACAACATGCCTTTTTCTGACGTTTTTAGTTAAATCATCAATGAAATTATTTATGGATGAAATAGATATTATTTATCAATGAAGCAAATATAAATGATATTGCAGATCCCTCTATTTTTGCCTTGTACATGTACTTATATGCACATACTGAGCATGACACAAATCTCCAATACTTCCGGTACCTGGTATGTACATATGACTCCACCCCCATCTGCACCCCCACCCAATATATCCTCTGGCCTTGTCCCAACTTCTTTCTCTTCCTAGAGTACTTACTGTAAAACCAGTTCTGCATGCAAGAAACTTTCATGACTTTTCATGCTGCAAAAGCGATTCATCACAACACTAAAATTTTGCAAATTGTGAAAGCTGCATGTATTCACTGACAATAATTAACAGCCCAACATTCCACAAACAATGTCATGACCTATCAAAAAGAAAGGCACATATCTATACTAACCTATCTTATTTTCATCATCTCTGATGACAGCTTGCGTCTCTTCTTCCATTCCTCCCTCCTCAATGTCTGTTTCTGAGCCTGAATCTGAGACTACATCATCACATACTTGGGTGGGTTCATCAAAGATGTTTCTTCCACTTCCAGTCTGCAGCGATGAGAGAAAAAACACATCACATTAGGTTGCTCTGACTTACAGCTAATCTTAGTATTGGGAATGAAATTTGATTTCAATAGTCCAAACACAGTATACAACACTCAAGAAAAGTCTTGTGTCAGTGTTTAATTTCATTTCATTATTTATCATTTACATCCTTTCCTTTTACTTACCCAATATTCCTCTAAACGCCCCATAAGTGGGTTATTTTCACGAAAGAATATATCAACAGCCTTTTTCACAGAGGCTCCCACATGGTGTTACTGAAAGCCTTCAATTGTGCATACCCACTTACCATGGAAACCTACAGATAACATTTTACACCCAAATTTTGGGGTGGGATTTGCTGCCCATTGGCATGTAAGAGGTTAAGAACCAAGTATACCTGTTTAACTGGGCTGTCATCTACATCACTAGAAGCTGTGGAGGAATCGAGGACTAGAGTTTGGGCATCTGAAAGGAAACATGAATACAAACATACATGTACATTAAGTCTATTGTGATGAACAACCAGCAAAAGGCCTGCAATTTGAAGAATTTACAACATGTAAAATAAATGTATATACATACACTGCATGTAGCTGCAGACTCAATTTTCTTCCAACTGGTTGGATAATAAAAACTCCTTATCAATAAAAGCACGAATCAAAAATATATATAAGGGAAACCCCATGGAAAAGTCAACTTTCTAAAAAGATCAAGAAAGACAGACCGAGTTCAACAGTATGCTCTCATAGCATCGATCTCTACCAGTGGATAAAGCAAAGCCTTCTATGTTTGATGCGATCCGATGCGACGCATCACCATGTTTGGGCTCGCAGTGCAGAAAAACACCGCCGCGCTACTGTTTCAATACAATTTTATGCATTTTTAGAATCAAATAATTCAGCACTGTGACGTCTTTTCAAGAAATTAACTTCAAAATAATCGTTGGCTGAGCAATAGAAATTTCCCCAAGACATCAGGTTGAACTCTGCCAAAATTTTCGATATAAGGTCTACCTAACCAACATTTTATTCACCATTTCTTGTTCGAGTATTCCTTGTCAAAGTGAACATACAGAAATTAATAGACAAGAAAAATACCAAGATTATAAACTCTCTCTTAAAAAATTATACTAATAAAAAATATAGGGAAGAAATAAAGCACGCAGTTCAATTTGTCACCCCCAAATAGAATGCCGTTTGTAGGGACATGTGCAGCTATAGATTTCAAGCTATTGGCATTGGTTTGATTCCTTTTAGCTTTGTACATCATTGGACAAAGTGTTTTACCCATATTTGTCTTTCTTGACCCAGGTGTATTAACCCATTACATACGGGAACCATGCGGGAACCATGCGGTCCCTGTATCAAGCACATGGGAAAGAGAGAATTTAGTAGTCAATGGGTTAAATGGGTACCTGGTCATGCTGGGGTAATAATAATAGTAGAGCTCTCAGGAAGAGCAGTATCAATACTGATGAGGCTACCCTGGGTAATTAAAAAGAGAATGAAACCCTGGGGAAATATCCATTTTAATGAAAAGAGAGGATAGAGAGAAGCAATTTAAAAAAAGTTCCATCACAATGAAAAAGTTATGCAAGTTTGAAAAGTCCCAATTTACTTTCTAAGGTGATCCTCAAATTGGCAATGTTGCTTCAAAATGGCAGGTTTAGTAGTACAACTCTCAATATGTTTTGTATACAAAATTACATATTTCATCTCTAAAGATGCTGCTTGTCTTTTTGTGAACTCATCATATGTTGTGTCAAATACATTTTCCCATGATATATCTTGAGCTAAGGAGACAAGCTGCACTTTGAGAGATAATGGGGAAAATATGAAATTTTATGTACAAAAAATATGGAGAGTTGTACTACTAAAGCTATCACTTTGAAGCAACATTGCCAATTTGAGGATCACCACAGAAAGTAAATTGAGAAATTTAAGACCATACTATCATCAATATTATCTGAAAATACCCATAGAGTAATCAATCCAAGTCACATGTATCATGCAGTCTGAAATGAAGGCTTACATTTCTTAGGTGGACCATGTTGCCTGGAATCATTTTGTCCCACAGCTTGTGTAGGAGCTTCTAGCATACTCTGCCCCACCTCGTCTAAATCTAGAGAGTTGAAATGGAAGAGAAATATGATTTGGCACTATTATAGAAAACATGCATCTTTATGACCTGATTACAGATCCTCAATCTCCTGAAATTCTGAACAATATGTTTAACTTGTCAGCTACATGTATACACCTGAATGTCAGTGGGTCTTCTTTATAAAACGCTGGTACACATGTTTAATTATATTAATATGAAAGTCATATAAAATCATAATCTTCAATTCTTCATTCCTTGTCCTCATTCACTTTCCACTGTTTTTCTCCTTCAAGAGTATACAACTGTATAACTGCACCCAGGCAACTGGATAGTACATGCATAGATTATTTGTTTCAGATCCTTAACCCTTTCAAGACAATTGACAAGTTTAAAAAACAAGTATAAGCTTTAAGATCCTTAAACTGGCATTTTTTTTCAACTTTTCGACAAAATCTTTAACCATGTATATTGTGTTCAAAGACATTACACCTTATTAGAACCATGTAGCACTAAAAGAAAAATATTAATGTTGCCAATTTGAAGAACAAAATGTGATCAATTTAGCCCTTAAATAATTCATGTCCTGAATGGGTTAAAAGAGGTTCATCAAACTGGTGTTACAATGATCAGATTAATATATTCTGTGAGAGGTTCATCTACTACAGATTGCAAGCTTCGTCAGATGACTGCCGTTTTCCTTTCCTGTCATTTGACAAAACCTGCCTGCACTAATATGAAACAGTCTCAAAAGGTCAATAATATGAATTATATACCTTACTTTAACAATTTTTCCTAATCCTGTCATCTTATTGGTTGAAAGTGAAGTCATGTTTTTAACCATGCCCGCATAGTTAAATTTTGCTGCGATCCCCATTGGTTTACGTGTAAATAATTACTCTGTGCGAGTGCGAGCGCGGATACCATAATCGCAGTGCGATTTGGTTGCTAAATTTATTTTACTTGCACCAAAGACATACCTGCCAACATTGGAAAGTCAAAGAACTAAGTCATGCGAGCGCGGCGTCTGCAGCGTTTCGCAACTGCAGGGGTCCAAGTGCCGCGCCATGGCAGAGGTTCAGAAGGTAGTCATGGTAATGCCCCGCTAAAACTCCTGCATTATAATTATACTATCTTAAATTGTCACTTGTCATTCAATCTACAAAGCAAAAAAAAAAAAAAAAAAAAAGGGTTTAAGTGGCTCTTTTAATATTTCGTATCATTGTGGGTGTGGGTGTGTGTGCATGTGAGTGTAAGGTTTGGTGTAGGCTTGGATGTGCATATGTGTTTTATTAAATAGACTAACTTTGCCTTTTATACCATTCACAAACAAATATAGTACACTATCACACCACTGTAGTTTTCTCATACCTTAGAAATAAAATAAGTGTTTTGAAAACGCAGAAGTACATATAATTTACATTTCGTTTGGGGGGAGGCTAAATTTGGTAAGAATGTGTCAATCATCTACTCAAATATACTGTACAATGAATTTATCATCAAATATTATATGTAGTATTCAAATAAATGATGATAAGTAAAGTGTTTCCATAACTGAAATTTCTTCAATTAAGCAGCTCAGTGAGGCAATTACTGAGGACTCCTCCCCCGAAGTTCAGGCAGCCAAGGCTGTTCAACAGCTCCGACTAACATCGCCGTCATGGCGGAGTATTGGCGAAATAGAGAATAATTTCGTAAGTTTTGAACTAAATACAGAATAAATAGGGACAAACAAAGTCCAAAAATACAGTTTCTTTCATTTTTTTGTTCTGAAAAATGTCACTCACGACCAAAATCAACCCTAGGAATTAGGGGTGAGCTCTGCGAAACCGCAAGTCATGCAGTCATTTTAGTGTATGTGGAGCACATACAAATGCATCGCAGTACGGTGGGTACCACTCCTAGAACTGCCACGGGGTACTTATCACAAAATAATGTGAGATGAATTATACCACAGACTTCTAATGAGTCGGCAGTAAGTAACGGACATACCCCTGTCCTAATTCAGTAATTGCTTTCTTAGAGGGTTCCCCCCGGTGAGAAACGGAGGCTTTGTTCGTTTTATTTGTTAAAGAAAGAAAAGAAAAAGGAGGAAAAAAGATCAGGAAATCGTATTTTTTTATAGGCAATATCGTATTGTCGTATTTTACTTTTTTTATCGTACAAAATACGATAAAATCGTACTAGTTTCAGGGTTTTTTTCTGGGAAACAGAAAAACGGAGTACTCCGTTTTTTGGCCTCTTAAAAATGTTAAAAACGGAGAAACTCCGTCTAAAACGGAGGAGTTGGCAGGTATGCAAAGACCAGCGATCTATCTTGATATTTCTCTGATTTTTTAGTTTATTAATAGTTTGATGATGATTTTTAAATGTGAGGAATCCAAGATTGGTAAGTCGCACATGTATTCTTTGACTCCTACCTGGCTTTGTTTGGTATATAAAAGATATATTGACTGCTTCAATATTCGAGGCACAGTTGTTTCTACAGGCTCTCAGGGACCTTACATCCTGCTGATGACCTTACATCCTGCTGATGACCCCTTGGCAAGCCTTGGGATCATAGCAGGATGTAAGATCCCCTTGAGCCTACATAAACAACTATGCCTCTCATAGCTGTCAATATATCTATATGAATGAATGAGTTTATTACTAAAATCACAATGATACATACATCTTCGTAAAATTCACAATAACATCTTGGTAAAAGGAGCTAATAGCATATGCTAGTCAAGGTTAGCCCCATAAAGTTGATTACATAAATCAATAGTCAGCAAATGAATTGAAATGTACATCTCATTTATCTATTTTAAATAACACAAACATGTATACATTATTTACAAACAATAAAAATAGTAATAACAGTATGATAAGTTAACAGAAAATTTGTTATAGCCTCTGTTCTACCTATTGTATATGTACCTGTATCAGATGAGTCACTATCTGCACTGTAATCAACAGCTTGTGTTGCCATGTTGTCGACAGCCTGTGTGGTCATGTTGTCTACAGCCAACGTTGCCATATTGTCAATGGCTTGAGTTTCTGTGTTACCTACGGCTAATGTTGCCATATTGTCTATTGCCTGGGTTTGCATGTTATCCACAGCTTGTGTCGCCATGTTGTCTGTGGCTAATGTTGCCATGTTGTCAATGGCTTGAGTTTCCATATTGTCCAAAGCTTGTGTTGCCATACACTCAATATTGTCAACGGTCAATGTTGCCATATTGTCTACAGCTAACGTTGCCATGTTGTCAATGGCTTGCGTTTCCATACCATCAACAGCTTGTGTTGCCATGTTTTCTACAGCTTGAGTTGCCACAACAGCTTGCGTTTGAGCAGAAGCAAGAGCACTTATATCAAAGGGTCCTTGGAAAAAGAAAGTTCGAAGATTGAGAAACAAAAGAATGTCTCAGATTCATTTATTACTGAAAACTGGTCGGTTTCATAAATTATTTGCATATGTTTGATTTTCATGATGATTATTTAGACCTTTGAAGATGTCCTTACTTACAAAAAGTTTCTAGACATTGAATCTTTCTCACCCGTTTCATCAATGTCTGTGTCTGAGTCAGATTCTTCTACAACTGAGAAATCTGTAGTAAACAAGAGAAAGAAAACAAAAGAATTATGGGACATGAATATTCACAAGCTCAAATCAAAGAAACATGTTTTTTTTTTTTTTCTTCTTACTTTTGTGGTGTGAGGTTAAACTACAATACATGGGCTTTTTTATATTACCACAACTATATAAGCTTTTCTTCTTTACTCACCATTTTTCTTCTTGGCTGAAAGCTGTGTTTCTGGAATAAAAGAATCATCCTCATACCCACTGGCATCTAAAGACAAGAAGGTAAATTAAACTACATGTACTGTATGGATGATTGGTAAGCGTTCTAATCTTTTACAACAGACTTGTACAACACTGTACAGATGATGGGACTGAACGCCCTTCTGGTTGCAACCACACGAAATGGTCTTAGACAAGGAATTTTATCTACAGTTATCGCTCTCTACCGAGGTGTTCAATGGGTATCTAGCATGATTTATTCTTTGAAGTGCACTGCGCGCTGATAACGGCAGCCAGAGTTAAGGCTAGGGTCCTATCTACACCCCTTTGGAAGTGCATAGGGACATTATATCATAATGTCATATGTGCTATACAAGAATGGATTATTATCATTATTTATTATTCATCCTCCAGTAAGAATATGTGGAGATGTCATAGTTTAGTGGTACATGCACTTGACTCGAGATCAAAAGGTTGAGGGTTCGAATCAAGGCCTGGAACTAACGTCTTTTGGCAGAACACTAATCCACATTTGCCACATTTGTAAATGGGTACTGGATATACTTAAGCGTTATGTATTAGGCAGCTCGGCTATGGCCGCAGAAAAAATGTTAGAGCGCCAGTAGCATCATGTCATGACAGAAAGGAGCTCTATACAAGGAACCATCATTATTATTAATACAGTGAAACCTGCTTTAGCGACCACCTGTACAGAAAGACCACCTGTCTATAAAGACCATGATTTCTGTTTCCCTTGAAAAGTGTTTCTCATTGAAATGTGTATTAAAGGAACCTATATATGAAGACCACCTGATCATAAAGACCGCTTTTCTTGTCTCCCTTGAGTGGTCTTTATAGACATGTTTCACTGTATATATCGTACCTGATTTGTTGGGTGATTCCTCGTCAGAGTCAGCAGCATACACCTTCCCTTCATCAAGACGACGTGGTGTCTTAAACTGAAGCTTGGGAGATTCGACACAAGGCTGGGTGGGCTGCAAAAAATCGTTTAGATTGAAGCTCGATTCATTCTCATTTTCATCCTACAGGGAAAGGGGTAGATAAATTAATGCTTGCAAGAATGAAAATAAAAGCCCCCAAAAAGCAAAAGAATGTACATGCAACAACAAAATATAATTATACTGCTAAATGAAGGAGAAGAACAAGGAAAACATGCTTAAAGAGAAACAGAAAGCTGTTTGCAAAGATAAATGAGAATGTGAATAGTTAATAGAGGTACAGCAATAAAGAAAATGCATCAAATAGAAATTAGTTTTTAACAAGCAAAAGATACGACTGCGTCTTCAATATGCCTCCGCTTGTATACAAATAATTCCTGATCACCTACAAGTATAATATAGTCGATGCGCATTCATCAAATGGTTATTGCAAAATTGTGATTTAAAACACTAAAATCCTATATTACTAATTGACCTCTGACTATAAAGCAATATAATCAGTTGTTGTTGAGATATCGTGGAAATGTAGCCAAAAACTGTATTAATATCATGTAAATTGGCCGCTGAGACCTGCAACCTGTGACCTTTGACCTACTTACCCCCAAATTCTAATCAGTTCCTCTTTCTATGGGGATACATACTGGTACCAAGTTTGAAGTTCTTAAAAAGTGCTAAAAACCAAGAATTTCATGTAATTTCATGTAAATAGGGCGGTTTACTAAGTATATGCACAGACATTTAATTTTGCACACGGCCGCAACCTCGGGCAAAAGAACTGTCAACGTCGACTGCTGGGGGCTGCTCTATTAGTCCCATCTATAGATGTACGTGTAGAGTACCGATAGAGTGCGTCGCATCAAAGCTTATCTCATCAATACTTGAAAGAAAATCAATTCTACATCACATCGCGCACCGTAGATCTAAATCAAGGTTTAATTTCACATGAGAGAGTACGCCAAAAGAGGATTTTTCTCCAGTTTCCGCAAAATGGGAGGAAAACATTGCTGTTAGTGTTACGGAACGTGCAACAGCGATTCACGATATTTTGGGAAAAGGCACGAAATGCTGGGGGTGTTTTTCATCCCTTTCCCGAAACCAAAGATAAATATGGACAAATGTACAACCTAGATAAAAATATGTGGTCGAAAGGACTTTGGAATAGACCGAATCACCAAGGATACCTAGATCTGTTCCAAGCATTTTATGGGAGGAAACGGCCCGATCATCTAACATCCCCTCCCCATTCCAGCTGCAGTCACCGAGCTTGAGCGACAAATTGCCACAAAACCTCTGCGGTCTCTGCCCCGAAAGCGGTTGTTGGAAACTCCGCCTCCGCCTCCGAGTCCAAAGAGACACAGGCAGTTCAAATAGAAGAAATTCAAGACATGCAAGATGTTCCCCCGAATGTTCCCCTGGCTGTTCCTGTCTACAATTTTGTGGATCGTATAAGTAATAAATGTGTATAAATCTACCCCCCCCCCCCCGACAGAAGGAAGCATGAGTCATTGTTCTTGTCCCATACTCCCTTCTGTCAAGTGGGGGAGGGGGGCAGTATATGAATTACAGGATCCATGCTTTATAACTTTTCATAACTTTTTTATTTTTACTGAAAGTAGTTTGTACTTAAAATTTTGAGGCAATAGATGAGTACAAGTGTGGGTGAGGGGGGTAAGGTGTCTATCGCATATAGGCCTACAAGTAGTTATTCATCATACTTTATTTGTGTCTATCGCATGTACAAGTAGTTATTCATCATACTTTCTTATTTGTATCCTTTGTTATTACAGACTTTAGTGGGACAATGTGGGAAACATCAATACTGTACACATAACTTTGTTACACATATTTTGAAGCTATAGCATTTCTTATTGGGAGATGAAATAATAAACAGTGTGATTACATGACATCATCACAGACATCCTCAAATGATTTATAACATTTGAGTTTTTTCCTGTCATAATCAAATACGGTATTTGAAAATATCGAATAATCCAAACTCAGGAATGTCTGAGAAGTCTCTCGTATATCCCGTCAGTATCGTTGGGTCCGGGCATCCGGCTCGCGAGAGTTTCTCCCGCAACGTACCGGCGGTATCTACCTGGGTGAGATCGGGGTCCACGGAAGTCACCGACAGCCGTCGCGAGTTTGACAAGTTTTTCCTTATTATACCCGCTCGTACTCACACCTCTTTGTCTCAAGAAGTCTGTCAAATCTCTGACTGTCCAATCCTTCACTGACTTCCTTGACGATGAACTGGAAGTCGATGCCATTGTAAGAAATTATGACATAGTCACTATCGTCGATAACAGCTAGGGAGAGACGCGCATTGACTTTGCATGGAGATCGGGCAAAATCCAAGATGGCGATCGGTCAAAGCTTGCCCGAGTTAGTAACAGTAACTAGGAAGTAGGGGGTGATGACGTCATCGCGTAAACCGCCCTATTGACCTCTGTGACCTCCTTATCCCAAAATCTAATCAGTTCATCTTCGTATGGGGATACACACTAGTACCAAGTTTGAAGTTCTTACCTCAAACAGTTCTTGAGATATCGCAGTAACGAGGCTAAAAACCAGTAATTTCATGTAATTTCATGTAAATTGACCTCTGTGACCTCTGACCTTTGACCTACTTACCCCAAAATCTAATCAGTTCATCTTTCTATGGGGATACATACTGGTACCAAGTTTGAAGTTCTCACCTCAGATAGTTCTTGAGATGTCGCGGTAACGGTGCTAAAAACCAGTAATTCCATGTAATTTCATGTAAATTGACCTCTGTGACCTCTGAACTTTGACCTACCTACCCCCAAATTCTAATCAGTTCCTCTTTCTATGAGGATACATACTGGTACCAAGTTTGAAGTTCTTACCTCAAACAGTTCTTTAGAAATCACGGTAACGGTGCTAAAAACCAAGAATTTCATGTAATTTCATGTAAATTGACCTCGGTGACCTCCTTATCCCAAAATCTAATCAGTTCATCTTCGGATGGGGATACATACTGGTACCAAGTTTGAAGTTCTCACCTCAGATAGTTCTTGAGATATCGCAGTAACGGTGCTAAAAACCAGTAATTCCATGTAATTTCATGTAAATTGACCTCTGTGACCTCTGAACTTTGACCTACCTACCCCAAAATCTAATCAGTTCCTCTTTCTATGGGGATACATACTGCATGGTACCAAGTTTGAAGTTCCTACCTCAAACAGTTCTTCAGAAATCACGGTAACAGTGCTAAAAACCAAGAATTTCATGTAATTTCATGTAATTTCATGTAAATTGACCTCTGTGACCTCCTTATCCCAAAATCTAATCAGTTCATCTTAGTATGGGGATACATACTAGTACCAAGTTTGAAGTTCTTACCTCAAACAGTTCTTCAGAAATCGTGGTAACGGTGCTAACAACCAAGAATTTCATGTAATTTCATGTAAATTGACCTCTGTGACCTCTGACCTTTGACCTCCTTACCCCAAAATCTAATCAGTTCATCTTCGTATGGGGATACAAACTAGTACCAAGTTTGAGGTTCCTACCTCAAATGATTCTTCAGATATCGCGGTAACGAGAAGTGGGACGGACGGACGGACAACCCGAAAACATAATGCCTCCGGCACCCACCTTCGGTGGGCGGAGGCATAAAAACTTGGCATGAAAATATAACAATAACACATATGATTTATAATGCGCCACATCCACTCTGTAGAGTGCTCTAGGAGCAGTGTAGAATAAAGCAGGGCATAAGAGAGTAGAAATACAAGAGAAGAATCTAATAATCAAAGGGAAGCATTGAACAAGTTAGTTTATATACAATGAATGCAGTGGTAATTTTGACAGGATATATCTTGTATGAATTGCAAAATAAATGAATTACAGAGTTATTAGCCATGCAGTCATGAATAATTTCTTTTGGTTATTATGATTTTTCAAACTAACATGTTAATTAATCTTACAGAAAAGTCTCATTGGGAACACATAAGCAGTACAGTGAGAATACAGTATCATATCCTAACCAGCATATGAAGCATATGACTTCCCAGCCACCTCCCCCCCCCCCCACCCTGTCCCCCCAACATAAAAGAAATATCCCCTACCCGATTTCTTTCTTCATACCTCTTCCTCATGTTGGCATAAGAACATGAATTAAATGGCAGTTGTACTATGTAGAAACAATCATTTTTGTTTCTACAGTGTAACATCGCATTCCATGAATCAAATTTATTTGGTTACTGTGATAACTCACTTCCTTGCTATACTTGTCATCCTGTCCGGTGTCCTCAGAGTCAGGTCTCTGCAGCATCAGCTCTGAATCAGTCTCTGATCCAGTTTCATCATCATCATCATCATCCTGGAAATATGGGTTGCAGTTTAAGAATAAAATTATTTACAAGGGACAGGCCTAGCACTAGAACAAGATAAAAATGACTTTATCTTCAAAACACCTCACCTACGGTATACTGCATGCAGGAGTTATTGATTAAGTTGTCTGACGGCTGGAAAAAATTTCTGAAATTATGTTGTGGGCCACTAAGTATTATGATTAAAAACCAAAGACCTATCTGGAAATGGTGAATATGTTCAAAATACCCCTCACAAAAAAAATTAAGAAAAAACAAAGAAGAGACTTTTATACACATCAATAGTCAGTGATGGTGTATTATGCATCTGCTAACAGCATGAAAAGGAAATAAACAAGTGGCTTTCGCTTTGTTTTCACTTTGTATTTGAGGTGGGTTGCATCAAATTGTGTCCCTACATGTTGGCTACCACCATTAAAGAACCAGGGAGAACCAGGGCCATACTTTCTTTTTGTCACTTCTGAACTTGCTACATGTATAATATTAAACTAGAAATATCACTGAAGATGATGATTAATACCCCCGCCCCTTGACAACAGCCTTTCTTGACTTTTGGTCGAAAACTGAGGAAGTAGTTCGATCCGCAAGGTGTTTCCCTGATTTTCTGCCATAAATATGCCGTTACCATGGCAACGCAGATTCCGACTCATCCGAAAAATATGTCTTGCACATCTTCCCACCAAGACCAATGTGTGTACCAAATTTCATGAGCTTTGGTCGAAAACTGAGAAAGTAGTTCCATCCGCAAGATTTGCAACAGACCGACCGACCGACCGCCCAACCGTTGACTGATTCCTATATACCCCCTTCAAACTTTGTTTGGCGGGGGTATAATGAGATAGCTGATCTTGCATAAAGCATCAAAAGTATATCTGATAAAGGTCTTTTTTTTTAATTTGTTAAGAACTGCTTCACTTCTGGCCAATCATGTGCTATGATTTCAGCAGTTTCCATGAATTATTGATAATAAGTTTAATGATATCACTGTAGCATTATATTAATGTAAACTGACAGGCAATTTAATAATACAAAATAATGAAAACAAAGCTTTGCGGCCTTTGACCTTACTAACACAAAATCTCATCATGAAGTGCTGCGTATCTAATTCATGAACCAAACAGACCTTGAAATATTGTGATAACAATTATAGTAAGAACCTTTAAGTTTCTGTTAATTTGAAACTGGTCTTGAGTCATTAGGATGTCTTTAATGATGTTGCCATGGTAACATACCTCTTCTGGTTGGGCGATGTACTGACACTTCACATCACCGAAGATGATAACATCACTGTCTCTCAGCTCGTAGCGAACATTAGGTTTCAGAAACATCTGTGTAAAGAGTAAAATATGACAAAATATTTCCAATAAATTTTGCATAGTAATTACTTCAGGCTTCGCCTATAAATGATTTGTTAAATATTTTATGCATGTTCTCATAACTGTTTCTTAACTTCAGAAATATTTTTCTAACAATGCCTGTTTTTTTGTGCATGAACTTTACCAATTCACTTGTAAAAGCAAAGGGTTTTCACATCTTTTGTGTTTATTATTAGGCTATTTGTTTCCATCCATATACAATTTCAAAAATCTCATGAAAAAATATCACAAGCTTCATTACCATTATTACTAGTACAACATTAACGCAGAGGGATATGGAACATTATCCCATTAGTTGGACACTATGAGTGTGACTTCCCATCTAGACTTTGTGTCATAAGCCTATTAGTTGTTACCTTGCCTCTCCTGGTTTTATTTCTGCTTTCCATGTCATAGATGAGATGTGAATTCCCTTGTGCTTCGATACATGCATGCTGCTTTGATAAAGCCTACAAGAAAAACAGAATAAAAGCCATCAGACACATAGTTCAGGAACACAAGCGTAAAAGATAGGAAATCACTGGATCATGTACACGTACCCCTTACTTAATTCAGTATCCACAAGTGACATTCAAGTTACAAGGAGGACATCTCATGTTCTGGTGCTGATGGTGGCAGCTGGGCATGGGGATTTCCTGTCATCCGTCATTTACTTTGTAGGTGTTGTAGAAGTTGAGTGGTTTAAGCACTTGACTGGAAATGCGAAGATCGTGGGTTCGATCCCCAACACAGCATTATGTTCCTGACAAAGCGTGTTATATACATTGCCCTTTTATCATACATTAAATAAATGATGTTTGGCATATTAATACCAGCATGTGTGTTTGTGCTTCCTTAAACAAAACAAAAAATTCTGTTTTGGAAGCGAGTAACAGGTGTCTTATTTTTTTCTTCTTTCAATATAACTATTATATAGTAGTTAAAAAAAAAAAAAACAACTAGAAATGTCCATTGCCGCGCAATGCGAATGTATCCCCCGGCACTGGCAGCGATTCGAAAGAGGGACAAAGAACCTCCCCCTCCTCTCCCTCAAACAAAAAGGATGGCGTAGAGATTACTGCCAGTGGCCCAGACTATTGTCAACACTAGGAGCAGCATCACCAAAACAATGTGTGTAGATTAGAGTATAATGCATAGAAAATTCGAAAGAAATCTGTCAAGAAATGTGACCTCAGAGCGCACACAAGATATCCACTAAAATATGACCTTTGGCCCTATGAAAGACGGAACACTGGGGGCAGCATCACCAAAAACTGTAGAGGTCTAGAGTAATCTATGATGGACCTCCATACACAATCTAAAAGAAATCAGTCAACAAATGCATGCAACCAAAATATGACATTTGACCCTATAAAAAGGGGAACACTGGGGGCAGCATCAGAAAACACTAAAGATGTGTAGATTTCACTAAGACACACATCCATATACTATTTGAAAGAAATCCATCAAGAAATGTGAAGTTAGAGCGCACAAAAGACATAATGACCTTTGACCCTATAAAGGACGGAACAATGAGGGCAGCATCACAAAAAAGTTAAGATGTGTAGATTATACCAAGTTACATCTCCATACAAAATTTGAAAGAAATCCATTACGAAATGTGCCATGCAGAGTGCACTCACCCCATCCTCCAAAGTATGACCTTTGACCCTATAAAAGACGGGACACTGGTGGCAGCATCACCAAAAACTATAGGTGCGTCGACTTTACCAAGATACACTTCGATACAAAATTTGAACGAAATCTGTCACGAAATGCAGAAGAGTGCAAGAAATGGACAAATGACCTTTGACACTATAAAGGATGGAACAATGAGGGCAGCATCACAAAAAAGTAAAGATGTGTAGATTATACCAAGTTACCTCTCCATGCAAAATATGAAAGAAATCCATCAAGAAATGTGGCTTATAGAGTGCACTCATGCCATTCTCCAAAGTATGACCTTTGACTCTATAAAAGACAGGACACTGGTGGGAGCATCACCAAAAACTATAGGTGCGTAGACTTTACCAAGATACACCTTCTTGCAAAATTTGAACGAAATCTGTAACGAAATGCAGAAGTAAAAGTGCAAGAAATGGACAATGACCTTTGACCCTATAAAGGACGGAACAATGAGGGCAGCATTATACCAAGAGATACCTTCATGCAAAATTTGAACAAAACGCTGCTGAATCCAAAGTATTCCCCGGCATTCTGCCAGGGATACAATCATAATGGTCTCATTTACCCAGGGTAGCCTAATCAGTACTAATTCCTGGGGGCCCTCCACTCTTATCATTACCAAGCCTTTTGCCTGGCTACCACAATACGGTGCTCAGACATTCAAGCAATTTCTTCCTGCTGGGTACCCATTTACTTCACCTTGACGACGAGTGGCAAATGTACAAATAGATTACCAAAGAACTCAACTCACCTTGTATGGCATATGAATAGAATTGCTGTCATGGCGACCAATGAAATTATCTCCTGAAGGGAAACAGATACAAAAACAAAAATATAATCAAGGATTCAGTCAGTGTCACATAAATTTCTGACATAAAAACATCTTTTTGATGCAGAATTAGTTTTCATATTGCATTGTTCTTAACAATAATTCATATTATATTCTGAAGTTTAGCTATATTTTTATGTTTTGGGGGATTGACCTTAAAGAGGTTAAATGGCCTCTGTAAATCCCTCCACATTTTGATTTGTTTTGCTACCTTTTATCTACATGTATTTTCTAGTTTGTGTACATGTATACACTTGTTCCTGATGTTTTTATTTCAATTCATTTGTGGAAAAATAAATGAACTGAACTGAACTGAGATGAATATATATGAGATACATATTAGAAAGAAATGGCAAGCATAGAAGTTTACATGGAAAAAGGCATGACATTTTTGCTGATACAGGAAATAACAATCAAAATTTACCTTCATAGATAGGATGTTTGGAGGCAGCTAAATCTTTCTGAGCCAAGATGTGAAGGAAGGCAACCTATGTAAGAACAAAAGTTACAGAAAACCTGACCAACTTATTTCAGTAAGTAATTAGATCTATGTAGTGTTTACCAATACAGTGATATGAATCATGCATTATGCCTAGTTCACATTTGCCGAGGACGCCGTGCAATAAAAGTGTCTACGATTTTCTGTGCGATTTTGCGGGCATCGTACGTCACTAAGGGCTATGGCATTTGTGTTCACATTGTCTACGGGCATCATGCAATTTGTTCTTCGGGGCCTCGGGGGCAACCCGTCTAAATTCCGTACGGGCATTGTGCGATGTCAATGCAGTTGCCGTACAGTCTCTACAACCTCCATGAGGAAATCGTACGGAGCCCGCACGGCTCCCGTGGCGAGGCTTCACGGAGGTGGTGCGGTGACTGTGCAGTCGCCGTGGCGTTTGAGGATCCCAATCCCCGGCAATAGGGATTATGAGTACTTATTTCATATTTCTGTTCGTAATTGCCGATGCAACATCGTAAACAAGAAGTCAAGATTATTCGTCTTCTTTGATTTCTCTTGAGAACTGAGACAAATGATGAAGAATTGCCAAAAAAAAAAAATTTGTCAAACTCCTCTCTATAACAAATCGTAGAGGCTGCGGAGCCCGTGAATCCGTACGAGAATCTTACAGCCTCCGCACGGAGGCCGTGCGGAAAGGGAGATATGGGCAGTTTACGGGCTCCGTAGACACATCGCAAGCCAAATGTGAACTAGGCATTAATGACATCTTTCAAATGCTTGATGAATTATATTGGAAAGTCCCAAGCCAAATCATAATCATTCACTATCTCAAAGAAAAAATTTACCTCTTTTGCTCATTTTATTTTACTGTAATCGCATCAATATATTTTAATAAAATCCATTTCACTTTGGGTTCACTTTTCTTGGTTATTTGCTGTATACACTTTAAAATGTATTTTTCATAGCCAAATAAGATCATTAATAAGTACCTTCACAACCTCCTAAATGAAACTAGTGCCATTATAAAAAACTCATTTCATTGCGGAACCCTGTCAACAGATAGACAAACAAACCTACTAGTTGAATGAACTCTTAATGAATTTGATCTACATGCACTCTGTTTCACTCTGACTCTGAGATATGAGGCAAACATATTTGGTGAGGAAAGAAGAGGAGGGTGCCAGTTCTAATGAATGAATAATGCCCAGTATGTTTCAAGAACCTTTGTTGCAGTCTGGAAATATACTGTGCATTACCAACTGTCATGGGAAGTGGAATCAAAAATCTTTGTTGCATTCTGCCCTCCTGATTTTAATTCACTCACAGCCTTTTTCTGTCCTGGTTCACGTTCCTCTTCACTTTCTTCATCAGAAAAGACAATTGCTTGTGTGGCATCCATGCTTCAGCTTACATGTAGCTACAGAGACAAATAAAACAAAAAAATAACAAACAAGTGTTTACAGCTATCCCACTTATACATGTACAAGCTTATAAGCTTCTACTCAGACAAAGCTTTACCTGTTGAATAGGCTTCAATAGGTTTTGTGTGCACTGGCGGGGATTGGTCCAGTCTAAAATTCAGTTTCAACCCTGAAACCCACATTTTTTTAGCATAGTAAGAGTAAGTCCCTGAATCAGGTACATGTAATCTAGCAAATTTAATTATTGCTTAGAACAATTTTGGTGTCTGTTTTACACTAGTGCAGCAGTGAATTTGCGTCACATTCCCATATATAGGCTTGGTCCCATGAGGGGAGCTTTCCTAGTATTTGAGCAAAATAGATCCTAACTTCAGGGAGCTCTGCCTATGAGCTGTCATAAGCTATCACAGATGTTAACAGGGATATCCACAGAAAAGAAAAATATATTTCTCTGTCCATGTTAACATCCATGACAGCTCAAAATGTGCGTTTGTGAAACTATGTAAACTCCTTTAGGATAGATAAGAGCATTTAAAGAGCAATCATATTTAGGGGATGTTTCTACTGTGATGCTCTTCCTAACTGACATAAAAGGAATGAGAAAGCTCACAAATTATTTTTCACCTTTCCCACAACTCAAGATGCCCATAGATGTTGGCCAAATCAATTTTTTGCATGAAAAATACTTAGAGCAAGTTCAAAGTTGGCTGTCTTGCCAAAATTGCTATGCTCCAGTCATGAAGCGCCATTCCTACAACACACAACTATGCTCCAGTCACAAAGCGCCAGTGTCACAAAGACATGGGATGCCGAGTGTTCTATTTACATAAGGTACAAAAGGACAAATCTGGCGGCGCGTCTTTGAACCATTTGAGGTCTTCTTGGAGGTCGGTAGTGTCTTGCTGTGTGTCTGGATGGTCAGATACATGATAGCATCATCAGCAAAGAGCCTGACAGTCGAAGACATCTTGTCTGGCATGTCGTTAATGTAGAAGAGAAAGAGGCACGGCCCGAGGACTGAACCCTGTGGGACTCCTGAATCAACTTCCACCTCAGCGGATTGAGACCCATCAAGAACAACTCTCTGCCTTCTACTGCTAAGGAAGTTGGCTATCCATCTGTTGTTCCGTCCTCTTATTCTGTAGTGGTGTAGTTTTTGCAAAAGCCTTACATGGCAACTTTGTCAACTTTGTCAACTTTGTTTGCGTGTCCCCAGTCCTCAGGCACGTCGCCCGTCTCGTATGATCATCTGAATAACATGCATAGGATGGGGGCGATGGTGTTTGCCAGTGTCTTCATGACTCGTGGTGTAATGCCATCAGGGCCGGGAGCCTTGTGAGCGTTCAGGTTCTTTAGCACCTTCTCTATCCCTGCTGTGGTTATTTCTTTGTCAGGTATGTCTTCATCTATAGGGAGAAAAATCTGGTAGCAATGGAATGGATGTTTCTTTGACAAAGACTTTCTTAAACTGACCATTCAGGATATTAGCCTTTGCTGTGGGGTCTGAGATGAGTCTTCCTTCAGCTTTTAGCACAGAAATTCCAGAGCTGTCAGATCTGTTGTACTTGACAAATCTCCAGAATCTCTTCATTCCGTCATATTCATTGGGCTTGTCTCGAATGGGTGGGGTGCGGGAGCGGGATGGGAGCGGGATGGGAGCGGGAACGGGCACACCCTTTCGAGACAAGCCCCCCGGTTATCTCGAATGGACGCGTTCCCAGCGAGAAGTTCAATGAACGCGCCACTTCGAGACAACCGGGGGGGCTTTCCTCGAATGAGTGTGTTGAGTAGACTTTTGTAATAGACGTTTTAGAATTTTTTTTGAAAAATGTACTCTTGCTGTTTTTTTTCGGTTTTTCTTTTGTCTAAGATGTAGAAAATATAACCGGCAGTGGCGGCACCAGGATTTTTAAAGTGGGGTGGGGGGGGGACAGATGGGGGGCAAAATAAATTGTTGGGGGCAAGGGCGGACAAACAAAATTTTCCACCCTTTTATTTTTTTCACTCCGAAAATTATTGGGGGCAACTGGGGGGCAAAGCTTCTGACTGGGGGGCAAATGCCCCCCCCCCCATGCCCCCGGTGCCGTCACTGATAACCGGGGGTTGTCAAATGAATGTATGAGGTTGCATGAATTCATAATGGAATGTTCATTTAAAATTCAAAGGTCTGGTCGGGCAGACAGTCCAGAATAGAATGTTAATTCACTGCGGCGTATTTTTTTACGGGGGGGGGGGGAGGCACAAGATGGCCATGCCCCACCCCTTATTGGTGGGTGAGTAAGAAAATAGGAAGATGAATGAGGAAGATGAAAAAATATTCCCGGGAAAATGTAAATAGGGGTCAATTTTCGCAGACTCTGGTGGTTTCCTCCCCGGGATAGGTGGGGGGGGGGGGGGTTAATTTCCTAAATTGCCTGGATAGGGGGTCCAATATCTCAGAAAATTCCCCGGGATAGGGGGTAAAACAAATTCCAACTTCTCCGGAATAGGGGGTCACTTTTGAAAAGGAGTTACGAGCATAGGCCTACCCCTTGTATGGGGAGTTGGGGGCCGGGTACAAACGACCTTTTGATATGAGTTTTGACTTTTGATTGTGGGTATTGATAGAATGATAGTGGCATTAAAAGGTGTTTCTAACTTTGGAAAGATGATAAACACACCTTGGCTTATGTCAGCACATGTCTGTAACACAATTTCACAATATTTAACAGGTCACGCCAAAAAAATAAAAATAAATTAACAATCCTAGCTACGCCACTTGCCCTTTCTTCCCCGTGTGTTTTAATGCATAATTATTCAATTCTCCTATTTATTTTGCACAAATAATGATTTCCTTGTCAAAAGCATTTTTAGATACCGTTTTTTTATATTTTCTACATCTTAGACAAAAGAAAAACGAAAAAACCAGCAAGAGTACATTTTTCAAAAAAAATTCTAAAACGCCTGTTACAAAAGTCTACTCAACACACTTGTAGTGGACTATATTCCTGTGACTTTCAGCAATTAATTAAAACGATTCACTTGCGACTCTCACAAAAATGAAATCAAAATCATCATTCATCAAATCAAGAAATCAATCTCATCACAAATAAAAAACACAGAATTAAAAGACCAACTACTTTTTTAAGGGGTTCAATGGGTTATATTATTCAATACCCCACAAGAGATAAATACATAAGATACATAAAATGAATCAAGGCCAAGAATGTAAAATTGTTGCTGGCCTAAAATATGGTTGACTAAATATAAAAAATGAGTTTATGTATCGATTGACTAAATGTTATGCGTTAAAATACAGTGTCAATCGTGTCAATAAAATAAACAATTTGAAATTAATTCCTTTTTGTATAACAAAAATTTAGAATGTGTCTAACGTAATTAAGCTGAACACAACTTACGAGCTGGCATGATAAATTACGTAAAAATAGGAAAGATGTTTAAAGATGAACTCTGGTAAATGTTAAGTCCATGCGGGTGATGCGACGAGAAGTGATCAGGAATTCGACGTGGTGATGTGGTGATGTCGCAGCCAATGTCACAGATAAGTCGGCGATATCAAAAAGTGTTCGCTGGAAATCAGATGAAACGATGAAATTCGGTGACAAGCATCAATGTTGTTGAAAGATGGTGGTAACAAAAAGTTTGGTGATGAAGAAGCAGCTTGCAAAGTTGGTAAATCAAACGTTAATGTTGAAGAGCGATATCGAAATCAAAGTTAGAAGGTTGCCAGTCCCAGACATGGCCCGCTGAATCTCGGTGAAGTTCTCGCCGTGAAGCCGGGGAAAAAATCAGTTCAATCCCCGCATGGTAAATAAAACAAACTTATAGCAGAATGGCAACTGTTCCTTTAACGTGTTGCTATGTCAGGAACATTGCAGCAGAATGAAAAAGTTCCGTGTAGAGAGAAAACCAAGTGCCGAGGTGTGCTGCTCTATGATTGGTCCTCGCAACGGTAACCCTCGGAAACGTAATAACAAATTACCATAAAAAACTTACGTAAGGAACATGTGTTCAGCATGCCTAAATACCTAACGTTACAATAATACAGGTTGCTCACATGGCTTAGTTTTTGTAAACCCATTCGCTACCAAGGTTTTTTTGTAATAGTTAATTAAATGCAAAAAAAAAATCACTATATCAAAACGAGGCACTATATCGAATCCCCCCGTAGTAAGGAAGTCATGATAATCAATTGCTTACGACAAATACAAATATACCACTTATGAATCTACTTTAAATAAACACCATTTTAACGTGGCTTGCTTTACCTAAATTATTCCTTTAAAAAAAACATCCTTCCACGCATTACTTCCTTTCGCCTGTGGTGGCGTTTTGCACATTTAGTTAACTTGTCTATTCAAAGCCAAAAACACAAGCCAATGATTAACATTTGCTGTTGCACAGAAAGTTCCTGAATAATCATGAACTTCACACAATATGCTTATAGTATATACTAAACCCTTAAATTTATAGGTTTTCTTCTTTTTTTAAATCACAAATGCATACACTTCAACTCAGTACCAATAACTTTACCCAAAAAAAAATGAGGATTCTCAAATGATTGTTTGAATCCAACAGCCAATTAAATGCAACATTGAGAGGTGAGATGTCTTATTCAACTATTCCTGACAAAATGCAACATATCGTTGCGGAAACTTGACATGTCTTCCTGACCTTGTCTTTCTGATAAGAGGAGTAGTGGTAATACTATCTGGCGGCGTATGCTTAGCGACCTTTTGAGTGCAAGTCGACTTGTCAGCGAGACTTGCGTCGGGGCTAGCACGCTCTTCTACATACGCTACCTTCAACCGATCAATGCTTATCCGATCGCGCTTGCCATCGATATCAAGAGTGAAAAATCTGTCATTCCGTTTCAACACTTTGTAAGGCCCTTTGTAGGGTTGTTGAAGAGGCTTGCGCACCGCGTCGACCCTAACAAAGACATACGAGCATTTGAATAAGTCTTTGGGGACATGGGTCGTGCCTTGCTTCGCTCTTGTAGGAGTGAAAAGACACGAAGACATGTGCTGGCGCAAACGAGAAATGTAGTCGCTCGGATCTAACTCGGTTCGTTGGGCTGCAACAAACTGACCTGGTAATCGCAGAGTTGTTCCAAAAACTAACTCGGCCGGCGAACATGACAAATCTTCTTTGACTGTTGTACGGATACCAAGAAGTGTCATGGGTAATTGCTCACTCCAATGTCGTGGATCTTCGTGAGCCTTAAGGGCTGCTTTGAGTTGACGGTGGAACCTTTCGATCAACCCATTAGCGGCAGGGTGATACGCTGTGGTACGAGTTCGTGTTGCTCCCAACAACTTCGTCAGCTCAGCGAACAAGCGAGAGTCAAACTGTCTACCACGGTCGGTTGTAACTGTAGCGGGCGCTCCGAAAACTGCGATCCATCTTCCTACAAAGGTTCTCGCTACTGTCTCTGCAGTAATGTCCGGTATGGGGATGGCTTCCGGCCACCTCGTATACCGATCGATACACGTTAATAAGTACGCGTTGTCGTTTGAGCGAGGTAACGGACCAACTATATCTAAGTGCACGTGCATGAAACGCGCGTCAGGGGCACTAAAGGTACCCAAGGGTGCATGGACATGTCTGTGAGTTTTCGACCTTTGGCACGAAAGACATTCCTGAGCCCATTTCCGCACGGTTTTGTTCACACCGGGCCAAACAAAGCGAGCAGTAACTGCGCGTTGCGTTGCACGCACTCCAGGGTGGGACAATCCGTGTATTGCATTAAAGACTGCCCTTCTGTGGCTTCGCGGGACATAAGGACGAGTAAGCCCATGAGAAACATCGCATACCATTGTGCCACCAGTAGTTAATCGAGGCACAGCCTTTAGTACCATGCTAGTCTTAGATTCAGACTTAAGCAATTCTTGCAATTCGGAGTCTGTTTCTTGCGCTTCAGCTAAGAGTGTGAAATCGACCTGAGTGTCTGTGTGCAAAGTGCCAACATCCGGCCGAGAAAGAGTGTCTGCGACGACATTCTCATGACCTTTCACATGTCGTAGATCGGTCGAGAACTGCGAAATGAAGTCTAAATGCCTAATCTCGCGCGGACTGTAGCGATCTGGTTTCGCATTGAACGCGTAGATCAACGGCTTGTGGTCAGTGTAGATACAGAACTGCCTACCCTCTAGCATGTACCTGAAATGCTTGATGGTGAGATAAATAGCCAAGAGCTCGCGACCGAATGCGCTGTACCTAGTCTCTGCGGGTTGCAGTTTATGCGAAAAGAAGGCAATAGGCTGCCATGCGTCGCCATGGAGTTGCTGAACCACTCCACCAACAGCGCGGTCTGATGCATCTACCATCAGGCTTAAGGGACACTCGGCCTTCGGATAAGCTAACCGTGTACACTCTGCCAATTTGTCTTTGATCTCGAAAAATGCAGCATCGCATTCACGTGACCAGTCTAACGGTTTCCGTGACCGTTTGTTGCGATTTCGGAGAAGATCGGTTAACGGTAGGAGGGTCTTAGCACACTGGGGAATGAACCTTCGATAAAAGTTCACTAACCCCAAGAATCCTCGCAGTTGCTTCACGGATTTCGGTACACTGCAATTGCGTACGGCATCCACTTTGTCCGGAAGTGGACTAACGCCGTGACGGTCGATATGATGACCGAGAAAATCAAGCTCCGGTTGCCCGAAAACGCACTTGTTTGGGTTAATGATAACACCAAACTTTTGGAGCCTGTCAAAGAGTAAACGTAAGTGGCGTTTATGTTCCTCTTCGTTCTCGCTTACAACGAGCAAGTCATCAATGTATGCGTAAACGCCCGGAAGTCCGCGTATGACTTGATCAATAAATCGTTGAAACGATTGCGCTGCGTTACGCAAACCAAACGGCATACGGACGAATTCGTAAAGTCCGAAAGGCGTACATATGGCTGTCTTGCATATGTCATTCTCTGCAACGGGAATCTGATGATACGCTCTTACGAGATCTATCTTAGAAAATATGCGCTTATCGTGCAAATTTGCTGTGAAATCCTGTATGTGCGGGACAGGATAACGATCCGGTACCGTAGCCTTGTTTAATGCCCTGTAATCACCGCAAGGACGCCAATCGCCGGTGCACTTTTTGGGAACCATATGTAATGGTGAGGCCCACTGGCTGTTTGACGGTCGAACAATGCCCAAATCCAACATATGCTGAAATTCATTGCGCGCTATTTCTAGCTTATCCCCAGACAGGCGGCGCGGTTTGGCAAAAACAGGCTGCCCACGCGTCTCAATATGATGCACAACATTGTGCTTCACATCCTGTGAGCGGTAGACTGGAATGGTGATATCGGCGAATTCCTCGCGCAACATCTTTGCGAACTGATCATCACCACCCGATATGTCATAAACGGGACCAACTGACGCGCAAAATGCTGGTTTGCCATAAACCTGCATATTCGTGAGTGGATCTATCAATCTACGCTTGCTAACATCTACAAGAAATCCGAAATGATGCAAAAAGTCAGCACCTAGTATGGGCGTTGCTACGTCAGCAATTACGAAAATCCATTGACATGATCTGCGAAAACCCAAATTCAACGTAAGCGAGCGTTGTCCGTATGTTTTGATACGCGAGTCATTAGCGGCTCGAAGTGTAAGCGCAAATGGTTTAAGTCGCTGCTGCTTTGTCGGCGGGAAAACGGAAATTGCTGCTCCCGTATCAATCAGGAATTTCATGCGCGAATTTATATCCGTAATATAAAATAAGCGACTTTCCGATTTACCAGATGAGTTCGTCGCCGCAACCCTCTGATCTATTAGTTTCCCTGGTTAGTGTTGTATGTGCAGGGAGACTTGCAACGATACGCATTTTCTCCAAAGCGTGCATGATACCAGCAAAGACCCGTGTCTTCTGCTGAAGTGCTAGGTATCGAATCGCGTACATTCTTTTGTGCCTGGCCTCTATCGCTACGATTACGACTGCGACTACGACTACGGCTACGTTGCAGTTTCCTGACAGTGGCCGAAAGATTGCGTACAAGATTCGTTAATTCTGTCACTTGTTCGGTAAGGGTAGCATTTGCTGAAGAAGCCGGTGCAGTAATATTGTTTGCCGCGACTGTCGGTGCTGCATTTACTGCGTTCACAGACGGAATGTGTGCTTCAAGGATACGATCGGCTAGTGCCGCTAAGTCAGTGAGCGTTATCGACTCGCTGGTTGAAGCTAAGATCAAACGGACATTTTGCGGCAAGCGCTGAAGGAATAATTGTTTAAGTATTCCCTTCTCAACCTTCTGCTCACCCATCAATTGTTCCATACGGCGCAATAATTGCGAAGGTTTTCGGTCACCTAATTCTTCTTCAGTAAGAAGCATTTGGACGCGTCGCTGCTCAGATTCCGTCATTCGAGCTTTTAACTCTGTTTTCAATGTGGTATAAGGCTCGGTTGTAGGAGGATTAATGAGTACATCCCTAACATCTTGCGCTACCTCTGCTGGTAATGCCGCAACGACATGGTGATACTTTGTCTCTTCGACAGTGACACCGCGCATTGCAAATTGCGCTTCCGCCTGCGCAAACCAAATATCGGGGTCGTTGCGCCAAAAGGGGGGTAGCTTTACTCCCACTGCGCCAATCATCGCGTCTGAACTAGCCTCCGACTGTGTGTCAACCATAGTTGTACACTACCACTCCACTTATCAAGACTGGACTGGTTTTGAGATTGCACTGAGCAATGCATACAATAATGAATAGACAAATGAAAGTCTATATCAATTAATGACAATACCAATGTTCACAATGTTATATCACTTGCAAAATTAACAGTATAACCCCGTCAATTCTATCAAAATTATTCTAGCAGTAATGTAATAAAATTAATAAACCCCTATGTCGATCACGTCGGGGTCACCAATTTGTAGTGGACTATGATCTGTGACTTTCACAAAAATGAAATCAAAATCATCATTCATCAAATCAAGAAATCAATCTCATCACAAATAAAAAACACAGAATTAAAAGACCAACTACTTTTTTAAGGGGTTCAATGGGTTATATTATTCAATACCCCACAAGAGATAAATACATAAGATACATAAAATGAATCAAGGCCAAGAATGTAAAATTGTTGCTGGCCTAAAATATGGTTGACTAAATATAAAAAATGAGTTTATGTATCGATTGACTAAATGTTATGCGTTAAAATACAGTGTCAATCGTGTCAATAAAATAAACAATTTGAAATTAATTCCTTTTTGTATAACAAAAATTTAGAATGTGTCTAACGTAATTAAGCTGAACACAACTTACGAGCTGGCATGATAAATTACGTAAAAATAGGAAAGATGTTTAAAGATGAACTCTGGTAAATGTTAAGTCCATGCGGGTGATGCGACGAGAAGTGATCAGGAATTCGACGTGGTGATGTTGTGATGTCGCAGCCAATGTCACAGATAAGTCGGCGATATCAAAAAGTGTTCGCTGGAAATCAGATGAAACGATGAAATTCGGTGACAAGCATCAATGTTGTTGAAAGATGGTGCTAACAAAAAGTTTGGTGATGAAGAAGCAGCTTGCAAAGTTGGTAAATCAAACGTTAATGTTGAAGAGCGATATCGAAATCAAAGTTAGAAGGTTGCCAGTCCCAGACATGGCCCGCTGAATCTCGGTGAAGTTCTCGCCGTGAAGCCGGGGAAAAAATCAGTTCAATCCCCGCATGGTAAATAAAACAAACTTATAGCAGAATGGCAACTGTTCCTTTAACGTGTTGCTATGTCAGGAACATTGCAGCAGAATGAAAAAGTTCCGTGTAGAGAGAAAACCAAGTGCCGAGGTGTGCTGCTCTATGATTGGTCCTCGCAACGGTAACCCTCGGAAACGTAATAACAAATTACCATAAAAAACTTACGTAAGGAACATGTGTTCAGCATGCCTAAATACCTAACGTTACAATAATACAGGTTGCTCACATGGCTTAGTTTTTGTAAACCCATTCGCTACCAAGGTTTTTTTGTAATAGTTAATTAAATGCAAAAAAAAAATCACTATATCAAAACGAGGCACATTCGAGGAAAGCCCCCCCGGTTGTCTCGAAGTGGCGCGTTCATTGAACTTCTCGCTGGGAACGCGTCCATTCGAGATAACCGGGGGGGCTTGTCTCGAAAGGGTGTGCCCGTTCCCGCTCCCATCCCGCTCCCATCCCGCTCCCGCACCCCACCCATTCGAGACAAGCCCAATGAATATGACGGAATGAAGAGATTCTGGAGATTTGTCAAGTACAACAGATCTGACAGCTCTGGAATTTCTGTGCTAAAAGCTGAAGGAAGACTCATCTCAGACCCCACAGCAAAGGCTAATATCCTGAATGGTCAGTTTAAGAAAGTCTTTGTCAAAGAAACATCCATTCCATTGCTACCAGATTTTTCTCCCTATAGATGAAGACATACCTGACATTAAAGAATAAAGGTCGCATCGGTCCCAGACGTAAATTCGAAACACGTCTGTCATACATAGCCGTGTCAGATTTTTTTTGTTTTTACTCTTCAAAGAGCTTTTCCAGGCTAACTTAGTCATATATACACACACACAGATATGACAGACGGTCCCACAGTTATCTGGGAAAATATGTTTCCAGAGACAACTTTGTTGGCATTATCGTGAAATAAGTCACCCCTCCTTCACTCTGCACAGTATCGGTTTATCAGTAGTGGTGCACGACCGATATCGGAGACTCTCTCCCATTTGGGAGATTGTCTCTGATATCAGAGACTTCTGTAAATAATTTTGGTCTCTGATTTGGGAGACAGTCTCCCATTTGGGAGATCGATTTGCTTTGTTTACATTTGCGGCACAGGGATTACCTCGGCGCAAAATGAAAATATGATATAAAGCAGATTCCTCATGAGAAATTACCCCTTTTGACCGTCTACTTCAAAGATTCACCGTCTACTTTGGTTTTCGATAACAGTTTTTGTTATGACCCACACACAAAACAAATAGGTTTGTGACCTCGATGAGGCAAAAATTTGGCTGGGATAAATTGCCTTGTTGTTGGTGTTGTTTCTTTTTTTAATCATTTTGTAAGCTAAGTCTCCAAATATGGGAGACAGTCTCCCAAATGGGAGAGTCTCCAATATCAGCTGTGCGCCTCTACTTTATGACTTCATTCCACCTCAATAGAAATTACGATTAACATCATTAACACTTGACGTAAGCGTGTACGTACACACTAAATGAGGGGAGACTTATATTCCACGATTAGGCCACTTTGTTAGACTTAGTTTAACAAGTTAACTTGTTAGTTTCCATGTAAACACAATTATTGTAAGCAGCTGTTCGGGCGATTTGCGTATGGCTGTGGGGACTCCCCATAAATACTGCCTTTGCATTTGCTGATAGCATTTTTGTCATGTGACGTTATTTTCAAGCTGTAGCTGAATGGACAAGCTTTCATTCAATACCCAACATGTATGCAATTTTTCATCGTTGCGATCAGCACACGACGTTTTCCCGAGAGCTTGATTGTCAGTGCCTTTTTTTCATAAATCTTGGATAATGCTGTCAATTTAAGGCATAATGCTTGTTTTCTATACATGTTTTCTTGATGTGGGTGAATTTTTATGAAAATTCTATAGTCCGAAATGTGTTTTTTTATTGGCGAATTTGAGGGATGTCATTGCAAAGTTGACACGGCGAAGCGATGGCTTCCCGCCGGGAGATGCTCTGGTGCGATCCGGGCGTGCGATTGCATGTGTGCATTTTATATTGTAGTCTACAATGTGAGTTGAAAATAATGCAGAGGAGATTAATTATATTTTTTAGAATAGAAACAAAATTTTGAAGTAAATAATTAACATCTCTGAATTATAGTTCATGTGATTCTAAATTTTACTGTTTTCATCGGAAATTTATTGAATTTTATTGCTTAAATTACTAATCATGATGTGGATTTAATTCAGGAAGAAATTCAAATCCTGGCTTGAATTTTTCCAAGCCTTGCAAAAATGTAAATTTGCTTTGACAAAATAGATAATAATTTAAAGTTTTGGCCAAAGTCGTTATTATGCCCAGCCGCCATTAAATCCGCCTGAACAAGTGAATAATTAGTCAAGTTTCTTGGTTTTCATTGTTGAAATTCAGTTATTTATAACGGAATAAACGCTATCATAGTCGATTCATAACTGCAAAAATTATCAGCAAGAAAGAGCGGGATTCGAACCCGGGACCTTAAACGCGAGTGCAGTGTAGAAAGAGAATACTCTGACACCTCTGACGCCTTTACCACTAGACCACGAGCAATTGACAGCGAATCTGATCTTGCTGCACTATATATACCTCCGCTCCATACAAATCCTATCTATACCTCCGTTCTGCTGGGGTTTTTTTATATCCTAGGTAGGATTCTTGCCAAGTTGAGGATTAATGGGCATATTAGCTATAATAGCCAAAGTTTTGAACTGCAACCTGCACACAAGAAATTGGAATAGTTTTCTCATAGTTATGTATTATTATTAATTAGTGTAGATCCTAATTATCTTTTTTAAAGGAATATTAACACCTATTTTCGGTGAATATTTTTTATCCACAATTACAATTTTCAACTTCAGTTCTTCGACAAATTTGCAGTATTTAGTTAACTTATTGACGAAAATGGCTACTTAATTAAATAACTAATTATGGTATTAATTAACTAAGCATACAACAAGATCCTTACCAGATGATAGAAGCAAGGTCCTTGTCTGTTCCATTTACAAATATCCTGCATTTGACTTGGATGACATGATAATTTCAGTAAACGCTTCATTTTTACGCAAACAAACATGCGGTCACAAAATACTTAATCACCTAATTAATTAATGGTTATCCTTTGTTTTTTTTTTATGAGACAGTTTCACATAATGTTCATACTGTTATTATCTGTTGAATTGCTGAAAGTTTCATCTTGTTAGCTTTAATTTTAAGAAAGTTATAAAAGTTTTTGTGTTTGAATGGATGGTCCGAGATCACAACTTTTGCCTTTTTTTTTCTATAAAAACGTAAGAAAACAAAAGAAATTAATTGCGCTAATTTTTCGACCTAAAAATGACCGTAACTACGTTAATTTAGCAGCTACAGAGCTGAATGAGGTATCAAGTTGAATCTTTTATTAAATTAAATGCTTGAACTAAGAATAAGATATCTCAAATTTTTGTAAAAAATACCTGTCGAGGTAAAAAATAGGCAGTGGCCATTCTTCTTCTTCTTCTTCTTCCAGGTAGAGTGCTGCTTCAAGATGATGAAGATAATCGCACTGTGGATTGTGTGTGCATGTGGAGCCTCACACACATTATCCTAGACATTTTTTTTTTTTCAATTCTTACGACGAGTCATAAGAATAATTTTCCGGCTATTCTTACGACATGCGCATACGCTCCATTTTCGTACTCTGCGCACACTTCACTTGTTGAGTAAAAATCTATCTGTCTCTGTTTTCTCTGTCTCCTCAGTAAGCCTGAGTCGAATCGATTGGTTAGCCGGTGTTCGATCGAAGACATCGAATCCCGAATACGTTTTGGCAAATTCGGTGCATCGATTTGTAGTCCGCCAGATTTTTGACTACCGTAGCCACCATGAAAAAATCAAGTAAAAAAAGAAACTCCGTAACGTACAGCATATATACTAGCAGAGAACGTGAAGGCGACTTCAAAGTTCAAACTGTTGGCTAACTTTCGCTAATTCGCTCGCGCAGGACTTCGCGCTGTACCTGTGCTTTCTCTATGGAAAAATCGTTTTGTCGTTACGAACTGAAGTTTACGATAATTTTCTTGCACTCTCTCTGCATTGTCAATTTGACAATTGTATAATTGAACATGATAAATACGGGCATGAGTACGAGTGTTCCTACTTAATTCGCAATAACTAATATCACACTCTCATCAAATTGGCAATTACTTCTGAATGATCTCTGAAGCTGAATGAAGTCGAGTCTATATTGAGCGAAGAAAAGTTTATTTCGTATTGTTTTTTTTTTTTTGGCATCGAACAAACGTGTTCCATTCAGCTCTCCAAAGACAAAGTAAGATTATTAATTATTTGAATTTGAATCATTGTCGGGTGTGTCGACAATGAGCATCGCTTCGTGCGACACTAGTGACATTTTGGCTAGACATACGGACTAGAAACTTAAGATTTTGGCTCGTCCGCTGTGATTTTTACTAGCCATTGGCTAGCGGGCTATCGTTAATTTCGAGCAGCGAGAGCCCATACAACATATGCCCGCGATGCCAGCGGACCGGTCACCGGTGCATGGTGCATGCACTGCGTGCAACTGTTTGCAACTCTGTTTTCACCGCACATCATTTATCGATTAACCGGTATTCGATCGAATCAAAGCCGTCGAATCCCGGTTTATGAAATATTCGATATGACTCAGGCTTACTCCTCAGCCTTTTCCATATTATATCTGTAATTCTGTAGAGAGAAAACATCGGTTAGTAACAAATGAAAAAAATGACAAATTACAAAAATGACAAATGACAAAGCTGGGAATCGAACCTGGGTCCTCGATACTGCCAGTCCTCTGATTTTAACGATGTACCTGTGAGAACGAGTTGACAGCGAAGGTGTTCAAAACATATAAATACCCTAACCCTAACCCTAAACCTAACCCTACTCTTACGACGGCGCAGAGTACGAAAATGGAGCGTATGCGCATGTCGTAAGAATAGCCGGAAAAATAATTCTTACGACTCGTCAATAGCCACTACCTAAAAAATAAGGGGTTGATAATTTCTAGACCAAAAGCTTCAATCTCTCTGTATCGTCGGTTGTTCCGCTGAGACTTCGTCTGGCTCCACTAGACCTCCGTACATAGAGACTGAACGCTCATATCGCGCAGTGTGTGGACGGTCATATCCGGAACCGGAAGTGGTTCTCGGAAAGATTTTGTCTGTGTGTTTGTGTTTGTAGCATGTATTCAGTGGCGTACCCGTGCAGTATCGCGAACGATAACCGGAACGTACGCAGAAAACATGGTAGCGAACTCGTATAGTCGTAGCCGGCTGCTCGGTATGTCTATTCTATTTCTGATTATTACCTTATCTACTTTATTTTTTAAACTTTTAATTATATCTAGATCTAAGGACAGTAAGGTAAATATGGTCTAGACCTTTCTAAGTTGTATACATCTACTAAGTACTATCTAGATCTTTTTCAAAAATAGTGAAAAACTAATTCCGACCCAAGGCTTAGGTCGGCTGTTCGTACACCGTGTTATATATGTTATATAGGTATATGATATACGGGTGTACCGTCTGTCTAGTATGGGGAAGGTTGAGAAATGTCAGAAATATTAAAGATTTCCCCATAACAGACGGTTATTTCTGTCTCTAATTTCATGATACTACTACTAGTGCAGGAATGGATTGCCCATTTCAATTTACATGCACAACTAGTACAAGTATGTAGTGAAGCAAGACGTAGTCCAGTGGAACACCCGACGAACAGAGACTGAAGCTTTCGGTCTAGGCTAGAGAGTGCCCAAGTCTGCGCAGACGGGTAACTGGGCGATTCTAATAAAACAAAACACGCAACGAACACAAATTTATCATAGCGATAGGTATTCATGCAAAAAAAACGAGTCAAAATATTTTTAAAAGGTCTTATTTCATGCATTTTATTCACAAGCCTCAAAATGTTGTTCACGTCAAAACTCCCGAACTGTGTGTAAAATGAATGAGTGCGCAGACATGGGCACCATTGTTTTTTCAATGTTGAACTTGAAATGACACGGCCGCCGTTTCTTGCCGTAAATACTAATAGCATTGTTCTTGCTCTAATTTTGATTAGAATTTTTGCAAACTTACTCTTTAGAATATCAGGAATAATATAAAATTAAGCTTTAGGCCTAGAGGAATATTAAAGAAATTTGTGTGAATTTCAGGTCAAAACCTTAGGTGCGTAGACATAGGGCTCCCCATCATCATACAACCAACTTACTGAGGATCATTCATCATAGAGCAAAAAGGTTAGTCAGAAAAAATTGTCAGATTATAATCTCTAACTAGTCTAAGTCTAACTTAAGTCGGCTATAGTAGCTAATATGCCCAGTAATCCTCAAATTGGCAAAAATCCTACCTAGGATATCGAAAAAACAGTGAGCAGAACAGAGACACTGAATTTCTATAGAGAGGAGGTATAAAGCCTTTAAGAGCAACGAGCTGTACCGTCAACTGCTCGTGGTCTAGTGGTAAAGAAATCTGCATGGTCGAAGTATCCTTATTCTACACCGCACGTTCTACAATGTTACTGGTTCGAATCCCGCTCTTCTTGACTGACATATATTTTTTTCAGTTATGAATTAACAGTAGCGTTTATTCCGTTGAAAATGATCAGAATTTCAGTAATAAAAATACAAGAAACTTGACTAAATATTCACTTGGTCAGGCGGATTTAATGGTGGCTGGGCATAATAACGACTTTGGCCCTTAACTTAAAGATCACATTGCAAGAAAATTCCATCAAAATAAATATTGGCTTAATACTTATTATTGCATAGATGGCATAAATTTAACAGGGTTATCCAAATTCAACGCTTGGAAACATTTGAATTAATGATTATTATCAATTATAAAACGGTAAAATACAGCCCCCGATATAGCAGCTGAAGAGCTCCTTGAACGCTGCTGAGAATGTGTGACGACACACGAAGGACCAGTCCTGTCTAAGCAGACGATGTCCCATAACATCTTACACATTTTTCAGTGCCTGTTTTGTCATCTCCTCTTCACTTATTTCTCTTACTTGACTAGCGTCAGTCTTAATGTTAGTCTGTTGCCTCACTCTTAACTTCGTGTATGGTATTATTTTGATGAAAAATGCAGCGTTAAAAAAATAAAGGAATCAGTCACTTGTAAACAAAATAAGACGCCATTGTATTTTCAGCTGCTTGCACCGGGGCATGTTCGGCGTTTCAAGAGGGAACGAATACAATCTGTGATATTATTCGGAGGGCTTTTCAATTTGAAAGTGGGGTTTATTTCATTGATCATTGACCCTTCTCCTGTGTATTTACTATCAAACGGTTTTAGTTATCAGAATCGGTTCACTTTCCCTTTTTTTAGAATGGTGTGAAATAAGGTCATGTTTAAATGTACCAAACTCTTTATAATTTGATAAATAATTGCATTGCAGTTACGTTTATTCATTATAGGACGTCGTCTGCTTAAGCATGATTGTTCCCTAGTGTGACGACATCAAAACTTCGCTATATTTCTGGCGAATCCTCGGATATTCCAGATGCTGAGAAGAGCTTTTATTTGTGTTGTTTTTATAATCATCATATACGCAGTTGACATAAAAAAATTAAAACTTATACGATTGCCATCTGTAAGCTTCCCAGTTTCTAGTGATACTGATAGTACATTAATTGCCATAGGCCTAGGCCTATGCATATTTGTGATTTTCTTTGGATAGCTACTTTAAGTCTAACTGGCGAGTAGTATCGTCGTAGCTGACTGATGCCATGGATACCAAAGGCAAAGACACGTCGTCCAGACGTAGATTAGTAGAACTTAGACTAGAGTAGGCCTAACGTTAGGCCTACTAATAATTAGAACTAGAAGTAACGTTCAAACTTAGGGCCTTAGGCCTAACTGATGTAGGCCTAGGCTAGGCCTAGACCCCTAGGGCCCTACTACGTGATAGAATACATGTAGCCTACGGTAGCTCTCTAACGTTAGACTGACCTCGAACTTCGAAGCTAACTCTGTTCAGACTGCAGTGTGTTGATCTTCAAATATGAAGGATGCACTTTTTACAGAAGAAGAAGAAGTTAGAAGACTGTTACAGTGTCAGTGTGTGTTGCGATCGCTGGCGGCGGTCAGTTCAGTGCAGGTGGCCGACGATTTTATTGAAGAGTGTTAAACACGTACGATATACACACGGGCGAGTTATGGGGACCCCGCTCTGGCTAGTTTTGCTGATAACTTATCTATGTAACTTATACCGTCTAGATACAGTACGTACCGGTACAACTTCCGCGTGCGTGCACGTGCATGCCCTGTACCCCCCATATAGCCTTACCGTACTAGCTGTGAGAATTAGAAGCATATCGATGGGCTATGGTGCATGCACATTCACAGTGCTGCAGTGAAGACCATGCCAGGCGGCGTGGCCGCGCGTTGAGTCCTATGGAGCGCCAAGTGTTCACCGACTTATTCTGTACAAACTTGCCTTATTTTGTGACAAAATTAACTCAAAACTAGTCTTTATTACAATTCATTTTGTAAACAAATTGAATTTGAAAATGTAATTTTGCAACAAAAAATTATTCTGTTACAAAAGTAACAGTATGTCATCATGGAGCCCATTCACACTCACTTAGAGCCATAGAGATACACTATATTATGTATCTCTATGCTTAGAGCGGTCTAACTAGAACGGTTCCGAGCATATGAATTTGTGACCCCCGATTTCTTTCACCTAATTTGAAGCTTTTAACCAGCCTGGGTCATGGTGCACACATACAGAACCGACTAAACGTACAGTGTCTAAATAAGAACTAGGTCCACTTGCTTCTTGAATTACCTCTGTGAGTTAGATGGGCATCCAATCAGGGGCGGATCCAGGATTGAGTAAAAGAGGGGGCACAAAAATGAAAGTTTTTGAAAAGGTAGACCCGTATTTTTTTGGTCTCTCCAGCTTCCCGAAAAGTCGCTCAGTGGGGGGGGGGGGGGGACAAAAAAAATTTCTTTTCATCCTTATCTTTTTTCCTTATTTTCTTTCCCCTTCTCCTTCTTTCCTTCCCCCTTTCTTCTTTCCTTCCTCCTTTCTTCTTCTTCTTTTTCTTTTCCCCTCTTTTTTCTTTTTTTTTCGCCGCCAATAGGGGGGGGGGGGGGGGGGCCGCGGCCGATTCGGCCCCCCTGGATCCGCTAGTGTCCAATCAAGCAATGAGTCTGCAGAATGTTTTTTGTGCATACATGTTTTTTGTGCATACTTGCTATGTTTATGCTACACTGTACATGTATGATATGATTACACCAATAAAAAAAGATTAAAAAAAAAAAATGAGTCTGCAGAGGGAAGAACAAAGCAATAATGGTGAATTATTAGATCCAGTTCTGATCACAGTCCTCTATCCCCCCCCCCCCCCCCCAAGTCGTTGATGCGAAGAAAGACCATGAAGCGTGGGAAGCGTGTCAAAGATAATTTATTTATTTATTTATTTATTCATGTTTTATTTATGACAAGTAAAACGGTGGGGGGTAGTCCGATTCAGTTATGCAACTGCTTTACAACGGAGCCCTCCACAGGAACAAAAGCAAGTAACAGTGTAAACACAGGTAACACAGGTAAACACAGGTAAAACTGTACCGGGAACGTAGTAAGAGCATCAAACGCGCCGCAAGAACTCCAAAATGTAGAACACCAGAAAATGTAATCCTTAAGCTAAATCCGCATGCCATGCAGGCTGGCTGGTCCGACGGAGAGAGCGTCTGGGTGAGGAGCAAAGGAGGGTGCTGGATCCACTGCATCAGTCATGGGATCGGGTGCCTGCGGGGGATGATGCAGCAAGTCAGCCGAAGCCGAAGGGGAGGTATATGACTGAGCCACTGAGGAGAACAGTGTACACACTAGTGAGAGGGGAATGTACGCCCGGGGGGGGGGGGGGCAGTCAGATATATGGGTGTACACATGTGCGTCCAAGAAAACGCGTAAAAGGGGTCCTTTTCTTCAGTTGGAACGCGTTGAGGGGTCCAAAACGCTGATTTTCAACAAAAAGGGGTGCTTTTGACTAATCTGGCCGAATGGATAATGAAAAACCGCGCAAAAATACTCGTTTAGGGGTCTTTTTTCATCCAAGTATAAAACCTGTTAAGGGGTATTTTGAAAACCCATGGACACGCATGTGTACACCCATATATCTGAGTGCCCCCCCCCCCCCCCCGGGAATGTACATCGGGACCATCAGAATCATCTAGCATGGGTGACAGAGGGTCATATCTATGACACGTCGGGAGTGCTGCCGGGCAGGGGTAATGGGGCATGACGAGGCCCGGCACAGCAGAGACTGGGGGGGGGGGGGGGGGCGGGGGACAGAGTAGAAGAAGGGGCATATCAACGTGAAGCGTGAACATCATCCTCCATTGTCTTCAGTGGTAAGGGCTGATGGACAGGGACGTACTTCCTCAGAAATTTCCTATTTTGCAGTGTGACCGTCCGGAGCCGTCTACGCGAACCATATACTGGTCATGCTGCTGAACCTCAAGCACGATTCCAGTCTTGTCCTAAAAGAGGGTGTGGGCCCGTTTGATTCTGGATGCGGACGTGGCCCCAAACAACAAGGGGGGAAGGCGTTTGATGTGTTCCGACCAACGTTCTGCCCCCTTCTTATGACGGTTCCGAAGGGCCTCCTCCCTAGCTTGCAGGGTCTCACGCCAGGGGTGTTACGATACTGAAGATTAGCACATTGGAAGGTGTCTGTGTCCAGGGAACCGGTGGGGCCTGTGTTGCTCATGATGAGACGCTTCATGGTTTTGACAGCAACTTCAGCTCTGCAGTTGCTATGGGGGCAGGCAACAGAAGCGAGGCGATGATGTATGCCCCAGTCCATAAGGAAACGGCGTGTAGCCACTGCTGTGAATTCGGGGCCACATCCAAGGCCAGCTCATCGGGAATGCCGAAAGTGACAAAGATGCGACGTAAGCATGTGATCAGTCCATCTGCCCCCTGTGTGGACCGTTCAACGATCGGCAAGTTTGAGTACTTGTCCACCACCACCAAATAGTTGCCTCCCTTGTAGTGGAAGTAGTCCGCAAAGATACACTGGAAGGGATAGGCTGGGGAGAGCAGGGCAGTTGGTGGGGCACTGGGGTAGGAGGGTGCAATCCGGTTACACTCGGTGCAGTTTGCACACTGAGAGCAGAAATCGCAGGGGTGATACCAGGCCAGAAGATCGATGCCTCAGCACGAGCTGTCATAGAGGGGACCCCTTGGTGGGCAGCATGTAGGTGAGATAGCACTTCCTCCCGGAGGGATGGTGGTAAGACCGCACGGTCCTTGTAGAGGATGACCCCATCAAATGAAGATAGTTCATCACGGAACTGAAAATATTCACGCAGTGGTTGAGGGAGTTCATGATGATACTCAGGCACGCCAGACTCGTTGCCAAGGAGAGTCTGCATGTGTTCGCCACTAGCGGTGGCCATACGATCCCTGTCCCATGTGACTGACTTGATGTGTAGCGAGTCCAGAGTGCACGCAGCAGTAGAAAGCGTGCAGACTTCGAAAGTATCCATGTATGGGTCCATGGTCCACAGGCCCCCCATGAGGGTCGGGGAATGTAAGAATGATACAGGTTCTGTGTCCATTGTTGCGATATCATCAGGAAGGTCTAACTTGTCTGGCTCACCAGTCGGGTGACGTGAGATGCAGTCCGTGGCGTGTGATCAACAGCGATGATGAGATCCTCATCAAGGGCATCCACTCGCCTTCCACAGGTGCATACCGTGATTCAGCAGCGTGGGTGAACCTACTGCCGACGAGCGTAATCTTCCAACATGCGGCACAGCAGAAGCGGATCGTGCCTTCGCAGTCACAGTATTTCTGCAGAAGCCGATGCCATTCTTAGACCAGTCCTCACGCCATCTTCAATCTCACTCGTGATGACAGCCTTAGACTCATCAAAGGCAGACTGGAGGGCGGGAGTCCAGACAAATGGGGTACTAGGCTTGAGAAGCTGACGAAATTGTAGCATCTGCTTTGTCATGCTGAATGTGTATAACACCTGGTTGACAAGCCCGAACCACGACAATACATCAGTAATGTTAGTGGGCGTTGGAAGTCAAGGATTGCCTGCAGGTACTTAAAGCGTACTCAACCCTTTACTGTAACTCGCCGGGTAAGTTCGGAGAAAAAAGGTTCTCTTGCGAACGCGTATTGGCGGCTGGTGCTGCCAGAGGGCATATAGTGGAGAGTAAACTCGAAAAATAATACACGCGAACATAATGTGGTAAGAGGATCGAGTAAGAGGAGAGAAGAAGTCTTCGTCTTGAAAGACAAAGGAAGAGATTTTTGGTGTAGGTTTTATCAATGTGCACAATTACCAGAAAGTTTAACTGGTAGTGAATTAGTGAATTTTAACGATATTTGACATGAATGTCAAGAAACACTGAATTTTGCAATATTAAAGTAGTTTTAAGTTTCATAAATCTTATGCTTCAATTTGATATTTGACCTGGTATGGGTGTGTCATTGTGGTGTGATTACATGGTATTTGTAAGCATGCAATTTAGTGCCCCCTTTAATAAAATATACATTAATCTAGCATTTAATGTAAAAATAAAAAGTGACATAATTTATTTTTCTAGGGCACCTGCAGCCTTAAGTTGATTTTAATTCGAGACAGATTGGCATATGGGCCACTATAGAGCCAGGTAACAATATAGAGACAGCTTAGGGACAGGTTACCCTATAGGGACAGCTTACACTTTCGGGACAGGTTACACTATAGGGACAGGTTACTCAATAGAGCCACGTTACACTGTAGGGACAGGTTACACTATAGAGACAGGTTACACTATATCGGGCCAGGTTACACTATGGAGACAGGTTACACCATAGGGACAGGTTACACTATAGGGACAGGTTACACTATAGGGACAGGTTAAACTATAGAGACAGGTTACACTATAGGGACAGGTTACACTATAGGGACAGGTTACACTATAGCGACAGGTGAAACTATAGGGACAGGTGAAACTATAGAGACAGGCAGGGGCGGATACAGGATTTTCAGAAAGGGGGGCGCACACTGAGGAACCCTCTTTTTTGTCAGACAAAACGTGGGGGCGCACGCCCCTTGGCCCCCCTCTGGATCCGCGCCTGACAGGTTACAGGTTACACTGTAGCAGGTTACACTACAAAGACAGGTTACTCTATACTTCTATAGAGACAGGTTATATGTACACTATAGAGCCAGGTTACACTGTACAGACAGGTTACTCTATAGAGACACGTTACACTGTACAGACAGGTTACTCTATAGAGACACGTTACACTACAGGGACAGGTTACAAAATAGAGACAGGTTACACTATAGGGACAGGTTACACTATAGAGACAGGTTACACTATAGGGACAGGTTACACTATAGGGACAGGTTACACTATAGGGACAGGTTACACTATAGGGATAGGTTACACTATAGGGACAGGTTACACTATAGCGACAGGTGAAACTATAGGGACGTGTGAAACTATAGAGACACTCAGGTTACAGGTTACACTATAGCAGGTTACACTACAGAGACATGTTACTCTATAGAGCCAGGTTACACTGTACAGACAGGTTACTCTATAGAGACACATTACACTATAGGGACAGGTTACACTATAGGGACATGTTACACTATAGAGACAGGTTACACTATAGTGACAGGTTACACTATAGAGACAGGTTACACTATAGAGACAGGTTAAACTATAGAGACAGGTTACAAAATAGAGACAGGTTACACTATATATAGGGACAGGTTACACTATAGAGGCAGGTTACACTATAGGGCCAGGTTACACTATAGAGACAGGTTACACTCTAGAGACAGGTTACAAAATAGAGACAGGTTACACTATATATAGGGACAGGTTACACTATAGAGACAGGTTACACTATAGGGCCAGGTTACACTATAGAGACAGGTTACAGTATAGGGACAGGTTACACTATAGGGACAGGTTACACTATAGAGACAGGTTACACTACAGGGACAGGTTACACTATAGGGACATGTTACAAAATAGAGACAAGTTAAACTATAGAGACAGGTTACACTATAGAGACAGGTTAAACTATAGAGACAAGTTAAACTATAGAGACAGGTTACACTATAGAGACAGGTTACAAAATAGAGACAGGTTACACTATACATAGGGACAGGTTACACTATAGAGACAGGTTACACTATAGGGACAGGTTACACTATAGGGACAGGTTACACTCTAGAGACAGGTTACAGTATAGGGACAGGTTACACTATAGGGACAGGTTACACTATAGAGACAGGTTACAGTATAGGGCCAGGTTACACTATAGGGACAGGTTACACTATAGGGCCAGGTTACAGTATAGGGCCAGGTTACACTATAGGGACAGGTTACACTATAGGGACAGGTTACACTATAGGGACAGGTTACACTATAGGGACAGGTTACAGTATAGGGACAGGTTACACTATAGGGACAGGTTACACTATAGAGACAGGTTACAGTATAGGGCCAGGTTACACTATAGGGACAGGTTACACTATAGGGCCAGGTTACAGTATAGGGACAGGTTACACTATAGGGACAGGTTACACTATAGGGACAGGTTACACTATAGGGACAGGTTACACTATAGGGCCAGGTTACTCTATAGAGACAGGTTACACTATAGGGACAGGTTACACTATAGGGACAGGTTACACTATAGGGCCAGGTTACACTATAGAGACAGGTTACACTACAGGGACAGGTTACACTATAGGGACAGGTTACACTATAGAGACAGGTTACAGTATAGGGACACGTTACACTATAGAGATAGGTTAAACTATAGAGACAGGTTAAAGGTTAAACTATAGAGACAGGTTAAAGGTTGCACTATAGCAGGTTACACTACAGAGACAGGTAACAGCAATGAGATTAACAAAACAATAAAATTATATGATGATAATAATACTGATGATAATGATAATAAAAATGATCAGGATGATGATTATGATAACAATAGGAGTTATTATAGGACAATACTACTTATAATAATTTAAAAAGAATGATTATAATGTCAGTATTAAAAGTGATACATAGACAAAAATAGACAAAATAAAAGTATAACAATAAAGAAAAGGGAAAATTGAAGGGGTAAAAAAAAATTGATCAAAAAGGGTTGTATGTCGGACACGTTACATATAGCTAGAAGGTCCGATAGTTAGCGGGTCCGATAGACTGACACCCAATAGATAAAAGGTTCAATAGACCGAATGTACGAGAGGGTCCAATAGACAGACGGTTCTATAGACCGAATCGGTGTAAGGTCCGATAGTCCGAAGGTTCTATAGATCGAATGTCCAACGGGGTCGGATAGTCAGAAGGTCCGACAGACAGAAGGTTCTATAGGCCGAATCGGCAAAAGGGTCCGATAGTCCCAAGGTTCAGTAGGGGTCCGATAGACCGACATACGTAAACAGGGTAAAATAAGGGAATACAATAAGTATTAATAGTTTTATCTCATAAAAGGAGAAGGGTAATACCTTATCTTTTTCTATGTGTATTGTAATAAACCGATGCACTCGGTCTGTAGGCCCACCCCCCCCCCCCAAAAAAAATGGGGAACTTATTAAATGTTAAAAGTATTTTTATCAGAGCATCATCATCATCACCGTGGGGCAGGGGTGGTCCACCCATGCAGCTCAGCCCCCCCCCCCCCCCCGTTAATTTTGCCATTAAACCGATGTATTGGAAATGGGGAACGCTGACCATTGTTTGAAACATGGAAATCTAATTATATGGTGCACACTAAAGCCCCGAGGCCCATCATGCCCGAAACATTTTTTTTCTAGTGGAGCAAGCTGAGGAAAGGGCGTCCTCTTCTAACACAAGTGTTATTTTTTAAACGAAGAAATCTTATGGGGGCACACTTTATTGTTGAATTTTCATTAAATGTAACAAAAGATAAGATTCTGACAACAAAAGATTCTGCCCGATGAAAATGAAATTGTTTCAATTAGGCCCTACCACCTTCTTGGGAGGGGGCGTTTCCATTTTTTTTTTTACGGTTGTCAGGTGATATTTTCCTACCAGCTATGATGTCAGCTTTTATACTTATTTGAATGTTCACCGACTACACCCATACTACTACCTTGTGGCAAATTTCAGTCTGTGGACTCTGTCGGGTAAATTATACCATTTTTGGGGGTGGGGGAATTCGAGAATAGTCGGATACCTCACTGCCCGAATATTATGATATTCGGGCTTCTTGTTGCTGCAGGACGTAAGAGGTGCTTGCTGCAAGACACAATCTAGGCCTAGTTTCTTGATTGTATGAGCGAGCAAAGTGAGCGAACGAGAGAGAGAGAAAAAAGAAGAATTTTGTATCCTGAGAATAGGTTCTAGCGTATTGTTATTCCGTTCTCATAATCTGTGTAACATGTTATCGGCATCTTCCGTTCTCATATTGGGAAGAGACTTTTGGTCACAGGCCATTATTTCTGAAAATTCATCTCTTTAGCCCCTTTAGGTCAACTTGCCGCTCGATTCTTTTCAGTTATGTTGCTAACATTCTTTGAGTAGAAAAATAGCATAACAGCTAGAGATTCAAGATGCAAACCAAATAACTTCCATAAGAATATGACTTATTAATATAATTGGCATTGGTTTATATACATAAATATGGCGATATTAATAACTAATTAATATCAATAATGAAAATATAATGGGCATTTGTAAATAACCCTAATAATGCTAGTGAGCGAAGTTTTTGAATTTTTGTTTTCTTCTCTGTCCTTTCTGAGTTCTTCCTTTCTTTTTCTCTTCTTTTCATTTCTTTTCTTTTCTTCTTTCCTTTCAACCTCTTCCTTTTTTGCTTTTTCTTTGGTTGGAACGCCCCCACTTATTTTAACCACTTATTTTTTACCCACTTATCATTTTATCCACTATTTTACCCTTTTTACGTATTTATTGTCGGTCTATCGGACCTTCTAACTATCGGACCCCTACTGAACCTTCGGACTATCGGACCCTTTTGCCGATTCGGTCTATAGAACCTTCTGTCTCGTACATTCGGTCTATCGAACCTTATATCTATCGGACCTTCTGAATATCGGACCCGTTGGTCATTCGATCTATAGAACCTTCGGACTATTGGACCCTCTCGTACATTCGGTCTATCGAACCTTCTATCTATTGGGTGTCGGTCTATCGGACCCGCTAACTATTGGACCTTCTAGCTATAGGGATGACCCCGTAGGACAAGGGAGCACCTCATTATTCCGATGGCTCATTATTCCAACGTTTGTTACTCGAAACACATTGTGTATACAAAATATATACCAATGTTGTATACATTGGGGCTCATCAATCCAAAAATGAAATGGGGTTCGTTTTTCCGAAAATTTGTAGCATTAATCAAAAGGTTCGTTGTTCTGAAGATTCAATAATCTGAAGGTTCGTTAATTTGAAAATACTTAGGGTTATAATATTCAGAAGGTTCGTGGAAATTTCCCCTAAATCCACCCAAAGTGTTCAACAACTGCTTTTTGGTCCCCTGGAATTATGTTTGCACCCCCTAAGTTTAGATCAATTTTTTCGCCCCTCAGTTATAGATAAATTTAGCGCCCCTTTCAGCTTAAGATCATTTTTACGCCCCTAATTTTTAGATCAATTTTGCGCCCCTCTCATTTTCAGATAAATTTGCGCCCCATCAATCGAAGATCAATTACCCTCTAGGTTATTTAAGATCAATGTTGCACCCCCTCCCTCAGTTTAAGATCAAGTTAGCGCCAACGATTTAGATCACGTTTGCGCTCCTTAAGTTTAGATCAAGTTTGCGCCCCCACCCCCTCAGTTGAAGATATTTGGGGCCTCAGATTAAGATCAATTTTGCGCCCCCCCCCCCCCCCAGTTGAAGATCAATTTAGCGCTCCCAGATTTAGATCAATTTTGCGCCCCCGATCTTGCGCCCCCTCAGTTTAAAGGGAGCGACAAGTCGCAATCTATGGGCGCTTTTACAGTTGGCTGCTCCTTTCTCTGGATCAAAGTTCAAAGCGACTTCAATTTATCGTGGGCAGCTAATAAAAGTTCGCACATTGACCCAAATTTGAGTAAACAGGATCGCGTGTTCTTTATTCCAGTATTTGAATCTCATTGGTCGGTTGCGTATGGAGGGATTCGAGTTAACGATCGAGCGAGGAATCCGGCAATAACATTCTTTCGGTAGCGCACGATTGGACCTGATTGTATCCGAATTTCCCCGAGTCAGGCCAACTGGTCAGGCCCATGGATTACGACTTGCCACTCCCTTTAAGATAAATTTGGCGCCCTCAACAGATTAAGATGAATTTAGCGCCCCATAATAAGATCAATTTTGCGCCCCTAAATTTAGATAAATTTTGCGCCCCCTCAGTGAAAGATAAATTTGGAGCCCCTTCAGATTAAGATAAATTTTGCGCCCGTTCAGATTAAGATAAATTTAGCGCCCTTTCAAATTAAGAAGAAATGTAGTGCTCCAGATTAAGATAATATTTTTTTAGCCCCTAAATTTAGAACAATTTTGCGCCCCCTCATTTAAAAGTAAATTTGGCGCCCGTCTCAGTTTCAGTTCAAATTAGCGCCCCTTTCAATTGAAGATTAATTACCCCCTTGGTTTAAGATCAATATTTCGTCCCCCCCCCCCCCCTCCCCTCAGTCTAAGATGAATCTATCACCCCGAGATTAAGATCAATTTTGCGCCCCATAAGTTTAGATTTAATTTGCATTCCCCCCTCAGTTTAAGATAAATTTGGGCCCTTTCAGTTTAAGATCAATTCTGTGCAAACCCCCCCCCCCCCCCCGCCCCTCAGTTGAAGAACCCGTACCGCTCCTTCCGACGCATATCTCTCTCTCTCTCTCTCTCTCTTATCTCTCTCTATGTCCCCTCTTTATTTCTTTTCCTATTCCCCTCTCCTTTCCTCTTCTTTTTTTCTCATTCTCTTTTTTCCTTTCATTTTTCTTCTCTTTTCCCCCTCTTTGTTCTCCGCCCTTTCTCCTTTTTCTTTTCTCTTATTTTCCCATTTTGCTTTTTCTCTCTTTCTCTCTCTTTTCCTTTTTTTCCTTCCCTCCTTTTTTCTTTACTTTCTTTTTCTTTTCTCTCTTCTTTTCCCTTTTCTTTCACACTCTCTCCCTTTCCTTTCCTTTTGTTTCCTTTCGCCCTCTTTCTTCTTCTATTTTTCCTTTTTCATTGTTTCTCCTTTTTCTCTTCTTTTTCGTTTTTATTTCCCTGTCTTTTACTTTTTTCTCGTCTCCCCTACATTTTCTCTTCGCTTTTCTTATCCTTCCTTTCTCTCCTTTTTAGCTTCTTCTTCTTTCCCCCTCTCATTCTCTCTTTTATTTTTCTCCTCTTCCCCTCTTTTTTTTTTTTCTTTTACCTTTCTCTTTTTTCTCTTCTTTTCCCTTTTTTCATTCCCCTTAGTTTCTCCTTTTCCTCCTTTTTTCGCACATCCCTTCCGCATACCCGTGGGGCCCGGGCCCCGAAACCCCCAGGAAACGCGCATGATATTGATAATAACAACAGTATCATTAATAATAAGAATAATGATAACATTAGCTCGACTAATAAAGCATTTTTGGCCAGGGGCTGGCTCCCGGGGGGGGGGGGCACTCTGATATATGGGTGTACACATGTACGTCCAAGAAAACGCGTAAAAGGGGTCCCAAAACGCTGATTTTCAACAAAAGGGGGTGCTTTTGACTAATCTGGCCGAAGTCAAACCTGTTTAGGGGGGTTGGATGATGAAAAACCGCGCAAAAATCCTCGTTTAGGGGTTTTTTTTCATCCAAGTATAAAACCTGTTTAGGGGGTATTTTGAAAACCCATGGACACGCATGTGTACACCCATATATCTGGGGCTGGCTCTTATTACCCTGGCTTATTATTGATGCATCATGGCGCAGAAGATGAGTAATATTTGCGATTACAGAACAATGATAATAATACTAATGAAAAGCAAGAAGAACACGAATTCAGAATTCAAGAAAACAATAATATAACAAACCAGCAATATCAATGATAATAATACTTATACAGAGAAGAATTGGAACATAGATCATGCTAGCAGAACGAGAAGAACACTAATTGCAGAAGGGGAAGGAAAAATTATTTATTTATTTATTATGGTATATGATGATTGACCAGCAGCACAGGGGCTGAAGGGGTCAATTTACAATCAGATATATATGTGCATATATACAATAGAATCGCATCAAATATATAAAAAGCTACATAATTGGAAGCAAAACGAAAATACTAAGATTTACGCTACACAAATAATAAGATAACAAGTGTGAAAAGTGAGAGAAAGAAAGAAAAAGTAAAGAATAGGAAATAAAAGGGAAGAGAAAGAAAGAAGGAGATAGATAGAAAGGAGAAGATTTGGGAGCAATACATAAATATAACCAAGTTAGAAAGCCATAACCATGTAAAATGAGTCATTACATCTAGGCATGGAATCTGAGAAGTGAAAATGTTTGGGATGCAAAGCGTGGGGGGGGGAGTTTATTTCAAGATTCTGGCAAGGTGAGGGATGGTGGATTTTCGATATCGTTCTGTATTGCATTTAATTGTAGGGAAGCCAGTCATATTACGAAGCTGTCTTAAATTTGAATTACATCTAGGGACGGGAAGAAGGTGTTTGTGGTGATCAGAGTTTTTGAGTTTTTGTCCAAAGCTTAGCAAAAGGGAATCTCTTCTATCAGATAGAGTAGTGAGTTTAGTTATGGCAAGGGCATTGGCATAAGTCACGTTATAGCCCACAATTATTTTGAGGGCCCGCTTTTGAACAAATTCCAATTTATTATTCTCATTTAGGGTAATTGAGGTGTGCCAAACAGGGAACAATATTCGAGTATGGGTCTTATGTACGTAGTGTAGACAGTTACCATATTCACCAGGCTTGCCTTAGATTTCCTAAGGATACATAGTGTGTACAATCTTCTGGATGCTTTTGACACAATATCTGAGATATGTAAGTTCCATTTTAGATCATTCTGAATATTGTGATTCCGAGTAGTTTGAGATTTTGAACGACATTGAGTTGGGTTGAGTTAAGCTGCAAGTCAGTCCTGGGGTTTAAGTTCCTTAAAAATGATATGGTCATGAGGTTACATTTGGATGGTTTGGGGAGCACGTCATTATCATTACACCATATTGAAAGACGATCTAATACAGATTGCAATGTAGGTTCAGCATTACGCTTCACAATTTCTCCAATTGTTAAATCATCAACGTATTTCCATCGATTCTCGCAATCATTCACAGCATCATTAACAAGAATCAGAAACAAAACCGGACCCAACTTGGTACCCTGTGGTACTCCACAGGATACCTCTAGTAGGGGAGAGTAGTAATTACAGACTTTGGTGCTCTGAGTGCGTGCAGTTAGGAAGCTGCAAATAATTGGGATGATCGATCTGCGTACACCTAACAGGATGAGTTTCTTGACTACAACTGAATGATTTACCCTATCAAACAAATAAAACAAATATTACTCATTCGAAGAAGAAGAGGAACAAAAACAAGAACAAGAAACCAGAAGACAGCGTTGAATACGAGAAGAAGGGAAAAGAAGGGGGTATTTAAGTTTAACGAAATGAATACAGGAGCAAACAAGAGAGAAGATGAGAGAAGAATAGTAAAGTGTAACCTGTTTGGGGCAAGTCCAAGCTATGTTGTGTCCCTTGTGTTACGTTTCCATCATGGGATGGGAATGTAACACATGGGACACAAAAATAGCTTGGACTTACCCTTTTCCGTCTACTTCTTCTAATCATCATCTTGTTCTCGTCATTGTTTTTATTATTGTTGATATTTTATTTTCATTCTCTTCACCTTCTTCTCAGGACCCCCTCCCCCCTCCTCATGTTCCTTTCTCATTTCCCTCTCATCCGATTCCAATTGAAACCTTAGAGTGATATATATTTTTTTTTTTAATAATAATAATCCATTCCCAATTTTATTAACCGAAATGAAAATTCTTTTTGCCCAGTTGATCGTGGGCCCGGCAGCCACTGTGCAGCGCCAGATCGACGTTGCTCTATCCTTTCAATTGTTGAACGCCAAACAAGGTAGCAGCAACTCCCATCTTTTAACGTCTTTTGGTATGACGCGGCCGAGGTTCGAACCCACGACCTCCCGATAGTGAGGCGGACGCTCTACTGACTGAGCCAACACATATGTCTCGATGATGTAAAATTAATCTTAATCTGGGGGCGCTAAATTGATGTTCAACTGAGGTGGGGAGGGGTGGGGCACAAAATTGATCTTAAACTGAAAGGGCGCCAAATTTATCTTAAACTGAGGGGGGGGAGCGCAAATTTAATCTAAACTTAGGGGGCGCAAAACTGATCTTAATCTGAAGTGATAGATTGATCTTAGACTGAGGGGGCGCAACATTGATCTAAACTTAAGGAGCGCAAAATTGATCTAAATCGTTGGCGCTAAGGGTGCAACATTGATCTTAAACCACGGGGGTAATTGATCTTCAATTGATGGGGCGCAAATTTATCTGAAAATGAGAGGGGCGCAAAATTGATCTAAAAATTAGGGGGCGTAAAAATGATCTTAAGCTGAAAGGGGCGCTAAATCTATAACCAAGGGGCTCAAAAATTGATCTAAACTTAGGGGGTGCAAACATAATTCCAGGGGACCAAAAAGCAGTTGTTGCACACTTTGGGTGGATTTAGGGAAAATTTTCACGAACCTTCTGAATATTATAACCCTAAGTATTTTCAAATTAACGAACTTTCAGATTATTGAATCTTCAGAACAACAGACCTTTTGATTAATGCTACAAATTTTCGGAAAAACGAACCCCATTTCATTTTTGGATTGATGAGCCCCAAGGTATACACCATTGGTATACATTTTGTAATGTGTTTAGAGTAACAAACGTTGGAATAATTATAATGAGCCATCGGAGTAAGAGGTGCTCCCTTGTCCTACAGGCTACAACCCTTTTTGATCAATTTTTTTTAACCCCTCTGATTTTCTCTTTTCTTCATTGTTATACTTTTATTTTGTCTATTTTTATGTATCACTTTTAAAACTGACATTATAATCATTCTTTTTTAATTATTATAAGTAGTATTGTCCTATAATAACTCCTATTGTTATCATAATCATCATCCTGATTATTTTTATTATCATTATTATCATCAGTATTATTATCATCATATAATTTTATTGTTTTCTTAATCTCATTGCTGTTACCTGTCTCTATAGTGTAACCTGCTATAGTGTAACCCATAACCTGTCTCTATAGTGTAACCTGTCCCTATAGTGTAACCTGTCCCTATAGTGTAACCTGTCTCTAAAGGGTAACCTGTCTCTATAGAGTAACCTGTCCCTATAGTGTAACCTGTCTCTAAAGGGTAACCTGTCTCTACAGTGTAACCTGGCTTTATAGTGTACATGTAACCTGTCTCTATATAACCTGCTATAGTGTAACCTGTCTCTATAGTTTAACCTGACCCTATGGTGTAACCTGTCTCTATAGAGTAACCTGTCTCTATTTTGTAACCTGCCCTTATAGTGTAACCTGTCCCTATGTTGTAACCTGTCTCTATAGTTTAACCTGACCCTATGGTGTAACCTGTCCCTATAGTGTAACCTGTCCCTATAGTGTAACCTGTCCCTATAGTGTAACCTGTCTCTATTATAAAGGGTAACCTGTCTCTACAGTGTAACCTGGCTTTATAGTGTACATGTAACCTGTCTCTATATAACCTGCTATAGTGTAACCTGTCTCTATAGTTTAACCTGACCCTATGGTGTAACCTGTCTCTATAGAGTAACCTGTCCCTATAGAGTAACCTGTCTCTATTTTGTAACCTCTCCCTATAGTGTAACCTGTCCCTATAGTTTAACCTGTCCCTATAGTGTAACCTGTCTCTATAGAGTAACCTGTCCCTATAGTGTAACCTGTCCCTATGTTGTAACCTGTCTCTATAGTTTAACCTGTCCTTATAGAGTAACCTGTCCCTATAGTGTAACCTGCATGTATCTATAGGGTAACCTGTCTCTATAGTGTAACCTGCCCCGAAAGTGTAACCTGTCCATATAGTGTAACCTGTATCTATAGTGTAACCTGTCTCTATAGTGTAACCTGCCCCGAAAGTGTAACCTGTCCCTACACTGCAAAAACCAGGGTGTTAATTTAACACCATCTCGGTATCTATTTTGGGCTACACCAGATAAGTGTTAAAACAACGCCAGTTTCGAATCAAACTGGCGTCGTTTTAACACTAACTGGTGTTGTTTTGACACTTATCTGGTGTAGACCAATATCAAACTGGTGTTGTTTTAACACTAACTGGTGTTGTTTTGACACTTATCTGGTGTAGCCCAATATGGATACCGAGATGGTGTTAAATTAACACCCTGGTTTTTGCAGTGTATAGTGTAACCTGTCTCTATATTGTTACCTGGCTCTATAGTGGCCCATATGCCAATCTGTCTTGAACTTGGCTATAGTGTACATGTAACCTTACTTTATAGAGATTAACCTGGCCCTATAGTGTAACGTGTCCCTCTATTTGTAACTTGTCCCTATAGTGTAACCGGTCTCTATAGAGTAACCTGTCTCTATTTAGTAACCTGTCCCTATAGAGTAACCTGTCCCTATAGTGTAACCTGTCCCTATAGTGTAACCTGTCTCTATAGAGTAACCTCCCTGATAGCAGAGAGTGGTAAAAATGACGTGATATTGACGTGATATTTACGTCGTGGTTTACGTCTTTTTTACGTCCTGTAATTACGTCAATAAGACGACAACTTGCACCAACGCAAGACATCATGAGGACGTCTTATTTTGACGTCATCTTTACGTCTTCCAGGTCAGTGAATGACAACTTCATGACGTCTTGCAAATCACCAAATGACTACTTTTGGACGTCTTTTTGACGTCTTGCAGGTCATTAAATGACCACTTTATGACGTCTTTTAGAGGTCTTGCGGGTGGTAAAAAATGACGTTATATTTACGTCGTGGTTTACGTCTTTTTTACGTCCTGTAATTACGTCAATAAGACGACAACTTGCACCAACGCAAGACATCATGAGGACGTCTTATTTTGACGTCATCTTTACGTCTTGCAGGTCATTGAATGACGACTTCATGACGTCTTTTGGGCGTCTTGCAAATCACCAAATGACGACTTTGTGACGTCTAGTGGACGTCTTGCTGGTCACTAAATGACCACTTTATGACGTCTTTTAGAGGTCTTACGGGTGGTAAAAAATGACGTGATATTTAAGTCATAGTTTACGTCTATTTTACGTCCTGTAATTACGTAAATAAGACGACAACTTGCACCAACGCAAGACGTAATGAGGACGTCTTATTTTGACGTCATCTTTACGTCTTGCAGGTCACTGAATGACGACTTCATGACGTCTTGTGGGCGTCTTGCAAATCACGAAATGACGACTCTGTGACGTCTATTGGACGTCTTCCTGGTCACTAAATGACCACTTTATGACGTCTTTTAGAGGTCTTGCGGGTGGTAAAAAATGACGTTATATTTACGTCGTGGTTTACGTCTTTTTTACGTCCTGTAATTACGTCAATAAGACGACAACTTGCACCAACGCAAGACATCATGAGGACGTCCTATTTTGACGTCATCTTTACGTCTTGCAGGTCACTGAATGACGACTTCATGACGTCTTTTGGGCGTCTTGCAAATCACCAAATGACGACTTTGTGACGTCTAGTGGACGTCTTGCTGGTCACTAAATGACCACTTTATGACGTCTTTTAGAGGTCTTGCGGGTGGTAAAAACTGACGTTATATTTACGTCGTGGTTTACGTCTTTTTTACGTCCTGTAATTACGTCAATATGACGACAACTTGCACCAACGCAAGACATCATGACGACGTCTTATTTTGACGTCATCTTTACGTCTTGCAGGTCACTGAATGACGACTTCATGACGTCTTTTGGCCGTCTTGCAAATCGCCAAATGACGACTTTGTGACGTCTATTGGACGTCTTCCTGGTCACTAAATGACCACTTTATGACGTCTTTTAGAGGTCTTGCGGGTGGTAAAAAATGACGTTATATTTACGTCGTGGTTTACGTCTTTTTTACGTCCTGTAATTACGTCAATAAGACGACAACTTGCACCAACGCAAGACATCATGAGGACGTCTTATTTTGACGTCATCTTTACGTCTTGCCGGTCAGTGAATGACAGCTTCATGACGTCTTTTAGAGGTCTTGAGTGTGGTAACAAATGACGTGATATGATAGACCCCCAAAAGACGTCAAAGAATCGTCATTTGGTGATCTGCAAGGTGTCCAAAAGACGTAATAAAGTCGTCATTTAGTGACCTGCAAGACGTAAAGATGACCTCAGAATAAGACGTCCTCATGACGTCTTGCGTTGGTGCAAGTTGTCGACTTATTGACGTAATTACAAGACATAAAAAAGACGTCAATCACGACTTAAATATCACGTCATATTTTACCACCCGCAAGACGTCCAAAAGAGGTCCAAAAGTCGTCATTTGGTGATTTGCAAAGTCATCATTTAGTGACCTGCAAAACGTAAAGATGACCTCAAAATAAGACGTCCTCATGACGTCTTGCGTTGGTGCAAGTTTTAGACTTATTGACATAATTACAGGACGTAAAAAAGACTTAAATCACGACTGTAATATTACGTCATATTTTACCATCTGAACCACTAATTACAATCTGTTTAAGTGTAATGACGACCTGTCAAAAGCATTCATGAGCACATGGATACCAAAATTCAAAGTACATACATGTACAATCACTGAAAAATAAGTTATGCATAATATACAAGGCAGACATAAAATCAGTTTCACATTTTTAATGCCACTCGTATGAAAATCAGCTGCAAACATCCATTCATAAAACATACATGACAATGATAATCAAAACTGATGTGTGAGTAATTATATACAGGTATATGTTAACAGGTGGATTATTAAATCACACAGTTGGAAACACAAGCTACCCTAATGAAAAGAGTTGTGAAAATGAATGGATTTTTGGCACGAAGTAAAAAAAGGGTAAGAAAATACATTAAGTATTTGAACATTTACCAAAACAGCATCACTGACAAAATTGGAGGGGAAAGTACCTGATTTCTATGGTCTCAAAAATGGTAATGTTGAATGTACATGAATTACTAACTCATGAAATAGCTTGAGTATAAGATTTTGTTAAGAATGTTTTGCCTCATTTGCATAAAGTAGATACTCAAAATGCTGAATTATTTGCAAAGCATTTTTTTTTTCAATTTGGGTTTGAATCTAGATCTTGCACCAGAACAATGTTATATACAAGAACAAGGAAAAATAAAGACAACAAACCAAATGGTGGAACTGTAATCAGAATAAGTTGGTTCAAAATAATGCAAGTTGATAATACCCTTGAATTTCTTTGACAAATATATTTTTCACAAGGAAAAATGCCTGAATGAAGCATATTAATTGTACGTAGCATTTCAGTCCAGTTCATAAGAAATAAATACGCACAACTTGGTGACTATGAAAAGTCCATTATTAACATAAACTTCATAGTGGCTCTTTGAATAATTGATGTACATGTATAACTAATGAATTCTCTGTCCTGTGGATTGGCAGACGAATATAGTCTTAGGAATAATAAAATAAAAGATTTTGAGTTATGAAAACTGCAACTCTCAATCATTGCAAGATATGGCATATTGACAAAATCTATCAAGCTCTTCTCCTAAAGAAAATGCGCTATTGGTAAAAATACCCTTTAACATCTACCAATATATTCTGCAAAAAGTATGAAAGTGCTGAAAATTGCATACACAGTTTCAATTCAGTTCAATTTTATTTTAGTTTCTAATATTTTATATCAAATAAAACTTTGTCATATGTTTAAAGGTTATCAGGAGTACTTGCAGTGTGATTTCAGTTTGACACTAACTTTACTTTTGAATTGCTTGTCAATTGCCATGTTTTAACTTCAAATTCTACAAATATTTAGGACATTTTAGGTGCTTTATTTTCATGGAATGTATTCATGAAATGCTTTTAGGTTGGATACAAATGGATGGGAACTCTCTCCATTTTCTTCCATACATTACCAATACTCCAGATGACATTTAAATGTACATTTATGGACAGAATATCTGCAGTTTAGTATAAGTTTAAGTTTCATGTCATGCAATCATAAAACAAGTAGAACATTTACATTTTATGTGAATAAAACATTTAGCGCTCCTTATGGAGATAGAGGCACCGAAATTGTATATGAAATACTTATTAGAATTTATTCTTCTTATTTCATGAGAAAACATCATACAGAACAGTACAAATGTCACACAAATCTCATACAGGAAGATATGACATTTCAAAATTTCATTTTTATTTTCTTGACCAGTCCTTGCAAATATTTAAATGGGCGAGTAGATGTCATCACCTCATAATTTTTTTTAAATACACTGTATATGGATTTCTAAAAAAACTTTAAGCTCACACTCGTAACACATATCCCCATAGCAAAATGTATTATTTATCCTTTATTTCGGGCGGTGATAAGACAAGTTTTAGATTCTCATAGCTGAAATATGAAACTTTTGTCATTTCTGTATATGAAAAGGATAGCAAATTGTGAGGCAATGATATCATCACCTCGCTCATTAAAACACTAAGGACTGGTCAAAAAGTGTTTTTCCCCAAAAATATGAACTTTCATAATGTCATAACTTCCTTATTTCTTATCCAATATCTTTTAGCATTGTTTCATATTTAATTTGTTTCTGTATGTTTTAAACCTGTGGAGAGGATTCTTTCTTTAATTATTGCCAGTTGTAACTACAGCTTTTTACAGATTATTTGAGTATTCCTCTGTGTCCATTGGCAAGGCTTCTTCTTCCTCCTGCAGTTCTGGAGTTACAGGCCTCCGAAGCTCCAGATCATTCTTTTGTACGTTTCGATAAAAGTCCTTCAAGTAGTATTGAATGCCACTTTCCACCTCGTCAAGCGGAGCAGATCTTGTCCGTTCGTTGCCCCTCACAGTCGCTGGAAAAGAAATAGAATGTGAAAGGAAAAAATAATTAAAAATTTAAATATTACCTCTCAGATCCGAAAGATACTGTATTGCTTCACTTCTTTTATGTCTTACATTTAGCAAATACCTGAAATTCTTTTTATACCACGGGAGATGGCGAGTTCACTTCTAGGAAACCTTGGCAGTAACAGGCGCGGATCCAGAGGGGGGCGCAAGGGGCGTGCGACCCCCGCCCGTTTTGTCTGACAAAGTATGCCCCCGGACCCCCTAGATGGCCGTTTGGCTTCGTCAAGCGGAGGGTTCCTCAGTGTGCGCCCCCTTTCTGAAATGCGCCCCCCCTTTCTGAAAATCCTGTATCCGCCCCTGAGTAAAGCTGTTTTTCAATTAAAAACAGAATGCTAGAAGCATAACGAACTTCAAAAGGCACCAGTTCAAACACTGTAATGAAGCTAACAGCCCTTAGAGGTAAAAACATCTCTGAAGATCTTTATCTTAATTTCTGCCTAATGATGCAAACAACAGTCCTTCTGGAATAGAGCATTATGGCAGTTAAGCAGGGGGAAGGCAGAAAGAGTTAAGCATACAAACATACCTATTTGACAATATTTTGAAACACTGATATATATATATATATATATCCAAGTTATATATATCCAAGTTACTTTGTGATAAATAATGTGGGGGTCCAAAAAATAATTTAAATGTAATCTTCTAGATGTCTGCAACTATCTGCTTATGATTCAAGAAGAAAAGAAAATCAACAGACTCTTCTGAAGATGAGAAAATGTATATACATTTAATTACCAAAGATAACATCTATCATCGCCTTATATCCCGAAAACTTGTGCTTCTGCCACGTTGTCCCATCCAACTGAATTGCACAGACAACTGAGGGTCCATTATTGTGTCCAGCACACGCCTTACTGATTCTTTGGTGGCCCCTCCACATCTCTTTAAGTATGACATCTGGAAAAATGAAAGGGAATAGCAGTAACCATGTATTATTCTCACTTTCATGCATCTTCCTATCTGATTTAAATATGCATAAGCTCTCACAATTGAAACCGATACTGATTTCAAAAGTTCTTTCAAACTTAATTATTCCAAGCAGAGGTCAATTTCATTATAGGCATGCAAACTCTGGAAGACCTACAAGGTGGATGCAAAGCATTGTTTTTCCTCCTGCAAGCTCTGTAAACAACCTGAGGCTGAAATTGATAACTATATTGCAAAGAAAATGCATTTAGCAGCAGCTTTGCAAGCAAGACAAGAACAAACTTGCTGGCTGTTTGAAGTCATGACATAGCTGCAGAACAATTAATTGACCTCTCCTGTATGTAATAATGGAAATATAATATTCTCCAAAAATAATTGTCAATTTCAATTCTGGAATGAACATGCATGTCACAAACAGTATATTTAATCCAACTTTCTACAATAAACAAATATGCTGTTGAAATTCTGATAGTTAATTTTCCCAATTAAGTTGAATGTTTGCATAAATAATTGAGTATAAAGTGCAGAAGAAAGTTAATGAATCAACTGTATAACACTATTATAAGCAGATAAAGACACTCACAAATTGCTTTTTTTGCAAGATCCTCCTGAAGGATCGTGTTGACCTCACATAAGTCTTGAACGTTATTAAGTGGAAGAGAGGGTATTCCTTCTGGTATATCAGCAATTTCAGCCACTCTGCCCTTCTCCATTTTGGCACGGATTGCCCCAAGAAGTTTCCGGTTTTCCCTCACCTCCGACATGACTTCCTCCATCTTATTATGCAATCGTCTCAATTCTGAAATTAAATTGAAATATGAGAGCATTTATTTTTGTTTCTTTTTTGTGTTTTTTCCTTATTCAATCGTAAATATTGTACATTCCAATCCAATCAGGGTATTTATATAGCACCAATGTCTAGTTGCCTAATCAAAGGCGATGTTGAGACTGAAAAAAATACCAAAATGTCTCTTTTGATTTCTGCCTGACACCATACAATTTTAGGCAAATTATTTATTTGACCCTAATTTTCTACCTTCAATTTCATGACATTTTTAATTTAGAAACACATTTGATGTGACATTTGGGAGTAAATTTCATAACCTTTGAACTGGGCCATATTTGCCCACGATCTAATCGGCTCATCTCGTGTCATGCACTGCCGGTTTCCCCGAGCCAAATAGGAACAACATTCATCCAAGGGTTCTCTTGATATTGTGTAGGTGCGATTTTGTTCAGGCAGATGGATGGACCGACAATCTGAAAACATAATGCACCTGCAAGCCCTAACAGGAGTATAGGCAATAAAAGACAATCATAGAATATGTTTGGTTTGTTTAGAAATTTCGAATTTTTCACTCTTTTTTCTGAAATGTACGTATGAACAGATCGAGGTGCCATGATGAATGCCCCCCCCCCCCCCCCAAGAAAAGAATAAGTGACATAAACTAATAAATAAATCAAATGAAGGAATAAATTCATCAGAGACTTGCCTGATGGTGCCTTATATTTAAAAGCACTTCACTCTAACTCTAACAGTTTAATATTACAGTAACGTTAGTAACAATATTATTGGACAAAAAACATAGCCTATAGGGTACACTGCCTAACAGTTAGTATTTAGTCTACTTATTTCGATGTTTACTTCAATGTAAGTAGACTTAACTCTGGCAGTATTTAAATGATCACTAAATGATAATTTGTAATTGTATATATAATTTAATGTCCCATGAAAGTGACAAAATACAGCACTCAGCAGATGCATAATTTCGACTGTAATGTATAATAACGGTCACTTGACAAATGTGATTGATAGTATACTGACAGTTCTGGGCAATTCCATGAAAAATGTTCACTTTAGTAAAAAAATGAAGTTTGCAATTGCACTTAAACTCTCAAATATTCTTGAAAAGTAATGTATAAATGTTCATTTTCCAATAGACAAATCATTAAACTGACAAATTTTCGTATTTTTTTCCACCAGTGAAAATCTAATATGATGTATCGCAATAACACAAAAATGTGGCTATTTTTGAAGAGTTTATTCTTCCTGTCTCTAATGAAGGCCTAAAATCTACTGGAGGTCTCCTTCAACTTTTAAACAGTAGTTCAGTGTACATATCAACAGAAAATCACAATGAATGTTTATATCATTCATCAATTTTCGAGGCATTGATCCTCAAAATTGTGTGATTTCTTTATCATTAGAAGTGTCATGTCCGTTACGTTTTTCACTTAAAGTTTTCATAGCCAACAGGAAATTTGTATTTGGTTACTGTAAATTCAGTTTCTATGTTAGAACTAAATCCCCTTACATGTGTAGCAACCATTTTTCCTTACCACTGTCAGTTTTCAAGCAAATGGCGTAACGGACATGACACTTTGCGTAACGGACATGACACTTTATATACGACAAGTGGCAGAAACCACATTGTGGGCTCCATTTAATAGATTGATTATTATTTTCAATTGCTTGAGGATAGTGGGATGTTTCTAGATACTAGTGACTCATAAATATAAATCTGCTTGTTATATTTAAGACACAACAACAAGCAGATTTTCCAGTTTACCCATGGAAGTCTGTAGATTTCAGATGATCTTGCTAGCCCTGTTATGTAATCCCATTCCAACATCTTGATCATGATTGATGACCAACATGCAGCAGCAGGTATGTCCCTGTTTATTTACATAGTGGATTACTGAAGCCAAGACAATGCAGTTCCACTATTGGCCATCTCCCTAGCACTTTTCCATGATAACTTAGACCTCATTTCATAATGACACTGGTTTTGTGGAACTGCTTTAGTGCATGTTGCAGATACATGTAGTTAACTTTCTTTCTTTAAAACTGATGTGAATCATTCAGGACATTTTCATGATATGTTCAAACTTTTGATCAGGTCTGGTTCATTAAGTTTTCTTTGCCTCAAAGCTTGAGACGTGCTCTACTTTGTTGTATGTTGTTGTGGTACTCTAAGCATTATATTCCATGCATTGTAGTATAGTTGTTAGATCACTAAAACCTGCAAAAAAGAACTTAGATGTGTTACTATTTAACATTTGGTAGTAGTACTGAGCTGTTAGTTTTGTCTTTTTTATGCCAAATGTTTTTTTGAAAGAAAGAAGTGAAGATATGGTTCACTTCACAAGGGTGTCATGTCCGTTACGCTAGCATACTAATACTATCTGAGAAATATTAGCCTATAAAGGAGAAAACACCATAGCATCAACTAATAATTTGTTCTGTTTTGGTATGGAGGGTAGTATTAACTAAAATGTATCATAAATTGTAGCTAGCTGGTGCAGAAGCAAGTTTGCTTTATTTTTTATATCTTGTGTAAACATTGAAAAACCAACCCTTCTAAAATTACAGAAATATATGAGATAGTACAGAATACCAGTTATGATGTGTGTCCCTATCTTTCAACCTTACTATATGAACAATAAAATATCTGCCATATCTCGTAATAAAACAAATATGTCCGCTCACAAAAAGTGGACAAAACTGTCATGTCCGTTACGCTCAATGCGTCATGTCCGTTACGCTACATTCTGAGCTATAAAAAAAGAATGCAATGTAAAACTAATCTCAAACATGAATTTATGATTACAGCATGACTTTAAGTTTTAATTAATACCCAAACCAGGTTCATTCTATCCCAAAACTCACAGGAATTTTCATAATAAAAAGTAGGTTAAAAAGCCTTGTCCATTTTGTGTCATGTCCGTTACGCTCACAACGAGTGCATTTTCTCCACAACCGTTCAATAAAATGATGTGAAATTTCATGAGTATATCCCTGATAGTCAAATGTGTCTGATAAACTCAATAAAAATTGTTTGGAGACTGCCAATTCTATTGTGTGATGTTTTGAATTACAAAAAACTGTCTGAATGTCATGTCCGTTACGCTGGAATTGACCTTCTACAAACAGTGTGACTAATAATAACACACGTTGTCTCACTATGAACATGGCAAACAAAGAAGCGGACAAAATATACAGCTCCTCATTGTACCTTCCACACTTGCTCTGGCAGACAAAAGAATATTCCTTCATTGCTATTATGTAAGATTATGTAGAGCAGGTGTCACATGCATATTCACCCGTTCTACTTATCTTACATAATAGCAATGAAGGGATGTTCTTTTGTCTACCAGAACAATTGTGGAGGGTACAATGAGGATCTGTATATTTTGTCCGCTCTCTTTTGTCATTGCATGCATCGTGTTCCTAGTGTCTATCTGTTACTGTCTTAGCTACACATAATGCACAGTGTGGTGTGAATACCTAACTTACTTGCCACGAAACCTGAACTTAAACTTTGATGGAAGGTCTTTAGAAGATCAACGAAGACGAGTTCGTATGCCTAAGAAGTTAGAGTAACCTGTTCCACTGCTACTTTTTCACATGCACACACTCCACGCTGAGTCGAGCAGCGCGGCAATGCACGCACGTGAAACGACGGACGAGTAAAACGATCACGTTAAAAAACACACATAAAAAAAAAAAAAAAAAAAAAACCATTATGTCAGCAAGATAATTGTATACATTGCGTACCGGCAAAAGGTACCGGCCGTGCATGCCTAGCCTGCCAGGCTAGCCGTGTATCAATATCACGCGCTAGTTGAGTGCCTCGATGACGTAGTCTGCAGTCAAAACTGTATCATTTAATTGTATTAATTATCCTTTCTTCTTCTTTCCCTAATGCTACAGTCACACGGCCATGTTACGGACCTGCGGATGCCTGCGTATATTTGGATAATGAAAATGCGTAATTTTTACCCCCAAATAACGCAAATTTGAGCAAAAGTTACCTATATTCTGCGGACGATACGTATGAGTTACGTAGTTTATGTATGGATAACGTATATTTTGCGGATGCTTACGTATATTTCATCCGCAGCAGAATTTTGAGATTTTCAAAATTCACGCTGCGGATCTGCGTATGTCTGCGGATCCTGCGGATTAGGTTACGGATGGATACGGACGTTTTACGCAAAAATACGCAAAGATACGGATCAATACGCATGATACGGAACAATACGCAAATTCTACCTAAATTCTGCGCAAAAGACCTTGCGCGGGAAATTTAAAATAATTTTGAGATTTTCAAAACTTTTTCGCGGAAGACCTCGATTCCTGCGCACTCCCACGGATTTTTACGGATGCACTTACGGATGATACGCATGATACGGATTGCTGCGGATTTCTACGGATTTTTACGGATGCACATCCGCAGACATGCGTATCGCGCGTATCTGTCCGTCTGACCATAGCATAATGCTTCCGCGAAAAAGTTTTGAAAATCTCAAAATTATTTTAAATTTCCGGCGCAAGGTCTTTTGCGCAGAATTTAGGTAGAATTTGCGTATTGTTCCGTATCATGCGTATTGATCCGTATCTTTGCGTATTTTTGCGTAAAACGTCCGTATCCATCCGTAACCTAATCCGCAGGATCCGCAGAAATACGCAGATCCGCAGCGTGAATTTTGAAAATCTCAAAATTCTGCTGCGGATGAAATATACGTAAGCATCCGCAAAATATACGTTATCCATACATAAACTACGTAACTCATACGTATCGTCCGTAAGTCATCCGTAAGTCGTCCGTGACATGTGTCAGCGGGTTGGCAGCGGATGGGCTCATCAACAGGTTTTACCCGTAACATCCGTAATTCATACGTAACATCCGTAACTAATCCGTATCGTCCGCAGAATATAGGTAACTTTTGCTCAAATTTGCGTTATTTGGGGGTAAAAATTACGCATTTTCATTATCCAAATATACGCAGGCATCCGCAGGTCCGTAACATGGCCGTGTGACTGTAGCATTATGTTTGCAATAGCAAAAAATTATTTAGCTTTTATATCCAAAGTCTAGCGAATGCACGTTCTGATATCCTTTTTTTCTAGGGCACATATCGAACCATAAGTTGTATATTGACGTCAAAATCACGTCATGAACTAGTCCTTAAAAAATATAGACATTGTCTTATTAATCCCAAACCGTTCCCATGTCCAGATTTAAACTGAATAATAAAAGTGGTAAATAAAATTACGTCATGAACTAGTCATTCGGAGCTGGTCGTCAGTTGGCAATGAAGTCACGTAATAATTAGGTATTTTTTTTTGTCTTGAATAATTGTTCATATAAGTGGTAAATAATTGACGTCAAAATCACGTCATGAACTAGTCATTCTTAGCTGGTCGTGAGTTGGAATGGAAGTCACGTAATATTAACGTCGAATTTTGGTCTTGAATAATCGTTAAACAAGTGGTAAATACTTGACGTCAAAGTCACGTCGTTAACTAGTCATTCGTAGCTGGTCGTGAGTTGGCATTGAAGTGACGTAATAATTTCGTCGGTTTTTGGTATTGAATTGTTCATATAAGTGGAAAATAACTGACGTCAAAATCACGTCATGAACTAGTCATCCTTAGCTGGTCGTGAGTTGGAATTTAAGTCACGTAATATCAACGTCGATTTTTGGTCTTCAATAATCATTAAACAAGTGGTAAATACTTGACGTTAAAATCGCGTCGTGAACTAGCCATTCGTAGCTGGTCGTGAGTTGGCAATGAAGTGACGTAATAATTACGTCGTTTTTTGGCCTAGTTGTTCATATAAGTGGAAAATAACTGACGTCAAAATCACGTCATGAACTAGTCATTCTTAGCTGGTCGTGAAGTCACGTAATATTAACGTCGAGTTTTGATCTTGAATAATCGTTAAACAAGTGGTAAATACTTGACGTCAAAATCACGTCGTGAACTAGCCATTCGTAGCTGGTCGTGAGTTGGCAATGAAGTGACGGTATAATTACGTCGTTTTTAGGTCTTGAATTGTTCATATAAGTGGAAAATAACTGACGTCAAAATCAGGTCATGTGAGTTGGAATAGAAGTCACGTAATATTAACGTCGATTTTTGGTCTTGAATAAGCGTTAACCAAGTGGTATATACTTGACGTCAAAATCACGTCATGAACTAATCATTCGTAGCTGGCCGTGAGTTGGAAATGAAGTCACGTAATAATTTCGTCGGTTTTTGGTATTGAATTGTTCATATAAGTGGAAAATAACTGACGTCAAAATCACGTCATGAACTAGTCATCCTTAGCTGGTCGTGGGTTGGAATTTAAGTCACGTAATATCAACGTCGATTTTTGGTCTTCAATAATCATTAAACAAGTGGTAAATACTTGACGTAAAAATCGCGTCGTGAACTAGCCATTCGTAGCTGGTCGTGAGTTGGCAATGAAGTGACGTAATAATTACGTCGTTTTTTGGCCTAGTTGTTCATATAAGTGGAAAATAACTGACGTCAAAATCACGTCATGAACTAGTCATTCTTAGCTGGTCGTGAAGTCACGTAATATTAACGTCGAGTTTTGATCTTGAATAATCGTTAAACAAGTGGTAAATACTTGACGTCAAAATCACGTCGTGAACTAGCCATTCGTAGCTGGTCGTGAGTTGGCAATGAAGTGACGGTATAATTACGTCGTTTTTAGGTCTTGAATTGTTCATATAAGTGGAAAATAACTGACGTCAAAATCAGGTCATGTGAGTTGGAATAGAAGTCACGTAATATTAACGTCGATTTTTGGTCTTGAATAAGCGTTAACCAAGTGGTATATACTTGACGTCAAAATCACGTCATGAACTAATCATTCGTAGCTGGCCGTGAGTTGGAAATGAAGTCACGTAATAATTACGTCGTTTTTTGGTCTTGAATAATCGTTCATATAAGTGGTAAATAATTGACGTCAAAATTACGTCATGAACTAGTCATTCTTAGCTGGTCGTGAAGTCACGTAATATTAACGTCGATTTTTGGTCTTGAATAATCGTTAAACAAGTGGAAAATAACTGACGTCAAAATCACGTCATGAACAAGTCATTCTTAGCTGGTCGTGAAGTCGCGTAATATTAACGTCGATTTTTGGTCTTGAATAATCGTTAAACAAGTGGTAAATACTTGACGTCAAAATCACGTCGTGAACTAGCCATTCGTAGCTGGTCGTGAGTTGGCAATGAAGTGACGGTATAATTACGTCGTTTTCAGGTCTTGAATTGTTCATATAAGTGGAAAATAACTGACGTCAAAATCAGGTCATGAAATAGTAATGGATAGTTCGTAATAATTACGTCGTCTTTTAGTCTTGAATAATCGTTCATAAGTGGTAAATAATTGACGTCAAAATCACGTCATGAACTAGTCATTCTTAGCTGGTCGTGAGTTGGAATTGAAGTCACGTAATAATCACGTCGATTTTTGGTCTTGAATAAGCGTTAAACAAGTGGTATATACTTGACGTCAAAATCACGTCATGAACTAATCATTCGTAGCTGGCCGTGAGTTGGAAATGAAGTCACGTAATAATTACGTCGTTTTTTGGTCTTGAATAATCGTTCATATAAGTGGTAAATACTTGACGTCAAAATAACGTCATGAACTAGTCATTCTTGGCTGGTCGTGAAGTCACGTAATATTAACGTCCATTTTTGGTCTTGAATAATCGTTAAACAAGTGGAAAATAACTGACGTCAAAATCACGTCATGAACTAGTCATTCTTAGCGGGTCGTGAAGTCGCGTAATATTAACGTCGATTTTTGGTCTTGAATAATCATTCATATAAGTGGTAAATACTTGACGTCAAAATAACGTCATGAACTAGTCATTCTTGGCTGGTCGTGAAGTCACGTAATATTAACGTCCATTTTTGGTCTTGAATAATCGTTAAACAAGTGGAAAATAACTGACGTCAAAATCACGTCATGAACTAGTCATTGGCAATGAAGTGACTGTATAATTACGTCGTTTTTAGGTCTTGAATTGTTCATATAAGTGGAAAATAACTGACGTCAAAATCAGGTCATGTGAGTTGGAATAGCAGTCACGTAATATTAACGTCGATTTTTGGTCTTGAATAAGCGTTAACCAAGTGGTATATACTTGACGTCAAAATCACGTCATGAACTAATCATTCGTAGCTGGCCGTGAGTTGGAAATGAAGTCACGTAATAATTACGTCGTTTTTTGGTCTTGAATAATCGTTCATATAAGTGGTAAATAATTGACGTCAAAATTACGTCATGAACTAGTCATTCTTAGCTGGTCGTGAAGTCACGTAATATTAACGTCGATTTTTGGTCTTGAATAATCGTTAAACAAGTGGAAAATAACTGACGTCAAAATCACGTCATGAACAAGTCATTCTTAGCTGGTCGTGAAGTCGCGTAATATTAACGTCGATTTTTGGTCTTGAATAATCGTTAAACAAGTGGTAAATACTTGACGTCAAAATCACGTCGTGAACTAGCCATTCGTAGCTGGTCGTGAGTTGGCAATGAAGTGACGGTATAATTACGTCGTTTTCAGGTCTTGAATTGTTCATATAAGTGGAAAATAACTGACGTCAAAATCAGGTCATGAAATAGTAATGGATAGTTCGTAATAATTACGTCGTCTTTTAGTCTTGAATAATCGTTCATAAGTGGTAAATAATTGACGTCAAAATCACGTCATGAACTAGTCATTCTTAGCTGGTCGTGAGTTGGAATTGAAGTCACGTAATAATCACGTCGATTTTTGGTCTTGAATAAGCGTTAAACAAGTGGTATATACTTGACGTCAAAATCACGTCATGAACTAATCATTCGTAGCTGGCCGTGAGTTGGAAATGAAGTCACGTAATAATTACGTCGTTTTTTGGTCTTGAATAATCGTTCATATAAGTGGTAAATACTTGACGTCAAAATAACGTCATGAACTAGTCATTCTTGGCTGGTCGTGAAGTCACGTAATATTAACGTCCATTTTTGGTCTTGAATAATCGTTAAACAAGTGGAAAATAACTGACGTCAAAATCACGTCATGAACTAGTCATTCTTAGCGGGTCGTGAAGTCGCGTAATATTAACGTCGATTTTTGGTCTTGAATAATCGTTAAACAAGTGGTAAATACTTGACGTCAAAATCACGTCGTGAACTAGCCATTCGTAGCTGGTCGTGAGTTGGCAATGAAGTGACTGTATAATTACGTCGTTTTTAGGTCTTGAATTGTTCATATAAGTGGAAAATAACTGACGTCAAAATCAGGTCATGTGAGTTGGAATAGCAGTCACGTAATATTAACGTCGATTTTTGGTCTTGAATAAGCGTTAAACAAGTGGTCATTCTTGGCTGGTCGTGAAGTCACGTAATATTAACGTCGATTTTTGGTCTTGAATAAGCGTTAAACAAGTGGTATATACTTGACGTCAAAATCACGTCATGAACTAATCATTCGTAGCTGGCCGTGAGTTGGAAATGAAGTCACGTAATAATTACGTCGTTTTTTGGTCTTGAATAATCGTTCATATAAGTGGTAAATAATTGACGTCAAAATCACGTCATGAACTAGTCATTCTTAGCTGGTCGTGAAGTCACGTAATATTAACGTCGATTTTTGGTCTTGAATAATCGTTAAACAAGTGGAAAATAACTGACGTCAAAATCACGTCATGAACTAGTCATTCTTAGCTGGTCGTGAAGTCGCGTAATATTAACGTCGATTTTTGGTCTTGAATAATCGTTCAACAAGTGGTAAATATAGGATTTGAAGGTTTGCATGGTGAAGTTGTAATTCAGAAAAAAGGTTTGCGGTACAACCATGTGAGTTGGAATAACTCCACGTTCCGGTCAGAATGCTCTGGCCGTCGTCAGGAGAATGAGAAGAGCGAATAAATCAGCAGAATTTATATATGAAGCAGCAATTCACTTAATAAAATGGATGCAAACAAATAACATAGAAAGAAATAGTAACAGTAACATCAAAGTACCAACATTGAAAGGATAAATAACATCAAGGTACCTGCATTGAAAGGATAAGTGACATCAAACGAATCCTGCGTTGAAAAGAAAACAATGAAAGCAAGTGAACAATAGGACTAAGAAATCAATTAACCGTCTGGATAAGCTGGAAACAAAAGGGGGATTGGGACCGTAGGTAATCTGTGGAGAGAAACATGACATCCTATGGGGAAAGAAATTAAGGTTAAAACATACATATGGAAAAGGTGAAATATTGACAACAGAATGAGTATACTAATAATAAATGTTGTGAAAGGCTGTGGAGAGAAAAAACAATGATAATGAACAAATTGAGGAGAGAAACATGAAATCCTGTCGGAGATAATTGAGGAGAGAAACAAATTGAGGAGAGAAACATGAAATCCTGTCGGAGATAATCTGAGGAGAGAAACAAGTCATACTGTTGAGGAAAGACATTAAATTTAAAACATACATGCGGAAAAAGGGTGAAATAATGACATCAGAATGAGTATCCTAATGATGAATATAATGAATGAAACAACAAAAACAAAGGTAATGAACAAGTTGAGGAGAGAAACATGAAATCCTGTTGAGGGAAGCAATTGTGGTTAAAATACATAAAAATTATAGCACTAGTTATTATTGGAAGAGTGAAAACCATATGTCGCTGATCTGTAAACCCTTATCCTGTGTAACTGTGTCATGTTTGTGAATCTCGATGGCTTCACGGACCCTCCTGGTATACCAGTTGGAAGAAGGGGCTACAAGTTTGGTGTCTTCCCAGTTAATCTGGTGATCACGAGTGACAGAATGATTGATAATGGCAGATCGGTCGTAGTGACCAAGTCTCCCATGGGCACGGTGTTCCTTGATGCGAGATTTGATGTCCCTCCCAGTCTCTCCGATGTAGACCTGACCACAGGAACATGGTATGCGGTACACTCCTGGTTTGCTGTCGGGAGAAGCTGTGTCTTTGTGTGTGTAGAGAGACTTGTGAAGTTTGTGTTTAGAACTGAAGAAAACCCGTATGTTGGCCTTCTGCAGGACTCGTTGAATGCGGTGAGAGACATGACCTGTGAAGGGAATAGTGCAGGACGAGATGTGTCTGGTTGGTGGGGGAGCATGGGGTTTGTTGACAGATGTGCGTATATCCTGAGGAGGGAAACCATTGTTGACTAAGGCTGCTTTGATGTGTTTTAACTCGTCGTCAAGGCTGGTTGAGTCGCAGACGTTGTGAGCTCTCCTGATCAGGGAACTGGAGACCGAACGTTTGACGGACGGATGGTGGAAAGATCGGAAGTTTAGATAGCGGTCTGTGTGGGTAGGTTTACGGTAAACACTATGGGAGAGTGAACCGTCAGGCTTGTGGGTGATCAAAACATCAAGAAAAGGAAGAGAGTTATTGTTTTCTGCTTCTGACGAGAAGCAGAAAACAATGATGGAGGGGTGATGTTTGTTGAGAAAATCCTGGAAATTGTTCAGCTTTTCCGGACCGTGCGGCCAAATGACAAACGTGTCGTCAACGTAACGGAGCCAAAGTGTGGGTTTATACGGTGCTGTGGAGAGAATAGTAGTTTCGAACTGTTCCATGAAGAGATTAGCTATAACTGGGGAGAGTGGCGAGCCCATGGGGGCACCTTCTGATTGGTTGTAGTACTTATCCCGCCACTGGAAGCTGGTGGAGGTAAGACATAGGAGAAGAAGGTCATATATTTGTTGGGGAGATAGTGGGGTTCTGTCCTGGAGATCAGTGTCATGTTGTAATCTAGTTCTGGTGATGTCGCAAGCTTCTTGAATGGGGATGCTGGTAAATAAAGAGTCAACATCAAAACTAACTAGTATGTCTGTGGAGTTGAGCTTGATGTCATTGATGATTGTGGTGAAGTGATGAGAATTGCGGACATGATGTTGCGACTGACCGGTGAGGGGTTGAAGGATGTGTGCGAGATGTTTAGCAAGATCGTAGGTGGGGGAACCACGTGAGGACACAATCGGGCGGAGAGGAATGTCTGGTTTGTGAATTTTTGGTAGACCAAAGAACACTGGGCAGGAGCTGGAGGAAGGAAGAAGAAAACGATAAACTCGTGGAGGGAACAGGCCAAGTTTATTGAGCGAACGAAGTTTGTCAGTGACGCGTCGTTTGATGTTGGGTATCGGGTCCCTCTTGACCTCGGTGTAAGAACCTGTGGATAAAATATCAGAGATCTTATGGTTGTAGTCCGTGCGGTCCATGACGACCGTGGCGTTGCCCTTATCTGCGGAAAGAATGTGAATAGAGCGGTCAGTGCGAAGAGCACGCAGGGCGGTGGTCTCCTGTTTGGATAGATTAGGTTTGGGGGGTTTCGCTGTGGAAAGAATGTTAGTAATTTCCCTGCGAAGTTCATCACCCTGTGCTTTGCCGACTGCCCTGAGCGAGGGTTCAATGCTCTGGACGAGTTCAGCGGAGTCAATCTTTGACGGTGCCATGGCAAAGTTCAGACCTAAAGAAAGGAGAGAAATTTCGTGATTAGTGAGAGTCCGAGTGCTGATGTTGACGACAGTCTTGGAACCTGAAAGAGAAGGGGAGGAGGGAGAGAGGTTTGAATTAGTGTCTCGAAGTTTGTTGAATTTGTTGACCTGCTTCCGTTTAGCTGCTTCAAACGCGTGGTTGGAAGAGTTGTTGGACCATCTGGTGACCTTCGTAAAATCTGTTTCGCTAAGAGACCTGTGGAGAAAATTGTGAACGTTAGAAAAATCTCCGTCGGAATCCGTGAGCTTGCGCCTGGTGATGGAGATGCTGTCTTTTAGGAGAGAAATACTTGCCTGGTGGATGATGTTGGCTGATTTGCGGCTTCTAAGCGGGTTGCGTAGACGTAGTCCCTTGGGAATGATGTCGGAGTCTCTGCATCTCTTGAGAAAGGTTAGGTTGTTAGTAAGTCTTAACCTTAATTTCTTTCCCCATAGGATGTCATGTTTCTCTCCACAGATTACCTACGGTCCCAATCCCCCTTTTGTTTCCAGCTTATCCAGACGGTTAATTGATTTCTTAGTCCTATTGTTCACTTGCTTTCATTGTTTTCTTTTCAACGCAGGATTCGTTTGACGTCACTTATCCTTTCAATGCAGGTACCTTGATGTTATTTATCCTTTCAATGTAGGTACTTTGATGTTACTGTTACTATTTCTTTCTATGTTATTTGTTTGCATCCATTTTATTAAGTGAATTGCTGCTTCATATATAAATTCTGCTGATTTATTCGCTCTTCTCCAACTCACATGGTTGTACCGCAAACCTTTTTTCTGAAAGTGGTAAATACTTGACGTCAAAATCACGTCGTGAACTAGCCATTCGTAGCTGGTCGTGAGTTGGCAATGAAGTGACGGTATAATTACGTCGTTTTCAGGTCTTGAATTGTTCATATAAGTGGAAAATAACTGACGTCAAAATCAGGTCATGAAATAGTAATGGATAGTTCGTAATAATCGTTCATAAGTGGTAAATAATTGACGTCAAAATCACGTCATGAACTAGTCATCCTTAGCTGGTCGTGAGTTGGAATTTAAGTCACGTAATATCAACGTCGATTTTTGGTCTTCAATAATCATTAAACAAGTGGTAAATACTTGACGTTAAAATCGCGTCGTGAACTAGCCATTCGTAGCTGACGTAATAATTACGTCGTTTTTTGGCCTAGTTGTTCATATAAGTGGAAAATAACTGACGTCAAAATCACGTCATGAACTAGTCATTCTTAGCTGGTCGTGAAGTCACGTAATATTAACGTCGAGTTTTGATCTTGAATAATCGTTAAACAAGTGGTAAATACTTGACGTCAAAATCACGTCGTGAACTAGCCATTCGTAGCGGGTCGTGAGTTGGCAATGAAGTGACGGTATAATTACGTCGTTTTTAGGTCTTGAATTGTTCATATAAGTGGAAAATAACTGACGTCAAAATCAGGTCATGTGAGTTGGAATAGAAGTCACGTAATATTAACGTCGATTTTTGGTCTTGAATAAGCGTTAACCAAGTGGTATATACTTGACGTCAAAATCACGTCATGAACTAATCATTCGTAGCTGGCCGTGAGTTGGAAATGAAGTCACGTAATAATTACGTCGTTTTTTGGTCTTGAATAATCGTTCATATAAGTGGTAAATAATTGACGTCAAAATCACGTCATGAACTAGTCATTCTTAGCTGGTCGTGAAGTCACGTAATATTAACGTCGATTTTTGGTCTTGAATAATCGTTAAACAAGTGGAAAATAACTGACGTCAAAATCACGTCATGAACTAGTCATTCTTAGCTGGTCGTGAAGTCGCGTAATATTAACGTCGATTTTTGGTCTTGAATAATCGTTAAACAAGTGGTAAATACTTGACGTCAAAATCACGTCGTGAACTAGCCATTCGTAGCTGGTCGTGAGTTGGCAATGAAGTGACGGTATAATTACGTCGTTTTTAGGTCTTGAATTGTTCATATAAGTGGAAAATAACTGACGTCAAAATCAGGTCATGAAATAGTAATGGATAGTTCGTAATAATTACGTCGTCTTTTAGTCTTGAATAATCGTTCATAAGTGGTAAATAATTGACGTCAAAATCACGTCATGAACTAGTCATTCTTAGCTGGTCGTGAGTTGGAATTGAAGTCACGTAATAATCACGTCGATTTTTGGTCTTGAATAAGCGTTAAACAAGTGGTATATACTTGACGTCAAAATCACGTCATGAACTAATCATTCGTAGCTGGCCGTGAGTTGGCAATGAAGTGACGTTATAATTACGTCGTTTTTTAATAGGTCTTGAATGGTTCATATAAGTGGAAAATAACTGACGTCAAAATCACGTCATGTGAGTTGGAATAGAAGTCACGTAATATTAACGTCGATTTTTGGTCTTGAATAAGCGTTAAACAAGTGGTAAATACTTGACGTCAAAATCACGTCATGAACTAGTCATTCGTAGCTGGCTGTGAGTTGGAAATGAAGTCACGTAATAATTACGTCGTTTTTTTGGTCTTGAATAATCGTTCATATAAGTGGTAAATAATTGACGTCAACATCACGTCAGGGATTAGTCATGGATGGTGAAATAGCTGATCGTCAGCTTGCTATGAAGTGACATAATAATTACGTCGTTTTTTGTTCTTGAATTGTTCATATAAGTAGAAAATAACTGACGTCAAAATCACGTCGTGAACTAGTCATTCGTAGCTGATCGTGAGTTGGAATTGAAGTCACATAATATTAACGTCTATTTTTGGTCTTGAATAATCGTTAAACAGGTGGTAAATACTTGACGTCAAAATCATGTCATGAACTAAGCATTCGTAGCTGGCCGTGAGTTGGAAATGAAGTGACGTAATAATTACGTCGTTTTTTGGTCTTGAATAATCGTTCATATAAGTGGTAAATAATTGACGTCAAAACTACGTCATGAAATAGTAATGGATAGTGCGTAATAATTACGTCGTCTTTTGGTCTTGAATAATCGTTCATAAGTGGTAATTAAGTGAAGTCAAAATCACGTCATGAACTAGTCATTCTTAGCTGGTCGTGAGTTGGAATTGAAGTCACGCAATAATTACGTCGTTTTTTGGTCTTGAATAATCGTTAAACAAGTGGTAAATACTTGACGTCAAAATTACGTCGTGAACTAGTCATTCGTAGCTGGTCGTGAGTTGGCAATGAAGTGACGTAATAATTACGTCGTTTTTGGTCTTGAATAGTTCATATAAGTGGAAAATAACTGACGTCAAAATCACGTCGTGAACTAGTCATTCGTAGCTGATCGTGAGTTGGAATTGAAGTCACATAATATTAACGTCTGTTTTTGGTCTTGAATAATCGTTAAACAGGTGGTAAATACTTGACGTCAAAATCATGTCATGAACTAAGCATTCGTAGCTGGCCGTGAGTTGGAAATGAAGTGACGTAATAATTACGTCGTTTTTTGGTCTTGAATAATCGTTCATATAAGTGGTAAATAATTGACGTCAAAACTACGTCATGAAATAGTAATGGATAGTTCGTAATAATTACGTCGTCTTTTGGTCTTGAATAATCGTTCATAAGTGGTAATTAAGTGAAGTCAAAATCACGTCATGAACTAGTCATTCTTAGCTGGTCGTGAGTTGGAATTGAAGTCACGCAATAATTACGTCGTTTTTTGGTCTTGAATAATCGTTAAACAAGTGGTAAATACTTGACGTCAAAATCACGTCGTGAACTAGCCATTCGTAGCTGGTCGTGAGTTGGCAATGAAGTGACGGTATAATTACGTCGTTTTCAGGTCTTGAATTGTTCATATAAGTGGAAAATAACTGACGTCAAAATCAGGTCATGAAATAGTAATGGATAGTTCGTAATAATTACGTCGTCTTTTAGTCTTGAATAATCGTTCATAAGTGGTAAATAATTGACGTCAAAATCACGTCATGAACTAGTCATTCTTAGCTGGCCGTGAGTTGGAAATGAAGTCACGTAATAATTACGTCGTTTTTTGGTCTTGAATAATCGTTCATATAAGTGGTAAATACTTGACGTCAAAATAACGTCATGAACTAGTCATTCTTGGCTGGTCGTGAAGTCACGTAATATTAACGTCCATTTTTGGTCTTGAATAATCGTTAAACAAGTGGAAAATAACTGACGTCAAAATCACGTCATGAACTAGTCATTCTTAGCTGGTCGTGAAGTTGCGTAATATTAACGTCGATTTTTGGTCTTGAATAATCGTTAAACAAGTGGTAAATACTTGACGTCAAAATCACGTCGTGAACTAGCCATTCGTAGCTGGTCGTGAGTTGGCAATGAAGTGACGGTATAATTACGTCGTTTTTAGGTCTTGAATTGTTCATATAAGTGGAAAATAACTGAGGTCAAAATCAGGTCATGTGAGTTGGAATAGCAGTCACGTAATATTAACGTCGATTTTTGGTCTTGAATAAGCGTTAAACAAGTGGTCATTCTTGGCTGGTCGTGAAGTCACGTAATATTAACGTCCATTTTTGGTCTTGAATAATCGTTAAACAAGTGGAAAATAACTGACGTCAAAATCACGTCATGAACTAGTCATTCTTAGCTGGTCGTGAAGTCGCGTAATATTAACGTCGATTTTTGGTCTTGAATAATCGTTAAACAAGTGGTAAATACTTGACGTCAAAATCACGTCGTGAACTAGCCATTCGTAGCTGGTCGTGAGTTGGCAATGAAGTGACGGTATAATTACGTCGTTTTTAGGTCTTGAATTGTTCATATAAGTGGAAAATAACTGACGTCAAAATCAGGTCATGTGAGTTGGAATAGAAGTCTCGTAATATTAACGTCGATTTTTGGTCTTGAATAAGCGTTAAACAAGTGGTATATACTTGACGTCAATATCACGTCATGAACTAATCATTCGTAGCTGGCCGTGAGTTGGAAATGAAGTCACGTAATAATTACGTCGTTTTTTGGTCTTGAATAATCGTTCATATAAGTGGTAAATAATTGATGTCAAAATTACGTCATGAACTAGTCATTCTTAGCTGGTCGTGAGTTGGAATTGAAGTCACGTAATAATCACGTCGTTTTTTGGTCTTGAATAATCGTTAAACAAGTGGTAAATACTTGACGTCAAAATCAGGTCGTGAACTAGTCATTCTTAGCTGGTCGTGAAGTCACGTAATATTAACGTCGATTTTTGGTCTTGAATAATCGTTAAACAAGTGGTAAATAATTGACGTCAAAATCACGTCATGAACTAGTCATTCTTAGCTGGTCGTGAGTTGGCAATGAAGTGACGTTATAATTACGTCGTTTTTTAATAGGTCTTGAATGGTTCATATAAGTGGAAAATAACTGACGTAAAAATCACGTCATGTGAGTTGGAATAGAAGTCACGTAATATTAACGTCGATTTTTGGTCTTGAATAAGCGTTAAACAAGTGGTAAATACTTGACGTCAAAATCACGTCATGAACTAGTCATTCGTAGCTGGCTGTGAGTTGGAAATGAAGTCACGTAATAATTACGTCGTTTTTTTGGTCTTGAATATCGTTCATATAAGTGGTAAATAATTTACGCTAAAATCACGTCATGAAATAGTAATGGAGACCCTGAAAGGAGTGAATACAACCATACATGCATAGAAAGCTGCTGGTTCATAGAATACAAATATACAAAAATATATGATATATATCCTTCCATTTTATCGAAAAACTGAAATTAAAATCAAAACTGACCGCCCCTCCCAAATCCGTCGGGATCGACCAGCCCCACATCGCCTGGAAATGATGACGTCATACTGTGTAGAAAGAGCAGTGTCGCAATCACACTTCCTGTTTTCCCCACCGGTATACTGTGTGACTACTGAAGTTTGTTGTTATAAGTTCGGAGAAGTTGTTTGCATTTTTGTTTTTAGAAATAGTTACAGGGATGGCTGCCTCAGTTGTCAGGGAAGAAGGTGAACCTGATCAAGACGACTTGGTTATGGAATTTGAAACTGAAAGTGTTGAAATTGACAGTGAAAATGACAGTGTCAGTCAGCGACAGCCAGAGCAATCGTAGTAGCGATACAGACGACAGCGAGGCCAGTACTGCGGAGAACACCGGCGTCTCGTCGAATGGGATTACGAGCCCTTACCCCGTGGTGTGACTGTGAGCCTGGACAAAATATTGGCGATTGCAGGGCCAGCCAACGAAAATCGACTGCATGAAAATGTCGATGATTGGTAAGACTTATTGTCCATTTTTTGTGCATTCTATTCTAGCCTATTACAAAAATTTCATTTTTAGAAAGACTCACGCAGTCCTGACTGACAATCAGACTCAGAGTTAGTTAGAAATAGAAGTTGTTGTATTGTAGCCTTCAAAGTTCAACTCGCAAGTCATTCAATATTTTTGCCTCAATTTCACTGCACTGTAATCACTAATAAAGTATTGGCTATATTAGCTAATATGCCCAGTAATCCTTATTGGCATACGAGTGGAGGTATAAAGCCTTAGTTTAGTGCACGCTTTGCCGTCAGTGGTCTAGTGGTAAAGATGTGTGGTTAGAGTATTTTAATTCTGAACTGCACTGACGTAAGGGCACGGGTTCGATTCCCGCTCTTCTTGACTGATATTTTTTCGGCTATGAATTGTTCATGACAGCGTTTATTCCATTGTAACAAATTCAACAATTCAAAATTTAAAAAAGTAGAAATCAAAAATAAAGATGAAGAAAAATAAATTTAAAAATAAGATAAAATTAAATTTTACTATAGCAAACGTTGATTATAATTTTGGAAATGATTCCCTGAATCTGACCCTACTGACAATGACCAACTTTGTTCAGTTGGATTTATGAATCATTTAAAAAAAAATTATAAATAAATTGTAATAAATTATTGGTTTCACACGAAATCATTGTAAATATCAAATCTTACCAAAAATTGTTTTTGTTTTGTTTTGATTTACAGGAAGTACAGGAAAGTGGTGAGGTGGTGCTGGAGCTGGCTTGGCAAAGATGTAAGTGTGCAACTGCCTGCATGCATCCACACTACAATTATGGAAGCATATCCAGATGGAGGGGATCGATACAAAGGCACCATCCTACGTCGATTAAGATAAGGATAATCGCCAGAACAAAAACTAGTTTAGCTTGCTTATCAATGAATGAACTGGATTATTTATTTTAGCAGACATTTCCTCCTGAAAACTTGAGCCACAATATGATGTGTAATGTTATCAGCATTATATCTTCTGAGACTAGTACAGTCAAACCTGCTTTAGCGACCACCTGCTCATAAAGACCACTTTTCTTGTCTCCCTTGAGTGGTCTTTACAGACAGGTTTCACTGTACATGTATGTGATTGACTGATTGCATAAAGTCATTGCAATGTTGAATGGAATTGTTTTCATTCACATATTCTGTACATGAGCGCAAAAATTGAGACATTTGGAAGTAATGATTGTTCTATAAATAGGTTTAGCTCATCATAGGAAAGATTATTGATGAAAAATGTCCATCTGTGACACTACTGATGTATACTGATAGTGAAGTCTACAAAAGTAACTAACATTTAATCAAGAACAAAAGTCTGGGCACAGGTATATGAATTTGATGCTTATTGTACATGTTTGAATTTCAACCTGAGTATAACACAATTATATTCAACATCTAAAAGTAATTTCTTGATCAGCCAAACATGTGAACTTTGCATGTGAGGAAGAATGTTTGAATCTACATGTATATAAACTAGCAAGCCTAAAAAGAAATTGTCATGTCTCCTCTTTATGTGTACCCTGTAATACCAGTTGTTTTAATGTTACAAGACGGGCATTATTTTTAGAAGTTTGAGCATAGGTAAAGAGATGTTGTATATATATTTTTTTTTATAATTTGAACTTGAGAAAATTGTAGAGTGAACATCGTGAGTGGAAAGAGCAAGACAAATGGAATGTTGAGAAAGGGAGATACAGTTGTAGAAATAGAAAGGGCAATTGGTAGAAAGAGACAGGGGTAGAGAAAGATAAAAGTTTGGAGACAACAAAGATACAGAGAGTAAGATAAGGAATTTTCTGATCGTAAAATTGGGTGTGTATGATTAATATTACTCATAATAAAATCAAAGCAATCAATTTCTTTTCACAGAATTCCCCCTTCCAAATTGAAAAGGCAATTGTCTACTTAAACTTGACCAATATACAAAATACATGTACAGTTGAATCTGCACAATTCAAATCTCTCAGGAGCACAGAAATCAGTTCGACTTGGAAGAAATTGGACTTGGGGAAATGTAAATAACACATTTTACATATTCTGGTCTGAAAAAAAATGCCTCGAATTTGGAGATTATTTGACTTATGCAGACTCTAATATCACAAAATACATTTGGGGAAAAAATAAAACAAATCTGTCTAGAAACAGATTTCTGTGGACCAACGAGATATGACCCAGGAAAGTGAAATGTTCCTTCTGTTTCTCTCCCTCACTTCCCATCTTGCTCTCTTTCTCCCTCTTCCACCCTAACTTTCCTTCTGTCTATCCCATTTCTCTTTCTCCCCTCTTCCACCCTAACTTTCCTTCTATCTCTCTATTTCTCTTGCTCCCTCTTCCACCCTGGCCCTCTCTTCCTATTTCTTTCTCACTCTTCCACCTTCCCCTCCCATTTCTCTTTCTCCCTCTTCCATCCTCCCCCTTCCTGCCTCTATCTCCCCCATTCATCTTTCTCCTTCCTAGTTTCCCACTGCTTTATCTCTCTTTCTTTCTCTATCTCTTGTTTCACATCAATTTCCATCCTAAAGATAAGCTTTCTACTAGACATAGAAAAAGAAACGCACATACAGTGTAATTCTTTTGGGTGTCCATTCCTGATTTTTCCTCTTTACTCAAACTATAGTTACATTGATAGAATTTAAAAAAAATCACTGTACTTTTCTGGATAGCTAAGTAACCTGAGATTTCTCTTCAAATGTGAGTTTCAGAACCCACACATTTCACTGTTTTATAACCTATTTATGTATCAGAAGTCTGATTTATCAAAGTAAAAAAAATGGTACTAAATAAACATTCTATAATCACATCGTAAAATATCTAGACACTTTTCATAGTTCAAATGTTGCAGAAATTCTTTATCAGGCAAATTTTTTTCAAAAAATATCAAGTACAAGTACATGTATTTATCTGATCAACTTATTTTTTGTGTACCATGTAGTTTTTGTTATGCTAGCATGCATGAAGTTCTCAAGTTACTAGTACTCTACACTCACCTGCTTTGTTTACTTGCATAATTATAAATGATCCAATGCGTAATGATAGAAAAGTCTTAGGGTCTATGAAAAACATATATTATTCTGAAAGAAAATCTTGTTCAATGAGTTATCATCTACATGTATTGATGGTGATGTGTTCACATTCAAAATGGTGTTCCTCAAAAGCCTGGACAGCTTTATCCTTGTTGGGGTGCTGATACGACGCACTTCGAGATGGTTTGGGCTGCAGCTCTTCCATGTCATCTCTGATCTGTTGCTTGTTCTCCACCAGATCTAGAACAACTCTCATTAGAGCTATCACATAATCTGCAAATTGCAAATATGATAAAATACAAAACTATAGCTTGAAACTTATTCCACAGATGCCAACGTTTTTACCAAAAGAAAAAAAAGAGAGGATAGGAAAAAAAAAAAGAATACCAAGCACACTATGTATTCTCATGGTTGTGGGTGAACAATCTTCATATAATGTCAATGGCATGCACATGGTCTGTGCTGGATAGCTAACTAGCGCACTGACCATAGCTCAATACATACTTCTTCCTGTTGAGCGACCGTAATCAACAAGTTGATTCCGGTCGCAATTGTTCACCCACAATCATGAGAATACCTAGTGTGCCAATTAATGCTTGCTATTCAATGATTTTGGAAGGTTTGTGGAAGTTTAAATATTTCTTTGTGATTTCACAGATTATTTTAATTTCCATTGTATTATATACATAATTTCATGACCCTATGTGGTATTATCATATTTCATTATTTTAATTTTAATCGTATTGGTTGGCATCCCTGTGATTCAGAAGGTATACAACAAATATACAGTTGTATGTACATTATTGTGCTGTCTACTAAAAACATTCCAGTGTGCATGATTTCTACATAAAAAAGTTTTGTAATTTTTTCTACTAAAGAGTGGGGGGGGGGCATTTCAAGCTGCAAGTTATGCTTCATTTTACAATGACTTGAATATGAAAAGCCACAAAACAGACAGAAATGCACTGCCTGTTCAGTAGAGCAAATACATGTACTCCTAATTCAAAGCATATTTTTGCCTCTTTGAAGTAATAAATTAGGTTCAAAGCTTGAGGAAACTTTGCGCATTCCATCTGGCAATCTGTATTCAAGTTATCAAAGTTATTCGTAACTCATAAATAAATTTATGACTAATCGGTCATAATGTCATATTACTATTAGCTGGAATTTTAAAGAAATCTTAAAAGATTTATATGCCAGAGCATATTATGGCTAAAAAATGAAAATTTTCACTGGACACACAGCCACTTACCATATGTGCAAGCAGTGAGGACTCTCTCCACAGTATAACCTCCTTCCTTAGAGCGTGGATACTTCATCTTGTACACTGGATTCACTGGTAGCCTGTGATCTATCTCAGTTCTCATTCCAATGGGCACATGTCCTGACCCTCCAGGAACATCCTCTCCTTTATCACATTTAGACATATTTGCGATCTATAAGAGAATAATAATATACCATTGATCAACTCTTACTCTTAGTACATTCAAGTCAATTTAAATAGGAACAAATATGAAATTAATATTGACCAAAAATTAGGTGGAGACAACATAGTCAGTGGAACAACCAACGGTACGGAAATGACAGAGAATAAAGCTTTTTTTGCTCTAAGCCATAGGCCTATGACATTAACATGATGTGACAGCCAGGCACTCTGTCTGTAGTGCACGTATCACACAACAAAAGTAAAAGTACAAAACACATCACAGTAACACTAACAATAAAACATGTCATTATGCCTATATAAGCAGAACAGAGACTAATTGTCCTAATTACTGATTTTGAATATCTGGTCGATAATTTCACAGGAACAATATCAACTCCCAATATGAGGGAATTGCAACTCGATATTTAAAACCCAAACTTTATAATAGATCGCCATGAATGATGAATGTAAACCAATGCCAGAGGCAGAGCTGGCGGCAAGGCGCGACGCTCAGTACAGCCAGCCGGCCCTGTCCCGACCGCTACTAACAGCAACCTCGATCTCAAAGCAAGAACAGCATAGAGTAGGTGGTGCAGACGCGGGGCCAGACGCACGGTCTGTGAATTTATTTCAGTCAGAATTCGGCATTAATATCATGTTGTTATTATTTCTATCACAGTGTGAAGTGAATTTAAATAGTGAACATCCTTTTACTAAAGAAATGCATTTAAAAACAAACTAGAACTAGATTTATTCCCTATTTTGATAGTATAAAAATACAATAGATTACATACCGTACTTGCATGCAGACTGGGGAGAGCGAGAATTCTACACAATGTGACGTCATCACTAGCTCACGGAATGCGGACTCGAAAAACAAATTTCTCCGGTGGCCATTTACCAAGCCCCCGCTTCAAAGATTTCTGATGTTGTTACTCCTTTCACAGTCATTGACATCTCAATCGGTTTGGATTTTGTTGTTCCATAAGTCGAATGCTCTACATTGATATATACTTTGTCTTATTTATTTTCTGCTCCGGTCGGGGTCTTTAACTGGTCGTGGGTTGGCAATGACATGACGTGATAACTGCGTCGTTTTTTGGTTTTGAATAATCGTTCATAAGTGGTAAATAATTGACGTCAACATCACGTCAGGGATTAGTCATGGATGGTGAAATAGCTGATCGTCAGCTTGCTATGAAGTGACATAATAATTACGTCGTTTTTTGTTCTTGAATTGTTCATATAAGTAGAAAATAACTGACGTCAAAATCACGTCGTGAACTAGTCATTCGTAGCTGATCGTGAGTTGGAATTGAAGTCACATAATATTAACGTCTATTTTTGGTCTTGAATAATCGTTAAACAGGTGGTAAATACTTGACGTCAAAATCATGTCATGAACTAAGCATTCGTAGCTGGCCGTGAGTTGGAAATGAAGTGACGTAATAATTACGTCGTTTTTTGGTCTTGAATAATCGTTCATATAAGTGGTAAATAATTGACGTCAAAACTACGTCATGAAATAGTAATGGATAGTGCGTAATAATTACGTCGTCTTTTGGTCTTGAATAATCGTTCATAAGTGGTAATTAAGTGAAGTCAAAATCACGTCATGAACTAGTCATTCTTAGCTGGTCGTGAGTTGGAATTGAAGTCACGCAATAATTACGTCGTTTTTGGTCTTGAATAATCGTTAAACAAGTGGTAAATACTTGACGTCAAAATTACGTCGTGAACTAGTCATTCGTAGCTGGTCGTGAGTTGGCAATGAAGTGACGTAATAATTACGTCGTTTTTGGTCTTGAATAGTTCATATAAGTGGAAAATAACTGACGTCAAAATCACGTCGTGAACTAGTCATTCGTAGCTGATCGTGAGTTGGAATTGAAGTCACATAATATTAACGTCTGTTTTTGGTCTTGAATAATCGTTAAACAGGTGGTAAATACTTGACGTCAAAATCATGTCATGAACTAAGCATTCGTAGCTGGCCGTGAGTTGGAAATGAAGTGACGTAATAATTACGTCGTTTTTTGGTCTTGAATAATCGTTCATATAAGTGGTAAATAATTGACGTCAAAACTACGTCATGAAATAGTAATGGATAGTTTGTAATAATTACGTCGTCTTTTGGTCTTGAATAATCGTTCATAAGTGGTAATTAAGTGAAGTCAAAATCACGTCATGAACTAGTCATTCTTAGCTGGTCGTGAGTTGGAATTGAAGTCACGCAATAATTACGTCGTTTTTTGGTCTTGAATAATCGTTAAACAAGTGGTAAATACTTGACGTCAAAATTACGTCGTGAACTAGTCATTCTTAGCTGGTCGTGAGTTGGAAATGAAGTCACGTAATAATTACGTCGTTTTTTGGTGGTAAATAATTGACGTCAAAATCACGTCATGAAATAGTAATAGATAATGCGATTCTTAACAGGTCGTGAGTTGGCAATGAAGTGACGTAATAATTACGTCGTCTTTTGGTCTTGAATAATCGTTCAAATAAGTGGTAAATAATCGACGTCAAAATCACTTCATGAACTAGTCATGGATAGTGCAATTCTTAACTGGTCGTTAGTTGGCAATGACTTGACGTGATAATTGCGTGGTTTTTTTGGTTTTGAATAATCGTTCATAAGTGGTAAAAAATTGGCGTCACCATCACGTCAAGAATTAGTCATGGATGGTGAAATAACTGATCGTCAGCTTGCAATTAAGTGACATAATAATTACGTCGTTTTTTGTCTTGAATTGTTCATATAAGTGGAAAATAGCTGACGTCAAAATCACGTCATGAACTAGTCATTCTTAGCTGGTCGTAGTTGGAAATGAAGTAACGTAATAATTACGTCGTTTTTTGGTCTTGAATAATCGTTCATATAAGTGGTAAATAATTGACGTCAAAATCACGTCATGAAATAGTAATGGATAGTGCGATTCTTAATTGGTCGTGAGTTGGCAATGAAGTGACGTAATAATTACGTCTTTTGGTCTTGAATAATCGTTCAAATAAGTGGTAAATAATTGATGTCAAAATCACGTCATGAACTAGTCATGGATAGTGCAATTCTTAACTGGTCGTGAGTTGGCAATGAAGTGACCTGATAATTACGTCTTTTGGGGGTCTTGAATAATCGTTTATAAGTGGTAAATAATTGACGTCAAAATCACGTCAAGAAATGGTCATGGATGATGCAATTCGTAACTGGTCGTGAGCTGGCAATGAAGTGACGTAATAATTACGTCGTTTTTGGTCTTGAAAAATCCTTCATATAAGTGGTAAATACTTGACGTCAAAATCACGTCATTAACTAATCATGATTGTAGCTGGTCGCGAGTGGTCAATGCAGTGACGTAATAATTACGTCGTTTTTTGGTCTTGAATAATCAATCATATAAGTGGTAAATAATTGACGTCAAAATCACGTCATAAACTAGTCATCCAAATAAGGCAATACATAATCGTCTTAGAAAGTCGTCACGAAGACGTCGTGATAACGTCGTTCATACGACGTATGACCAGTTGACCAGAATACGACCAATATACGACGTCTTTAAGACGTCCGTCTGCTATCAGGGCTGTCCCTATAGTGTTACCTGTCTCTATAGTGTAACCTGTCCCTATAGAGTAACCTGTCTCTATTTTGTAACCTGTCCCTATAGTGTAACCTGGCCCTATAGTGTAACCTCTCCCTATAGTGTAACCTGTCCCTATAGTGTAACCTGTCTCTATAGAGTAACCTGTCTCTATTTTGTAACCTGTCCCTATAGAGTAACCTGTCTCTATTTTGTAACCTGTCCCTATAGTTTAACCTGTCCCTATGTTGTAACCTGTATCTGTAGTGTAACCTGTCCCTATAGTGTAACCTGTCCCTATAGTGTAACCTGTCTCTATAGTGTAACCTGTCTCTATTTTGTAACCTGTCTCTATAGAGTAACCTGTCTCTATTTTGTAACCTGTCCCTATAGAGTAACCTGTCTCTTTTTTGTAACCTGTCCCTATAGTGTAACCTGTCTCTATAGTGTAACCTCTCCCTATAGTGTAACCTGGCCCTATAGTGTAACCTCTCCCTATAGTGTAACCTGTCCCTATAGTGTATAACCTGTCCTTATAGTGTAACCTGGCCCTATAGTGTAACCTCTCCCTATAGTGTAACCTGTCCCTATAATGTAAACTGTCCCTATAGTGTAACCTGTCTCTATAGAGTAACCTGTCTTTATAGTGTAACCTGTCCCTATAGTGTAACCTGTCTCTATAGTGTAACCTCTCCCTATAGTGTAACCTGGTCCTATAGTGTAACCTCTCCCTATAGTGTAACCTGTCCCTATAGTGTAACCTGTCTCTATAGAGTAACCTGTCTCTATAGTGTAACCTGTCCCTATAGTGTAACCTGTCTCTATAGTGTAACCTGTCCCTATAGTGTAACCTGGCCCTATAGTGTAACCTCTCCCTATAGTGTAACCTCTCCCTATAGTGTAACCTGTCTCTATAGTGTAAACTGGCCCTATAGTGTAACCTGTCCCTATAGTGTAACCTGTCCCTATAGTGTAACCTGTCTCTATAGTGTAACCTGTCTCTATAGTGTAACCTGTCTCTATAGAGTACCCTGTCTCTATAGTGTAACCTGTCCCTATAGTGTAACCTGTCTCTATAGAGTAACCTGTCTCTATAGAGTAACCTGTCTCTATAGAGTAACCTGTCCCTATAGTGTAACCTGTCCCTATAGTTTAACCTGTCCCTATAGTGTAACCTGTCTCTATAGTTTAACCTGGCCCTATAGTGTAACCTGTCCCTATAGCGTAACCTGTCCCTATAGTTTAACCTGGCCCTATAGTGTAACCTGTCTCTATAGTGTAACCTGTCTCTATAGAGTAACCTGTCTCTATTTTGTAACCTGTCCCTATAGTTTAACCTGTCCCTATAGTGTAACCTGTCCCTATAGTTTAACATGGCCCTATAGTGTAACCTGTCCCTATAGTTTAACCTGTCCCTATAGTGTAACCTGTCCCTATAGTGTAACCTGTCTCTATAGAGTAACCTGTCTCTATAGAGTAACCTGTCTCTATTTTGTAACCTGTCCCTATAGTGTAACCTGTCCCTATAGTGTAACCTGTCCCTATAGTGTAACCTGTCTCTATAGTTTAACCTGGCCCTATAGTGTAACCTGTCCCTATAGTGCAACCTGTCTCTATAGTGTAACCTGTCCCTATAGTGTAACCTGTCCCTATAGTGTAACCTGTCTCTATAGTGTTACCTTGCTCTATAGTGGCCCATATGCCAATCTGTCTTGAACTTGGCTATAGTGTACATTTAACCTGTCTCTACAGTGTAACCGCTATAGTGTAACCTGTAACCTGTCTCTATAGTTTCACCTGTCCCTATAGTGTATAACCTGTCTCTATAGTGTCACCTGTCCCTATAGTGTAACCTGTCTCTATAGTTTAACCTGTCCCTATAGTGTAACCTGTATCTGTAGTGTAACCTGTCCCTATAGTGTAACCTGTCCCTATAGTGTAACCTGTATCTATAGTTTAACCTGTTTCTATAGTGTTACCTGGCTCTATAGTGGCCCATATGCCAATTTGTTTTGAATTAATCAATTTAAGGCGGCAGGTGCCCTAGAAAAATTAAATTCTGTCACTTTTTATTTTACATTAAATGCTAGATTAATATATATTTTATTAAAGGGGGCGCTATACTCACTATAAACCTAAATCGCATGCTTACAAATACCATACAATCACACCACAATGACACACCCATACCAAACAAGTCAAATATCAAATTGAAGAATAAGATTCATGAAACTTAAATATCCTTTGAAGGTTGACTAAATTAGAGTGAAAATGGGTGCTGTTTCCATGTATTTTTGCCTTCTAATCACGAATCTGGCAATCGATTGTCCAAATTATGTCTCGTTTTGGCGAAAAAGGGGGCAAAGTAGAGCTTTTGGAACCGTTCCTTAAAACTCGTGAGCTAATTGGCTAATTGAGGTCACACCTCCAAGTGACAATTTGTTTATTTCACTTTCGGCTTTTTCCCCCTTTGCTTTACATACTACGGTAGTACTGACTTAGATTTTGGCTGAATTCGAGTAACTGAAATAGAGAGATGCAAAGTGACCGCGTTTCCGAGTTGGAGGACTTTTTTGAGCCAGATACTAACTCTTATTTATCAGATGATTTATCAGATGATTTATCAGATCCCGATGGCAAAGAAGCTCAAGTGGCAAGGGTAATTCGACCATATTAAGTTACATGTTTGAACCCCTCGCAGAAGCGCGCCGGGGCATGGTGAAGGGGCCGTGGGTGAAGTAACTCAAGGGAGCTCCAACGCGTTGGAGCTCCCTGGAGTTACGGGTGAAGTAGACCGAAAATTCTGTCTCTCGTTCGTGCTCTTCACTTAGCTAACGAACGAGAGACAGAATTTTCGGTCTACGGGTGAAGCTGCTGCAGCTGCTGGAGATGATGTCGTTGAAAAAAGATTGGAAGACTTGACTCCAAGTCTGATCGTTGGAATAGCTGAATCTTTTAGCTTGCTTCTCCTTTTCGTCGTGCCAAATTCGGAACACAGGCCAAGATCCTCAAAACCATCTTCGGCAAAGTGGTCACTGCACATTGTACTCTACTCACTTGGCCGGCCCTTGCCACTCTCCCCGCGTGAGCTTTACCTTTGCGACCCACAATTTCCGTATATTTTAATCTTTAGGAAAATGATGTAGGCTTACATAATCTTTATGGGTCTCGCTACAGCCCGCAACTATACACCGATTCGGCATTATTGATGAAACTGTGCCCCCCAAATCAACGCTATTGTGAGGAATTAAACACGAAAATATGCAATGCAAATGGTCGATGCGGTGAATATCATGCTCGCGCTCGGCACCGTACCGGGCTGGGCCTGCCAGGCCTGCGGGCGTGCACGGTATACAGGTGGGTGGAATATTTTCCTTTACTACTCGTACGTCATGTGATCACGATGTCGCTGCGATGGAGTTTTTTTAGGAGCGGGGCTTATGACTGTGTAAATCAGCCAAACTGTACTTTTCAAATGATTATGAAATTCGACTGAATGGCTCCTGATGACTCCTTACGAAAAATGGGCAATTAATTTTCTAATTTAGTGACCCTTTAATATTGCAAAATTCAGTGTTTCTTGACATTCATGTCAAATATCGTTAAAAATTCACTAATTCAAAAAAATATTGTATTAGTATAGGAGGTTTGGTCAGCCCCGCCTCCCCCCCCCCCCCCCCCCCCCCCCCGGCAGCCCGTACCAGCCTACCAGTTAAACTTTCTGGTAATTGTGCACATTGATAAAACTTACACCCCAAATCTTCTTCCTTTGTCTTTCAAGACGAAGACTACTCCTCTCTGGTTACCACATTATGTTCGCGTGTATTATTTTTCGAGTTTACTCTCCACTATATGCCCTCTGGCAGCACCAGCGAGTCGCGCGTGCCGCGGAGAACCTGCCGCCAATACGCGTTCGGCGAGTTACAGTATAGGGTTGAATACGCTTTAGGACCTCAACAGGTGTGTCTCTCTCTTCGCTTTTAGGGCCTGGAAGTCGAAAGTCCGCCTTGGTTTGCCATCCTTCTTAGCACACACCACCATCCTATGACACCAGGTGACCGACTCGCCGACGGGTTCAAGCACACCCAGCTGAACATCGTGATCCAATCCAACCTTGACTGCATCTCGCCAGTGTAGTGGCACAGGCACGGCAATAGGTTCTGCTTCTGGGTCGACCATTAGGTGCATCGGGGGCCGTCCATGAGAGGCAGGGGCTGGTGTTCACAGGTGTTGAATGTGCTGCTCTTGTAATAGTCAAGGAGATATTGCTGCAACTTGGCACGGTTGGCCTCAATCGCAGGGAAAGGCAGCACGGTTGGAGGTGGTGGGGGCCTCTGACGTCGAGGGCAGGCACAGGTTTTCGCCGCAGGGACTCCCTTGAGGGCTGCAGCAATGTCAACCAGGCATGCTTCCTGTGTTTCGCCAACTCGTGGGAAACTGCCTGAGATGATTCCCAGGCCAACGCAAGCTTCCTTGCTGAGGAAGAGGTGATCGGCGCTGTCGGTGACGTACGCGTCATCTGTCTCGTCTCGACAGTGCGACCGAGGGAACCCTCGCCGGACAAACGGAGCGGAAGAGCACCTAGAATCCCGACGTCCCCTTTACCAGCAGTGCGCATCTTCGTGTTGACAGGGATGAGGTCCTGCTGGCGTAAACCAAGGCGGCGAATAACCATGCCAGCCTGACAGCTCTGCATCCAGTACCAGCCATAGCGGGGATGGAGTGAGGCAGCGACGGGGAAGAGAGGCTAAACCCTAGAGCTTCATAGTCACTAGGAACAGTCCGAACAGTCACATCTATAAAGGGTTGGGGGGGGGGAGAGACTTTCTCCTGACCCATGCCCGTGAGAGGCTGTCATACACATGATGATCAAGGGCAACACCATGGCCACCACATGAGTGATCAAAGCCATGGACGGAGCAGAAGGAATCGAAGGCAGCATTCTTGTGTCCATCTGGGGTTGTTGCAGGTGAACGTCGTGGTTTGTCCTTGCTGCGACACACAGTGCCTGCAGTGTCCATAGGCGTCACACTGTGTCTTACGGCTGTGAGCGGGGGCACTCCGTCCATGTCCCTTCTTGCCACAGTAGGCACAATAGTCCTGTTTCTCCCTGATATTTGTCTGCTTGGTCTTCCGGTATGAGCTGCTGCCTGAGTCCACAGTGTGAGAGTCTAGTAGGCACGACGCAGAGCGCTTGCCTGCTTCCTTCGCCTCAATGAACTGGAAGATATCCTCTAATTATAAGCTCATGTCCTGGTTCCCCAAAAAGGTCAAGCTGGATTTCAGGGTCAGCAATTCCCCTGCTCAGGGCATCCCGCAATATCTCATCTGTGTAGTTGACATCAGTGGAGCAGTTGGGGCACTTAACAATAAATTTACAGATGCCAGCTTGACCTCGTAGACGGGCTCCAAAACTGCGTATTGTTTCGTCTCGGTCTTGACGCATGTTGTGGAGTGCCACACGAGCAACCATAGTGTTCTCTTCACGTACGGCATGCTTCTTGATGGCTGCCAGCACTGCTACTTCGGACTTCGAGGTGAGGCTACCACCAGCGGATCTTGTAAGGTCTTTGAGAAGGGGCTCATCGCGGCATTCCAGCAACTGCACAACCCTGTCCTTGCGGTCTATCTTGATGGCTTCCACATAGTCGGACCATCGTGAAGTGAAGTAGGCCCAGTCTTCATTTGTGCCAGCAGCAGCTATGGTACGCCTCTTGACTTTCTCGACCGCAGCGACCGCAGCAGACCCAGAGGCGTGGATTGTGCTGTGGGTCGTAAGCAGGGCGGCCACAATGGAGGCATCCAGGTCCGGTGTCGAGTAGTCGCAGTCGGGTATTGGGCATTTAACCGCTGGCATTGTGGTAGCACAGGTCTCGATTCCAGACTCTGTTCATAAATAAGAACTAAGTCCACTGTCTTGCTTCTTGAATTACCTCTGTGAGTTAGATGGGCATCCAATCAAGCAATGAACAGAGTCTGCAGTAGGAAGAACAAAGCAATAATAGTAAATTATTAGATCCAGTTTTGATCACAGTCCTCTAGTGTCCGCTCAGCTGTGCGGTTGAATCTGATTGGATCTGAATGGATCACGCTAGGTTTGCGACCATTCTATTTAGAGCAAGCCCGGGTGACACGGAGCTAGGTGGGCATGGTGGGAGAGACACGTACTGCGATTTATTTAATTCTGTCCGTAATGATATACTGTACTGAGACTGTTTATAGACCTATAAACACACACAGTTCAATTCGGTTATTATTTTCCTTCTGTATGCATGCATGAGAAAGTAAGCGCAGTGATCCACGTTAAAAACCCCTTGATTTCACCTGAGCAAGAATAGTACGACCCGGTATGTAGTTCCCAAAATCAGGAGGTACCAATTGGTTAAATCTTTTGACGCGGGCTATTTTCATCCAATGAGAATCATTTATATATCAAAATGTTCAGAATGAACTGAATGACTTGAATCTTTTTCCGGTGGTAAAAAATAGCCCACTGCCGGCAAGAAATCGCCAGAGAAAGCCGGAAGCGTTCAGTCAAAAAGTTCGATACCACAGAAACTTTGACCAAAATGATGAAAAATGAACAAAAAATGACGGTGCGATTCAACAACGAAAAATCGTGATTTTTACGTCACCATAAAGAAGAAAAGTTAAATTTTCTAATGATTTTTCCGGTGGTGAACTAGGCCGATCGGATCAAAAGATGTGGTTAAAACTAAGGGGGAAATGGCACATTTTTACGGCTTTTCACGGCGGCGCGCGGTGTTTTTGAAGAGTTGACGTGTGTATGGATAAAATCCATATGGTAAGTGTGTGTACGCAAAAAGAAAGTGGTCGACTATGACGCAGCGGTCTTCTGGAACGGTTCAGCAGACAACCTCGGGTGGTGGTCTTGAGGAATACGGGTCTATTCCTAAAGCCTACTTCAACCGGGAAATCACGTGTGATTTTCCTTGTTTTTCCTGTAAGCGTAGGCAATCGTTGCATGATATAATGATGAAAAGAAAGAAACATAAGAAAAGATAGAAATAGGAATGGATAGAATGATGAAAACAATGAAAAACAAAAGAAATTTAAAGAAAGAGAAGACGATCGAAAGAAAGAAAACATAAGGAAAGATAGAAAGAGGATATGATCATGAAAAGAAAGAAACAAAACAGATAGAAATAGGAATGGATAGAATGATAGAAACAAAGAAAAACAAGAAATTTAACGAAAGAGAGGACGATAGAAAAGGAAAGATAGAGGAAATGATAGAATGATGAAAAGAAAGAAAAGATAACAAAGAAAAACAAAAGAAAACAAGGAAAGATAGTTCTAATAGAAAACGACCGATAGAATGATGAAAACAAAGAAAAACAAAAGAAAACAAGGAAAGATAGAGAAAGTGATAGAATGATAAAAACAAAGAAAAACAATGAAAGATATAAAGAGAAAATGATAGAATGATGAAAACAAAGAAAAGCATAATGAAAGATAGAAAGAGAAATGATAAAAACAAAGAAAAACATAAGAAATGTAAACAAAGAAATTACGATAGAATGATGGAAACAAATAAAAAAACATAATGAAAAATAGAAATAGAAATTGATAGGATGATAAAAACAAAGAAAACAGAACAAATGTAAAGAAGAAGTTGGTTCACCACCTGGGGTTTTCAACTCTCAAAAAAGACAGTTCCTGTGTTTTTCACCAAAAGTACAAAAGCACATGAGGTAAACAAATAAATACCTTTAAAATGTTGAAAATACCCATCGCTTTTTAGGTATGATATTTGATTTAAAAAAACCTCACTTGGATCCAGCATATAGAGAATATAGCCACTAGATGCAAAAGCAAAATGAATATATAAAGATGCTTAACAGGCACCTCATGGGGAAGTTCATCTAAATCTCTAATGATGGTATATAAAGCCTACATAAGACTGCTCATAGACCATGTAGACTGTGTATGTGAAGCCTACGACAGTGCTTCGGAAAACGTACAGAAAATGCTAGATACCAGTGTTTAAGGATTTGTCCTGGTTCTCTACCCTTGACACCACTAGCTTCTCTTCAGATTGAAATGGGAGAACCCCCCCCCCCCCCCCCGATCTTAGGAGACAACGGCTGGCCTTCAAATATAAGCATAGCATAGAAATGCAACCTAAACTTCCAGTGTTGAGTGTCTACTTAAGTGTATACTTGTAAATTAGGGCGAGAAAAAGAAAAGATTATCCGTCGATTACGACTTGGATGTGTAGGTCTTAAAGGGAGCGACAAGTCGCAATCTATGGGCGCTTTTACAGTTGGCTGCTCATTTCTCTGGATCAAAGTTCAAAGCGACTTCAATTTATCGTGCGCAGCTAATAAAAGTTCGCACATTGACCCAGATTTGAGTAAACAAGATCGCGCGTTCTTTATTCCAGTATTTGAATCTCATTTGTCGGTTGCGTATGGAGGGATTCGAGTTAACGATCGCGTGAGGAATCCGGCAATAACATTCCTTCGGTAGCGCACGATTGGACCTGATTGTATCCGAATTTCCCCGAGTCAGGCCAACTGGTCAGGCCTATGGATTACGACTTGCCACTCCCTTTAATGTAGATCTAGCCAGAATGAAAATACACCCAATAGGACAGTGTAACTCATGCTCGCAGATAGAAACTCTTGCTCCTTTCTGAAACAAATTGTATGAACCCTGAAGAGATTATGGGACTTTTAAAATCAGCAGATTCAAAAATACAAAATGCAGTTGTTCGTTTTGTTCAAAGAATGAAACGTTTTGATCAACATTGAGCATCTTTAACGTGATGCAGAATACAAATCCGAGTGTTGTTTTTCACAGTTGAAAGTAATTGAATAACCACAAACGTTAGACATAGAGGTGTAAATATATATACATATATATATATATATATATATATATAAACACCTATCGGTACATTAGGAGGACAGTTTTTGTTCTTTTTCTTTGTCCAACTGTCGACTTAATGTACCAACTGTCGACCTAATGTAGGGGTCTCTATTATGACGAAATAAACTGTATTGTCAACTGTCGACCTAATGTACCCGTTAGTCAAATATACATATATATATATATATATATATATATATATACAGAGACACAGAATAAAATACTCCGTTAGACACAAAGGGTTCAATATTTCGCCTATAAGGCTTCTTCAGGAAATGATACCAAGTATATGTATATATAATTTAGAGAGAGAGAGAGAGAGAGAGAGAGAGATACAATGAATGAATTCCAGAGAAGACATTGGTAATGCATTGAATTCCAACTTTTATATTTATTTTCACCAAATTTTCGATCCTCACGGATCTTCCTCAGGGTAATGAACAAAGTGAAATATGTATGTGAAGCTCTGCTCAGAAAAAGTTGACAATGTAATATATCATGGTAACGCGCTTAGTTGCTAGGTAAAGGTTTGAGCGCTTATTTTTTAATGAGCGCAAAATACATAAATTGTGACGTAATAATACAAGTTGACGTGTAGTCTAACATAGCAACACGCACGGTTGCTAGGTGAAAGTTTGAGCGCTTATTTGTCAAGGAGCGCAAAATTCATAAATAGTGACATAATAACAAACTGACATGGCAACACGCGCGGTAGTTAGCTCGAAGTTTGCGCTAAACCTAATGAGCGTAATAGCCATAAATTCAATTATGACGCAATAATGTATAAAAAAGAATGGTGCATAAGAAGTAAGACACAAAAGTTAAAGACATGTACATATCGTTTAGCCGCGCAAAATACATCAATCACATAACAACACGCGTGGTTGCTCGATCAAAATTTTCTGTGCTAATTTTTACGAGCTCAAAAGACGCAATAATATATGCAAATGAACAGTGCATAATAAATAAAAATAAAACATCAAACATAGGCCTATAGATTTTTTTAGGTCATAACCCGTGAGCTCTAACAAACTGAGGCGTAATGAGGCATTATGATAATTACATTTACTACTTAAAGTAACTATATTTCTCTAGCCATGACAGGTCTCTGTTGAGCACAATCTGAAAACTCTTGCTTCCAATAATAGCGCGCAATTCAGCTAGTTTTCTCTCATCAGCGGATTTATACCCGCCTCCGAAGAGGCAGATCTTAAGATCATTCAGGGAATGGTCGGCTTGGCTGAAATGTTCGGCTACTGGAAAACCAGTACGCCGTTGCCTGATGGTACATCTGTGGTTATTGAATCGCACTCTAAATCTAGTACCTGTTTCACCAATATAGGCTATTTCAGGGCATTTGTCGCAAAGAAAACAGTACAGAATGTTACTTGAATCACAGTTGTGATCGGGAGGATAGATCGTATAACCAGATGAGAGCCGTACGGAGTTTTCCGTTATTATGTGAGGGCAAATTTGACAGCGCGATTTGCCGCATGGCTTGTTACCTCTAGGTTGAGGTGTGCCAGGTAGCTGATTTCTCACCAGTAGTCTTTTCAGATTGGGAGAAGTAGAAGTAGCAGAGAAAGGAGAAGTAGCAGTCCCATTTGTCTCCACGTACCACCCGAAATGTCGTCAACTTGCCCTTAAAGTCAAGAAAGAGTGGCCCACAGTCACGGCCGATGAAAAACTTGCTAAAATCATGCCTAGGGCCCCCCTCCATGCACAGAGGCAACCTCCCAATCTGAAAAGACTACTGGTGAGAAATCAGCTGAAGTACACATAAAGGGACCCTCCATGTCTAAAATATCTGTGGATATTTGGGGTCATTTGTACGATGCGCTAACCCCGAACTGGCTTATTATGACGGAATAAACAGTGCCGTATATAGAGAGAGTCTGGCCAACTCGGTTTCAGTTGGGTAGCAACATGGCGTATATTCCTTTGTTATGTAAGCTTGCAACAAAGGAATATGCGCCATGTTGTTACCCAACTGGAGCCGAGTTGGCCAGACTCTATCTATATACGGCACTGGGAATAAACCGCATTGTTGTGTGTTCAGCTAATGTACCCTTTAGTCATATATATCTTCTCTTGTAATTAACTTGCACCATGTTATTGCTTTCTATTGCAGAGATAGAGTATGTCGAATTTTTACAAAATGGCGCCTTGATGACGTCACGATGCTATGAATGTGTTGAGAAGGTACGGACGCCGAGACAATAACCATATTTACCATTGTGCCGGCTTTGAGTATAGATCATTCAGCCATTTATGAGATATGAGATATTGTGGACACAAAAAAGTGGGTAGAAATAAAAATAAAAGGTAAATTCGTACAGAACATAAGGTGCTCTGTACTTGAAGTACTTGAAGTACAGCCCACCTAATTATAATAAACCTTGTATAGCACCATTAGGATATAACGTGCGCTTCCAAACGGGTTTGGATATTTTTACCCTACCTTTAGCTTCGGCTGCCCTTATTACCACAGGAATAAATCTTTCCATGTACCCATTAAGACCTGGACTGAGAGACGAAACAGTAGATAACTGTTTTTTTTTCTATAAGGCTATGCATATCGGGTTGAGATTCGAACCCTCAACCTTTTGAGAGTCAAGTGAAGCACAACGTGTAAATGGAAAAGAGACGTTGATGTAGTGAATTATAAAAATTGGTCATCCTATTGTTCGATACGTTTAAATGCACAATCAAAGATGGTTTAAGAGGTTAGATTACAAAATAGAAATATAAGGACGAATCACTAGATTTTTAAATTACAGGATGTCGGAAGAAAGGGATTTTTCTTTTGCAATACAGTAAACGGAAACTCTATGATGTGACAGCCCTTACACGAAATTATCATCTGAATTAGAAAAGTTGATTCAAGTTGAAACAATTCATTTGGTTCGAAAAGGGTCACAGAAAAATGCTCTTTATTGTGTAATTAGTTATGTCAGACTAGTTTCTAATTGGAACTATGACCTTCAATCGTTTTGCAAACGTTTCCTGACTGGTAGAATAAACTATTATTAAATCAATGTGTGAGAAATATCAGACTACCCTGAACCCCTCTTCCAAAATGTTTTAAATAAATTCCAGCTTGCTTGTGGTAATGAATGTTATCTATTCTTACTCTCTCCGGCATAATTCAGGGGCGGCGGAGCGTCTTTCAAAGTGTGTGTGTGGGGGGGGGGGGGGGGACTGTGCCCTCTTGCCCCCCCCCCCCCCCCGGAAGCGCCGCCTCTGCCAGCATTTTGCCAGTGGCTAAAGTTGTGACAGAAACAGATTTACCATCGTCTTTCCCCGCGGAGCTTGAACGAAAGCTAATGAGGTAACAATCTAATTCTTTCAATTCTACGAGTGAAAGAATACTATAGGAGCAGTGTTCCATGGCAAGGATTACCTAAGACTAGAAACATTCTAGAATTCTGGACCAAATTTCACAGGTTTGTGTAGTCTCATGTATAGCCTACCCATATACCTGTTTACAGCTCGTTGTACTGCTTCCAATTTTTAGACCTATAGTCAATTTGACATAATTCTGATGATTCCAACACCTCATAATACACACTCGTTCCTATCCAAATCATTAGTAATCATTCAGAACAAATTCTCGACAATTTATTTCACAATGCAATTTTATGACCAGTAGACAATATCACATTTGCGTTAGCAAACATTGGTTTTTAAACTGCCACTTACCAAGGCTGTCCAAGACACATCCGAATGTTGACTTTTGACAGGGTTATTCATTACGCTTTTCAGGAAGGGCCTATTGAACCACGAACAGTTCGCACGTAGGCCTACATCTCAAGTACATCATTCATACACATATTCATTTTCACTGTACTACCATATCATGGAAGCATTATTTTCATCCGTCTCTTGATGATTATTCATATTTGCTGTATGGTAGACCTTCTTCCTGTTGAAACTGGAGGTAAAATTTTGTTTCAGATAATATGGAATTGTTAGTTTATTTTATCATCCTTTTCGTATATACCGATTTTATTTGTAGTTTCATGATTATAGATAACATTTTGTTTCTATATTTATTGTATTATTATGCATATTACAATTAAACAACATTTCAAATGAGCTTTAATAAGTTATAAACCTGTCTTTAGATCCTAATGTCCTGACGCACAAAGTATTGACGAATGATAAAATGTGTTATGTAGGCTACGTATTGACTTTGGCGAACCTTTTGATTACGACACCACTTTATCTCACTGAGAATCTTAACAAAGGGCAAACAATATAATTTTCTGATATGTATTTTATTTCTAATTGATTTAATTTTACTATGATTTCCTTATCAGAAATTCAAATGTTGTCATGGTTCAATTGAAATATTAATAAGCTATAAGACATAACGTATAGCTTGTAACCATAAACTGGAAAAAAAAATATTTAACAGGATTTATCAGCCAGTTTATTTTTGACCGATTCAAGGACTATTGATATATGAAAGCTATATATTATGTTCTTACCGAACTTATATAGTTTCGAAACTTTAAGTTAATGAAACAACGGCTCACTATAACAACGACGAGGGTTCACACGGGTCCGAAACAACGACGCTCGTTATTCTGAAACTAGTTCAGCGTTAGTGATTTAGCATGAGCAGAGAGTTCATCTAACAACGAGATTGCTAAACTTAAAGTTTATTATGTCCACGCGGTCCATTTTACTACCAGGACCACCAGCTCCTCGTCGTTTCGGCGTTAACCACGAGCTCACTTGTGGTTCTAGAACTTAAAGCTTCGAAAGCTTCGAAACTACGAGTCCGTTCATACGGTCTAACACGTACAAAGTTAAAGTTTTGAAACTACAAGCGAAACTAAGTTTAGTTCCCTTTTGTGAACCTGACTATATTCATCAAGGACATTTGTATAGAGTAGAAGAGCGGTAAAGAAATCATAAAATACAGATTTCTTCACAATTCACTGGTGTGATAAAAGTTTACTTTAAAAATTATGAAATCTCTTCGGACAAACGAATCATCCACATTCTGGTCATTTTATTCCTATTCTTTGCAAACAGCCTGTCCATTTAGCTTTGTAATTTTTGGCTTGTCGAAAAGATTTCTCCCTCACCAATCAAACTCACTAATTTTGAGCTTATGATGGAAGGTGATAATCTTTCTGTTTTTAAACCAATCTTGGCGTTCCCAACACAATCTATGCTTCTATTGCTTCTATTTTCTGAAATATTTTCTATACTCATAGCTGTGTTTACCATATTGTACCAATTATCTTCCTTTCTTCTTTTTTTCAAAAAAGTAAGTCCATAATTCTTAATTGTTATAAATCGCTAATAAGCCAGTTCGTAATTACAATTTGTACATGTGCAGATAAAGTTCATTTGTACCGAGTACAATATTGACCTCTATATACGCTGTCGTTTTCTACACACCACGTATGATTTACTATACACTTGTTAAACAAGTAGGACGTTCACAAAAGCAAATGCGCATGCGCGTACAAATTGGGGATCATTTCTGGGTCATTTCTACGCGGTTCGATGAACGAGGGTATATGAACTGATGGAATGCTTATATAGGAACGATGAATTACAAATTCAGTAAACAAAACAAGGTATTCCCACGTCAGCATTTCGCATTTAGCGATCTTTATATAACATATAGCCTGCCAACAGTACTAAAATTATTCATTAAATAAAATGTCCAACCTTTGACCCGATAAAGATTACCATATCTAACTTGTCTAAAACCTCTCTTATCAATAACACCGCCAAACCGACTCCACTCCAGATCGACTTTAAATTATTGGCCATTAGGGATATTATTTATAAATTTCATTCTGTATGTTGTCGGTGTCGTTGGTATGACTTGGGGTAGTCAGTGAAATATGCTCAAAAGTTTCATTTGAAATATGGGTAATACGATTAAAATATCATTTTAATGTGTACACCGAGCGGTAGATTCTTTGCATTTTTAACCCCCAAACGCAATTTCTTATGCATTTTACCCAGGAAAATTTGCAATTGAGCACTGCGATCGAGGTGTGGAGATCCGAATTTTAGCTTAGATTTCTCTCAAATGTGCAACTTTTGTTCATGCTATTTTATACACTTAATCCTATACTGAGTTGCAATATATAAGAAGAGGCTGATGAAATTTACATGATAGCGAACGAAGCAACGAGAACGACATTGCATTTTTCATGTTTTGAACCGTTCAAAAACGATATTTATAAACTATATCGTATACTTTGTCTTGGGCGCCAAATTACGAGATCCTGGAGCAATATGCGGCGGGGTGGGGGGGGGGGGATTTATGTCTCATTGAACGGCCCCGCGTCCATGGAAACGAGTAAAAAGGGTTGTTTTTCAACATCAGACAGGTAAACCAGTATCACGTTTACGGTATCAAAAACAGGAAAATTCTGAAAAAAGGGTATCATATTCACGAGTGATGAGAAAAGATCCTTGAAATGGGTAGGAAATTTAAACTTGTACAGCTAGAATGCGGGAGCCGGTCAGGAGCCCAACACACTATACACCATGTATACGGTGTACGGTACATGACGAACGGCTGTCATGCAATTTCGGGAATCTTCATTACTAGTAAAGTTTGTTAGGTCTTTTTTTCCGTGGAATTCCTCATTGAATGGATAAATATTCTTACAAACTCAAATAACTTAACCAGTGTGCGGACGGCGGAAGAGTAATATGAAATTTATGGGCTATTTTTATTTATTTATTTTTAAAATAAAAAATATTGATACGGCTACACATCGAGGCTTATAAGGACCTCGTATATAATTATATTCATGGCATTTGTATTAAAAAAACGTTGAAACCTATGTATGAGGCTTCTGATGAAATAAGTAGAGTATTTCTACATGTATGTGGCATGTATGTAGGCACTGGCGTAGACAGGGGGACACAAAGTGAGAGGAACAAAAAGCCTAAAAAAGCAGTCAGGGCGTCGAATTATAACTTTCCGCCTGAAAAAAAGGTGCTATGCATGGGCCGTTATCTTTCTCTCAAACTTGCTATAAAACTTCAGAGCTTTCGCACTTCGCGCGGGAGGGGGGGGGGGGACTTCCCTCCCTGCACCCACGCCCCTGGGGAGCACGCTTCTCGTGCTCATCACCAATCACCAAATCACCAATCGCGGGCAATCACCAAATAAAAAGCAGTCCGGGCGTCGAATTAACTTTCCGCCTAAAGAAAGGTGCTACCCGTTATCTTTTTCTCATAAAACGTCAGAGATTTCGCGCTTCGCACGGGAGGGAAAAAACCCTTCCCTGCACCCCCTCCCCGAGAGGACGCTTCGCGTGCTCACAACCGCCCCCCCCCCCCCCTAAAATGAAATCCTGGCTACGCGATTGGATCCTCCACGTCTGCCCCCTATTGAAAAATCCTGGCTACGCCACTGTATGTAGGGGTATTTATCACCCATGGTACAGACCATTTTCTTGTCATCATTCAACAAAATTCTGCCATAGGAGCGCATTCCTAACGTGTAATTTGCCCAGGAGTATATAATTGAGTATATAATGATTCTTGTGCATTAAAGCTAGTTTGAAGTGTACAAAATGCCAGGGACAAAATGGTGATGTGATTCAAATTTTGCTGAAATAAAAAGACATAGTATCGATGTTATGAATAGAGTGTAGCAATTGTCTTTAATTTATCATGTACATGTACACAACTCCAAGAAATATAAACATCCTGAATGCAAATAATATGGGTTATATTTCCTGATCTGTTATTATAAATCAAATTATGTATAAAATCGTGTCCATGAGCGTTGAAGCTATGTGAGTTCCATCAAAGACTTTTAATAGTATCAAGACAGATTACTCTCACCTACTTCCGTAGTACATTTTGGCAGGTGTAAATTGCTGTGTTAAAAAGACTCGGGGGGGGGGGGGGGTACGTTCGCCATAGGTATAACACGTGAAAAGATTTTTTCTTCATATTTCATATCTTACTCTAGCTTTTTTAAGTCTGATTTTCGCACGAGAGAAAGGATGGATAGTTAAAAAAACAAATTTTTAATCTTTATTGTCAATAAATGCCACTATGAATCACCAGTCTCATGCCTGCTTTTTGACAGAGTCATCTGTCATATGGTTAACACGTGAAAATAGGGATTTTAAGAATTATAGTTCCCCTAGTATTATCTTGAATTTATTGTAAATGTGGCTTACATGTAATTTGAGACTCTGAAAAAGCGTAATGAAGGCTCAAAAAGTGGAAGAGACCCCGCATAAATAAACGGGAATATGCATGCTTTTTGCCTTCCAGCTGCCATAGGTTAACGCATGAAAACAGGCATTTTGAAATGATTTTAATTCCGCTAATATCTATTTGAAATTATGAAAAATGTGATTTACATGAAATTTAAAGCTCTGAAAAGGGATAATTAAGGCTCGATGAGTCCAATAGACCCCGCATGAATAAACGGGAATATGCATGCTTTTGACAAAAAAAGTCTCGGCTGCCAGAGGTTTACACGTGAAAACAAGGAATTTTAGGATGATTATGATTCCCATAGTTTTTATTTGAAAATACAAAAAATGTGATTTACATGAAATCTAAAGGTCTGAAAAGGTATAATTAGACCCCTCATATATAAAAGGGAATATGCATGCTTTTGACCAACAAAAAAAAGTTGTCATACTACACGTAATACAAGTTTGTTTATATTGATGACGTAATATGGGCGTGGATTCCAGTTCACTATTATATTTCTAACGGTTCAGAGGTATGTGTAAAATTTATAAAGTCATATAATCAGTCTTCTATCACCGAATTACGCCTAGCCAAATGACTAATGTTAGATCAAGCAGAATAGCTGAGCTGAATAGTGACCGACAATTAAGATGTCTAGCCCTAGCTAGGCTATAGGGTCTACCCCTCTGCGATCCCGATCGAGGTGGTGGCGTATTTCGTTGCCGATTGAACTCTGTCTTCTTGCCTCAAACTTGGCTCATCAAAGTATTTTGCTTGCTGATCGCCGTTTAGATTGGCTTTCAGCCATTGACTCGGAACGACAATGTAGTGGGAGGGGGCTTCTGACCCCTTTACTGCGGCAGCCCGAACGCGTGCGGCAGCGTCCCGGGGCTACTGATACCCCTATGAGTCTGACACTGACAGTCCACGACAGGGGCAAATACAGGATGTAGTAAAGGGGGGGGGGTGCACATTAAATGCGGGACTGTCAACTTCGGGGGAACTGCTTGGAGGGAGATTTGTATTTTTAAAAACTTCTCGCCAGCCTTTTTTGTTATTGTGTAACCCCCCCCCCCCCCCCCCCCCGGATCCGCCAGCTATTCTGTCATGGATGTGAAGAATGGGATTGCATAGTGTTGGTGGTCTATCTCATTAATGTAGATATATTGAAAAACAATAAGAGGTCATTACTTTGTCCTCATTTCTATTGGAGTCATTTTTACAGATCGGTCTTAGAAGAGAATAAAAGAATAAGAGAGTACTGTATAAAAAAAAATGAAAGCCTGTGAGAGGGGGGGGGGGGCGGAGACAAGACAGAATACGACTGGTAATAAATGAATTATATCATCAGCTGCTATTGTTGGTTACTAGTTAATTCAATTCAAAGTACGGAGGTCGTTTTTTCCCCTTTTCATCATTATTGGTAGCCATTAGTCCCTATTGCGCTGGTTAGGGCTTCGGAGCAAGTCCCTACACTGTTTTCTTCGCCTGCCGTCTCAAACTGCTACAGCAAAATATTACAAATAACTCACCGTCAGTTATTTATATTGGTGGCGTATCCAGGAAAGCAGGGGGAGGGGAGAGGGCTCACGCCTGACGAACAAAACAATCATCAGATGCCTTCTATTTTGAGAAGGGCAAAAGTTGTCACATTTTTCATATTCCTTCTGTGCCGGAGGTGTGGGGGGGGGGGCACACATATCCTTTCATTGGATTTGTAACTAAGAAAATTGATGTCAGATTTGGTTTTGGCTGGCACGCAGTAGGGCACGTGCATTCAGGGATACGCCACCAATAAAAACTACGAGAATCTTGGATACGGCACTCTTAATTAATCAGTATATTTATATAAGGAATTTCTCGCATGCAATCTCATTTTAATGAAGCCTTTTCTGTTTTGACTTATAGATTTACATTATAGGTCTATAATCCCTTTAATTTGCAATAATCATGATATCAAATGAAATATTCTGATTTCGAAAAATAAAGATAGCAGTTTATTAACAGTTTGTGTTTTTCTTGGCATTCCCCTCAGATAGCGCAGTGTTTGTTCATATAGAGCTTAACATCAGGGAACATGTTTGGACCACGCCCCCCCCCCCCCCCCCGTCGCATAAATATTTCACAGCGAATAACTTTAACAAAAATACAAACATCTCTCTTGGCTCCCTCTCCTCCCTGGTGCAGTTAGAGTTGATTCCTATCTGCTTTTGGACATAAGTTTGTATATGAAGGGACAATATCAAGACTATGCCCTTTTACGGCTTTACCAATTAAGCGATGTACAGACAAAATTGAAAAAAAATAAAGAAAATACAAACATCTTGATAAAGACTACAACCTTTCCCTCTAGGCCGATCGACATATACCACAATATAATTATACGGGCTTGTTTCGAATGGGTGGGTTGCGGGAGCGGGATGGGAGCGGGAACGGGCACACCCTTCGAGACAAGCCCCCCCCCCCCCCCCCCGGTTATCTCGAATGGACGCGTTCCCAGCGAGAAGTTCAATGAACGCGCCACTTCGAGACAACCGGGGGGCTTTCCTCGAATGGGTGTGTTGAGTAGACTTTTTTAACAGACGTTTTAGAAATTTTTGAAAAATGTACTCTTGCTGGGTTTTTTTTTTCGTTTTTCTTTTTTCTAAGATGTAGAAAATTATAATAAAACAGTATCTAAAAAAAGCTTTTGACAAGGAAATCATTATTTGTGCAAAATAAATAGGAGAAATGAATAATTATGCATTAAAATACACGGGGACGAAAGGGCAAGTGGCATAGCTAGGATTTTTGTATTTATTTATTTATTATTATTTTTGTTTGGCGTGACCTGGGCACCGTAACATAAAGAGTGTTTATAAACTCCGATCAAGCGCTAATGGCAATCAATCGCTAAGATCCGTAACACAAAGCCCCCCCCCCCCCCCACCCTTTCAATCAAAGGCTATTAGAGCATGATTCATAGCGATCAATCGTTATTAATTTTTGCAATGAATTTAAATAACACGTAACGACTTGTCTTGAGACTATGACAATTCCATATTTCCCCGCTGATATCGCTGAAACTAGTGAAAGCATGACTGGAAAAATGAGGTAAGTACCATCGTCCAAGTCAGAAAAAAATTCTGCCGTACACAACCCACCGGGCAAGCAACGCGAGGTCTGCCGGAGATCACGGGCGAAGGACCCTTGGTTGTTCCGTCAGCGTGTGCTTCTTGCCACTGAAACAGGGTTGCGCGATAGGATAAAAAGGCGTCTTAATTCCGGTAAAATATCAGCTTTCATCTTTATATATGCACAATTCATTGTCATAGAATGCTACTTACATTAGAATTTCACATAATTATTGTTATGATTTATTAAAAAATATTGACATCGTCATATAATATGAATAAAACGGAGGTACTTTATTACCTCATTTTTCCAGTCATGCTTTCAGCGATATCAGCTAAACACTCTTTATGTTACGGGCCCCAGGTCACGCTAAACAAAAATAATAATAAATAAATAAATGCAACAATCCTAGCTACGCCACTTGCCCTTTCGTCCCCGTGTGTTTTAATGCATAATTATTCGATTCTCCTATTTTTTTTGCACAAATAATGATTTCCTTGTCAAAAGCTTTTTTTAGATACTGTTTTATATTTCTACATCTTAGACAAAAGAAAAACGAAAAAAAAAAAAGCAAGAGTACATTTTTCAAAAATTTCTAAAATGTCTGTTACAAAAGTCTACTCAACACACCCATTCGAGGAAAGCCCCCCCCCCCCCCCCGGTTGTCTCGAAGTGGCGCGTTCATTGAACTTCTCGCTGGGAACGCGTCCATTCGCGATAACCGGGGGGGCTTGTCTCGAAAGGGTGTGCCCGTTCCCGCTCCCATCCCGCTCCCATCCCGCTCCCGCAACCCACCCATTCGAGACAAGCCATTATACGCGTGCTTTATTTCGGGACTGAACACTCTTCGTATGTACTCTTTGGTTCCATTGTATGACGTACAAAGTGTCAGTCACACTGACGTCTTTTTCAATAATTCATGGATGCTTTTAGCTGTTACCGATTGAATATTAAAGGAAAATTAACCTCAAATATAAACGTGCTCATATTCAAAGATGTAATCTATTCCTTCTTGTTGCCCTACGTAGTTTTGCATTGAAATATACGAGATGGGTATAAATCAGGATTTTCTCAGCAAGATTTATCGTCTGCTAGCGATACCAGGGGGCTGCCATTTTCTTGATGTGTACATAAAGATATTTTTAATCCGAATGCAAAATTGTCTTTCTTCCTGATACAAAATTCCATTTGAAATTTAAAATATTTATCAGATATATACATATATTCTAAAAACGAAAATGTGTTTTATATTTCTTTGAAAATTACGATTTTACTAAATATCAATCTATTTTCTTGATACTATGACGTACGTGACGGAGCAAATTAATTCAAATTTATGGATGATGACTTTCCCGAGCGTCAGTAGTGACAAACTATGCATTCACCTGCTTTAAGATAATGGAGTTCAAAAGTCAGAATGCGCGTTGTATAAATTATGTTCTGCTCAGCCAGGCAAGACCAAGAAATCGATTTCTAGTTAGCAATACCGGAGAATTTAAAAAGAAATCTATAAATTTCAAATTTTAAAATAAATGTATACACCTGTTATGTATTTTCCATCATTATATGGGGCTTTTTATAATGAATAGAAGCAATTTAGCTCGTGGATTAAAAATATCTTCCTGACCGGAACGGTCTCCAATGGTTCATGTACAACTCCATGTCATCAAGAAAATGGCAGCCCCCATGAAGTGTTAGCAGATGATACCGTGTGCTAGAATGTCTTGATTTAAACCCTTTTCTGATATTTTATTTCTAAAGTGATACAGGTAAATGATTAAGAATATATTACACCTTTGAACATAAGTACATTTATATTCTAGTGTTAATTCTCCTTTAAGAAAAGCCTTTGCAGCTTTAATGACAAGCTCCGTTTTATTGGATGCTGTTGTCTGAAGATCCAAATTGGTTATGATGCATACAAAAACGGAGAGGAACTTCGTGAAATCAATTCGCAGGGGCAGGTTACTGCATTCAGGAATTTCCTTTTGTAGATTTGGTGTTTCATGGGGCTTTTCTTACGTTGTTATGTGAGTCGAGTTTGGTTGCACTTTCTTTTCTGGACCAGGCGCATGAACAATTAAATTTCGTGGTCTGGATTTCTTGGGCAAGCTTGTACATAGGACAGCCTTTGTCAGCTGCCGAAAGGTTACCAGAACATCGTGCGAGTTGAAATATACGAGGATGGATCTAGTGTCTTGAAAACTACTATCGACTTTCTTTTTGAATCTTCTTAATTTGTATATATTCTGATCTTTTAGATATTCCAATAATTCTTCCTCTGATAGGTCTGTATCTATGCGGTGTAGAACACACCTTGACACTTTTTTTGCTTGTTCCATTGCATGGGTCACATGGACTGGCATGCCCCCAAAGTCAGTAACCTCTCAGAGTCTATGTACTTGTTGAGCATTGTTACATTTGACGAGGGGGAGTTATTTCTTTCTTTCGTGACTGATTTAACTTCTCCCACACAATTGTTCATTTCCCTCGCAATGCGGGTGGGATTCACTGCAAGAACGTTTTTGTTCTCTAAAGCAACAATGGATACAATCATTGTATTGCGGTCTTTAAAGGGATACTCAACCGCAGATTGTGGACGCTTTTATGTCGCGAGAGGGCACCGTGATCGTTACCTAATCATGCCGTTGCCCCGCGGGGTGCAAACTTCGGACAGACTGGTCGCCGCACATCATGGCACGCTCCGCCTGAGCTCGAGCTCTCGTGCGAGATTCGGTCGGCTTCGTGCAGTCGAAATGTAATCCCACTTAGTCCAACGGACGCGTTCGACGCACAAACTTTGTGTACGAGTGAATGGGGCTTACGCAATCCTGACTTTCCCCACGGCCGCCTGGTGGCGTATCCCTTTAAAAGTGGGATTACTTTTCATCGGGCTTTGAGCCTCGAATTCTGGTGCTGATAGTCCGGGAGCCGGGGGGGGGGGGATCAACCTAGCTGGAAAGGAAACCAATTTTCATGTGCATGAACACAAAGATCGCATTGTCCGATATAACGAATTGACCGTCTGGCATGTTCTATGTGGTGGGTGTGGCCAGGGGGAGGTCACAAAGTGGTCAAAAAAATGAGCTAGATCAGCTTGAAAGGAAACCCTAAGAAACCTATATCAAAAGATTCGCCATAGTCCCAAGGTACATGAATGGGCAATGCCAGACGTTTTAAGTGGTGTTGAGGGCTTTCCAGACGCCCCTAAAGTACCACAACCCCCAATATTGAGCTAGATCAGCTGGAAAGGAAACCCTAAGAAATCTATGTCACAAGATTGAATGACCACTACCAGACGATTTAAGTGGTGGAGATGTTACTAATATACACCCCATATATTTTAAGCGAGATCAGGTGCAAACGAAAGTTAGTGGGGGGGGGGGGGGAACCAAACAAAACTTATTGGCTTTGTCCAGACTTACATAAATACTGCCAGAAATCACCATGATTATATATTGTGGGATCTACCTGCCAGACCCACCCCGCCCCCCTCCCCCCCCCCCCACCCATGCCCCTAAAGAATGACACACAGCTATGGAAATTAACAGTCATTTATTTTTGTTCCTATTTCATTTCTTTAACTTATAAATGGGATACTCGACGTCGGAAAAACGCTGTGCCAGCAAAATATGATTGATTTAACGCACGTAAGGAGTTTACTGCTATAATCAGTACCTTTTAATAATGAGATTTATGGATTGTTGTGATTGTTAATAAAGTCTGTTATATAATTTACATTAATTCTTGACTGAAATGGTAAAACTGCATTAGACCAAGTATTGACGTTATAATTTGATATGTTTATTGCAAGCACCAGCAACTGTTTTATTACTGATATAAGTTGTAAATTGATTCAATTTTTTTCAGACTTTTTTTTAAGTGCTAGCGGAAACTTTAGTCAAATTTTGGCCGATTTAATGATTTCCCCATGTACAGAATATAATAAGCCATTTCGTTGAAACTCGGTCGTCGCATTTATAATCATATTCCGCTCATTTTGATAGCAACCAAATGTATGTACCTCGCTGAAAAAGCTCCAGGAAAAAGCTCCAGAGTCTACCATCATTGTAAATATGATAAATATTTAATTGGCCAGACCTATTAAACGTATTAAAATCGTATCCTGATTATTGTTTGATATCTCAAACTGCTGTTAAGATCCAGAGATTACATTATCCTGATACATGTATTTTAACAATCGGATATCTAATGACTACTTTGCGATGTGATCGGCTAGCTGTGCATTTCCAATTACATAGTCTACACTGACGCTTTGTTATAAATATGTAATTCCTGATAAATCAGATTTCGCTTTTATCCCCAAACATAAATGTGTGTACCATTGATGTCAGTAATGTCCAATCGTCAATGTTTACATCAAATATGTAGCCTTCTAAGTTCAAGGTTCAAATCACAGTGTCTAAAGCTTTCCATCCCAGTACGCTGAGGTCATGACTTTTGGAATTTAAAAAAAAATCACCCATTTTCAGAATGATAGCCTGTATTGTGCATAACTTCGTTAAATATATGTAAAGTTATGCATTATATATATATAGAAATACCTATTTCATTCAACATATTATGATGTTAGACAGATAATATTAGTTAGAAAGAATCGGAACGTTGCTAGGCCCAATTAGAAACCTAGTGACATAATCGAATACACTAATAAAGGTACAAAAAGTGTAATAAAGAATAAGTACACCTTATCTCTGTTTATTTGGGTGAATTAGATAAATTTACAATCTTCATGTATGGTCACATAAAATCATACATAGAAAAGGGGGTCGTCATAAGCACGTCTCAAGTGGAACATAAGGTCTGTAAATACCAAAAACCTTCATAAAACTCCTGAACTGATTCTTATATTGCAAGGTACAAGGATACATGCTAAAAATAACTCCTGTATGTATTCATAAATACGAATGTTGCAGATACAGGCATTGATAATATGTAGACTGTCTTGTAGAAAAACAAGAAAACAAGTTTATTCTGTACATATTTCATGTCATTTTGAAGTAAATGTTGAACATTCTCATATTTAAAGACAAACTAAGTTTGCATAGCACTAGAATGGGTGTTAACCACCCCCACGAGCAATACCTGAAAGAAGATAAAATCTTTTAAGCGGTTTTTTTTTAAATACACTCTGTTGGGCTTGATGTCAATAAGTAGTGAATTCCAAATATCGGGTCCAGTGTGTCTTATAGATCTATATGACTGGGCGTTGTGGCGTGCGCCTGTAATCCAGCTACCAGTGGAAGTTATAAACTGATTCAGCGGACCCAGGTTCGAGACTGAGTCACGTCTTTCGGATGGTGACGTTAAAGGTCGGTCCCAGACGTAAATAATCATATATGATTGATACACGTCTGTAAAAACCCAATTACACACATGAGCCAGCCTGAGGGCTGTTTTGGGATAATAGTTCAAATGCATACTAGTAGAAATTCGGGGAGGGTATTTGTGTATGGACGAGTAATTGCATAAAGGCTGCCATGGCAACTGAAATTGATATAAACATATTTCCGCTGTTCCAAACCATGCGGAACATCATTCTGAATATCATCTCCAAGTTTCATTGCATCATGATAAGGAATTAAAAAGCAAAAGCCTAAAAGGAAGAGGTTCAAGTGCTCAATGGGCTAATAAATATTCAAAAATCCCAAATGTTAACAAAACCGATGTTTTTATGGTACTTTGCCGGGCACTCTGCTGAGAAGTAACGAAAATGTCCATTATCAAAATGGTGTTTACATACATCAAATTAATATACAATATAAATTCACTGTCTGAATATTGTTTGAAACCCATATCAAGCCTTAAATATAAAATACGAATCAATTTTCACGCCAAAATATCAAAAACTCATCAAAAACATGACGGTTTGCATGGAACGGTTGTTATGACAACAGTCAGTGTGGTGCATAATTGGGCGGTATTAAAATGTGCGGAATATGATTCTTAATACACGATGACCAAGCTTCAGTGAAATATGATATTCATATTTAAAGTTACATGTGAACATGTAAAAAAAAAAAGGTAAAATAGGAGCCCGGGGGGCCACTCAGATATATGGGTGTACACATGCGTGTCCATGGGTTTTCAAAATACGCCCTAAACAGGTTTTATACTTGGATGAAAAAAGACCCCTAAACGAGGATTTTTGCGCGGTTTTTCATCATCCAACCCCCCTAAACGGGTTTGACTTCGGCCAGATTAGTCAAAAGCACCCCTTTTGTTGAAAATCAGCGGTTTTGGACCCCTTAACGCGTAACGCGCGTTACGCGTTCCACCTGAAAAAAGGACCCCTTTTACGCGTTTTCTTGGACGCGCATGTGTACACCCATATATCTGAGTGCCCCCCCCCCCCCCCCCCCCTCCGGAATAGGAGTAGACCCTCTTGATTTCGCCATGAGCAACCACTCTGTTTTCTCGTTAACATTTGGAAGTACGTTAGTAAAGAAAATTAAAAAAAGTAGTTTGCGCTTAGTCATGGCGGGTGCACGGTCACCCCTCTTAGGTACCCTACTGAAACTGTAGCCATTGACATTTTAAGATATTTAAAGCAAAAAAAAAAAACCCAGCTTTGTGTATCATGGTATAACTAATGTTTTACTAAAAAATATCATTAGTGAAATAGTTTCTCTTTTAACACATATTGCAAAGGTTATACCTTTTCAAGAAAGGCGACCAAAAAGAAAAATGTAATTACCGCCCTTTATCACTCCTATATAACAAGCTTCTAAAAAACTCTAGAAAAATCGTTCATTTTGGACCATTACGTTTTTAAATAATAATCGTGTCCTCTCCGGGTTTCAACTATTCAAGAACGCGCTTCTAATACATGTATTCATAAAATTGCCAGAGCTAAGACAGTGTCACACACTGCATGTATTTTCTTGGACTTCTCCAAGGCCTTCGATACTATAAATCATGATATGTTGTTGCATAAGTTATCTCACTATGGAATCCAGGGGAAGGCCTTGGAGTGGTTCAGGAACTACCTTAGTGATAGAAAAAAATATGCATACATGAATGGATTTGAATCGACCCTTCAGTCAATTACTTGTGGTATCCCTCAACGTTCCCTGTAAGGCCCGCTCCTGTTTATTTTATGTACACTAACGATCTCTAAAACTCATCTGCAGTCTTATCCTCTTTGCCGATGACTCCAATTTTTTTTGCTCTCACCATAAACCTGATAATAGTAATAATAATAATAGTGGCTACTTGTATAGCGCGCAGGTCCGCCTTTCGACGCTCATGGCGCTGTATAGATATATATTATTACCCCGGTCATTGGATTCTGAACATTTGAAACACTGAAGAAGAGTGCGCTTTTGACTGGATTAAAGCTACCAAATTGTCGCTCATCATATATGAAACAAATTTATATCTATTTAATGATTCTATATCATCCTTATCAGGTCATATACAAAGAAACAATTAATTATTTCCCAGGTTGAGTCTATCAGATTGTTGGATGTTTAAATAAACAGTAAACTAACGTGGAAAGTTCAAATTGATTGTTTATGTAAACTGTTGTCATGTAACTCAGGTGTTATGAACAAGTTGTATTCTGTCTTAATCTTGCCTTATTTCTTAATTATTGTACTTGCATGTGGAGATAGCTCCATAACCCTCATAGACAAAACGGGAATTAAGAATTGTAAAGAATGTTTGAATTCGTGCTTATACAACTGAGCTTTTCTATAACTGTAATATTCTTGAGATATCTGACTTGTACTGTCTTGGAACTTTGAATATTTATATGTACGAATTCTCGAAAAGTAATTTACAGGATGATTCCTTCCTATTTTTAAACCCAGCATTATGCTGTACATTCCTACCCAACTAGACAGACAAACCATTTCCACCTCCCCCGAGCTCCCAATGTTTTTGCAAACAAAACAATCACCTTTACTGCACTCAAATTCTGGAATAGCCTAAAAAACGAACTGGTTGATAGCTCCTCCAACAATTTTATTGGAAGCTAAGATGTTACCTTTTAAGTAAGTATGTCTGAATATTCATGTCATGATGGATCGTACAGGTGGTCACATAGATTTTGTTCTTGTTATACTGTCCTGACAATTTTTCTTTCGCTTCTTTCTTCTTCTTCTTTCTCTTCTTTTCTTTAGTCTCTTTCGTCGTTTTCTTTTCTTTACTCCACATTATGAGCTTTGCTCTCCTTGTTCGTTTAGTGAATCTGCTATTTCTATTCTGATTCGCTTTTTATTACATATTAATCACAATTACTTATAATGTTATGTACTCTAAACGGGAGCCTAATCATTTTACAAGCTTTATATTTTTTTAGGCTTGAAGTCTCACAGAGTCACAGTTCACATTATCTTCTTTTTCCCAGTCGTTCCAATATCTCTCTAAACTTTCCACCTATTTACCGCACATTGTACTTGATTTGAGTTCTTTACTCGTACGTTTTGAAATTGACGCTTATATGCTAGTAATAACTGAATGGTTTTTGATGTGAAAGTGGGACAAATAAAACTTCAAACTATACCAATATGTCATATACACAAATATTACACTGTGTTAATATAAAACTGCTCTCTCCAATCGTAGAAAAAAGGTCACGGAAACTGGCCTCTGAATATACTATCTACTGTAGAAAGGCTAATCAGTGAACCCGCCCAAATTTGGCTACAGCTTGCGCTAGCGCTTTTTGAACAAAAAAATGCAGAATCTTATAATTTACAGCGTATATCAGTAATAAAACATTTGCTGGTGCTTGCTATAATCATATAAAATAATTATAAATCTGTTATAAATTATGTATTTGCAACGACAATACAATATTTTTTCTATTGCAGTCAATAACTAATGACAATAATTATATAACATACTATAATTATTAACAATCACAACAAACCATCTGGCGAGTAATTTCCCACAGGTTTCATAAGGTTTCCTTTCTAGCTGATCTAGCTCAATAATGGTGGGTGGATTACCATAGGGGCGTCTGGCAGGCACTCTCCACCACTTAAATCGTATGGCAGTGGTCATTTGCGTATCTTTGGACTATGGCAAATTTTTTGATATAGGTTTCTTAGGGTTTCCTTTCCAGCTGATCTAGCTCATTTTTTGGACCCTCTTTGGGGGCGTCTGGCGGGCACCTTCCACCACTTAAAACGTCTGGCATTGCCCATTCATGTACCCTGGGACTATGGCGAATCTTTTGATATAGGTTTTTTAGGGTTTCCTTTCCAGCTGATCTAGCTCATTTTTTTGACCATTTTGAGACCTCCCCCTGGCCACACCCACCACATAGAACATGCCAGACGGTCAATTCGTTATATCGGACTATGCGATCTTTGTATTCATGCACATGAAAATTGGTTTCCTTTCCAGCTAGGTTGACCCCCCCCCCCCCCCCCCCTGGCTCCCGGACTATGACATTAATGACGAAATTCTTGGTCTTTTGTTGTTGTTTTGGGGGTTCGTCCTTAGCATTTCCATTGCTAGTCTTTCTTCTACACGTCCTTTTGACTGTTTTCCAATTATCATGTTCTTGGTCTTTACCACTATGCACATCCATAATATCATCTTCTATATATCGCCATCTTGAGAGTCTATACCATTATCAGAATTATCATAACTATGTATCTGAGCTACTGTTATTTTCTGTTTAGCTGTTGATGCCATACTAGGCGTAGCCTTGCTGATTTCCTGTATATTAGATTCTTTGGATACTGACTCAGGGGACATAAACGAAGCATAATAAGCCTCCTCATTGTCTGATGAAAAATTATCAGTCATATTGACTTAGTTATGAGAACCCCTAAATTGGTAGTAAAAGTTACTAGGCCTATGTATAATCACACATGCAAAGCTTATATAGACTACGATAATCAGTGGTGCAAATCTCCCGCCAAAAACTGAGGCTTACCTCACAGGTGGACTAAAAGCCTTCCGCTCGTCTAATAATCCAGTTTCCAATTCTTGAAAACCAGTGAAATCCTGACAAGGGCGGCGCGCCCGGAGGGTGGGGGCACAGTGTCCCTACTATTTCAAGTATCCCAAAAGTGCCCTTTTTACTGAAAAAAATGCCCCATTTCTCTCTGATAGGTGGCCGTTTTACTACTAAAAGTGCCCCTTTTCCTTTCAAATAAGTGCCCTTTCCCCTTCTGATAATTGCCCTTTTCACTCCTGATAAGTGCCCCTTTTCAAATCTGATAATTGCCTCCTTATCTCTCTAATAAGTGCCCTTTTCTTCTGATGATAAATGCATTTTTACTTAATCTGATAGGGCCCCTTTTCCTATCTAATATGTGCCCTATTCCTCTTCTCATGAGTGCCCCTTTTCACTTCTAATAAGTTCCCCAATCCATCTCTGATAAGCACCCTTTCCTCTTTGGATAAATGCCCCCTTTTACCTATATTTCCCACTGTTTCTTACAAAAAGAGCCATATATAACTTCAAAGAATCGATGCGGCTTTATGTAGTAACATGTACACATGATTACTACAATGTAAGGCAGTGGATCTGGAGGCAAGAGGGACACAATGCCTACCCCCCCCCCCCCTCCCCCAGCAAAGGATTTCTTATTCCGCTCGCTCCCCTAATTTACACCAATTAAGAGCATTATTTTCTGAAAATCTCCTCAAAACTCGCTCACTAGGCTCCCTAGCTCTTATAGTATATAAAATGAATTCAAGCAGATCGCATAAAGTATGTTGATATCAATGTAATCCTAAAAAAGAACGACAGGAATAATGTATGAATGTATAATTTGCTGCCGTCATTTTCATTATATCGCTATAAATAATTCTCAACCAAAGTAATTCAGCACTAGAAAAAAGTCTGAAATTTTTTGCTCGCTCAAATCGCTCGCTCGCACATGAGTCATTAGACCATCACACACAACTGCTAATTGGGGAAGCTGAAGCAGTGTCCAGAACTGCAATAAAAAGGAAGAAAATGATGTTTGATAATGTATTAATCATGACTGTTAAAAGGGTAATACCAATGTCACAAATATGGTCCTTTTTTTTCGTTTTATGTTCACCCCTTGTAGATGCCCCCTTTTCCCCAAAAGTGCCCTTTTTGGCTGGTGCCCGCCCCCCCCCTGAATCCAGAACAAAATCAAAAACAAATTCCAAATGTAATATCACAAAGAGTCAATAAAAATTCAGTATAGATGAGCGGAAGAGCATGAATTCCAGCGAGAGAAGCCAAGCGACGCCGCTTGCATTCTCAGAGTCTCAGAGTACCTTTTCAATGACGTTAAAGCACCTTTTGTAAAGACTTTTGTCCAACTGCATGAAGTAAGTTTATGTGCGTTATTAGATATGCTCGTGAGCTACCATCACATTTTTGTTAATCATCATTGAACTAATTTCCTACTTTAACTTTGTGCAATGAGAGTCTTTTCCAAATATTCAATCCCTCATATTTAGTGCTCAATTTGTAAATATAATACAGCCAATTATGTGGAAATACGTTTTAGTTTTCCATGTTATCTAAAAGGTGAAAAGTGTCAAAAGATAAAATGTATTGATTTTGAGAGAGAGAGGCTCTTTGATGATAAGGAGTATTAGCCCCTTCTCCACCATACAAAACTTATAATCTTATTTCATATTTAAACCAATACCGATAATAGCTTGATTAAAACTTTATGATATCCTTCAGCCATTTTGTACTAACATAAATATGCTGCAACCATCAAAGAATACTACGTGAAGAGTGAGTGTTATAATTATAGGGCTACTAGTATTACATTTATGCTAGTAGAAAAGAACATTATATTTAAACTTTATGTATGACTCATAAATGAAATCATGAAAACATAATTCATTTATATCTTGTAGTTTCAGTCTGCATTTGTTCCAATTTCACACTCATGAATTGTCGAATCTTGCCAATATGTATGTACAATACCACTCACATTCATTGACTACGCTCTTACACTATTCAAGCCAGAACAAAGGGTTTAGTGGTCCAAATCTGTCGTTCTGGGCTGACATGGCTGAAGAGTGTAATACTGTAGTCAATGAATGCTGACTGGTACTGTATTTACATTGATAATTAACATCTGTCGTTAAGAACTATTGGTACCATGTATCATGAATCAATGCCCTTCATTTTCTTAGGACCATTTACGATATGAACATGGATGTGTATTTCATGGTTTTATAGTGTAGGCTTTGTGAAACAGCGATATATTAAAAATTTTCTCACAGATCCTTTCCGATGTTTTGCTCTACCTTTTGATTTTATAATCATATAACTCGTTTTCTGTAGGTTAATTATGACTTTATGTGTATTACACCACTCCTGAACCTTCTCTAAAGTTTAACTTATTATTCCTAAATGAATTTCTTTTTGTTTAGTATTAAATGTATGAAACAAGTTTGAGTCATCAGCGAATAATCTGAAATTGAAAAAGTTGTGGAGTTAGGTATATCCCTGATAGCAGAGAGTGGTAAAAATGACGTGATATTGACGTGATATTTACGTCGTGGTTTACGTCTTTTTTACGTCCTGTAATTACGTCAATAAGACGACAACTTGCACCAACGCAAGACATCGTGAGGACGTCTTATTTTGACGTCATCTTTACGTCTTCCAGGTCAGTGAATGACAACTTCATGACGTCTTGCAAATCACCAAATGATGACTTTTTGACGTGTTTTGGACGTCTTGCTGGTGACTAAATGACCACTTTATGACGTCTTTTAGAGGTCTTGCGGCTGGTAAAAAATGACGTGATATTTAAGTCATAGTTTACGTCTATTTTACGTCCTGTAATTACGTCAATAAGACGACAACTTGCACCAACGCAAGACATCATGAGGACGTCTTATTTTGACGTCATCTTTACGTCTTGCAGGTCACTGAATGACGACTTCATGACGTCTTTTGGGCGTCTTGCAAATCACCAAATGACGACTTTGTGACGTCTATTGGAGGTCTTGCTGGTCACTATATGACCACTTTATAACGTCTTTTAGAGGTCTTGCGGGTGGTAAAAAATGACGTGATATTTACGTCGTGATTTACGTCTTTTTTACGTCCTGTAATTACGTCAATAAGACGACAACTTGCACCAACGCAAGACATCGTGAGGACGTCTTATTTTGACGTCATCTTTACGTCTTGCAGGTCACTGAATGACGACTTCATGACGTCTTTTGGGCGTCTTGCAAATCACCAAATGACGACTTTGTGACGTCTATTGGAGGTCTTGCTGGTCACTAAATGACCACTTTATGACGTCTTTTAGAGGTCTTGCGGGTGGTAAAAAATGACGTGATATTTACGTCGTGATTTACGTCTTTTTTACGTCCTGTAATTACGTACATAAGACGACAACTTGCACCAACGCAAGACATCGTGAGGACGTCTTATTTTGACGTCATTTTTACGTCTTGCAGGTCAGTGAATGACGACTTCATGACGTCTTTTGGGCGTCTTGCAAATCACCAAATGACGACTTTGTGACGTCTATTGGAAGTCTTGCTGGTCACTAAATGACCACTTTATGACGTCTTTTAGAGGTCTTGCGGGTGGTAAAAAAATGACGTGATATTTACGTCGTGATTTACGTCTTTTTTACGTCCTGTAATTACGTCAATAAGACGACAACTTGCACCAACGCAAGACATCGTGAGGACGTCTTATTTTGACGTCATTTTTACGTCTTGCAGGTCACTGAATGACGACTTCATGACGTCTTTTGGGCGTCTTGCAAATCACCAAATGACGACTTTGTGACGTCTATTGGACGTCTTGCTGGTCACTAAATGACCACTTTATGACGTCTTTTAGAGGTCTTGCGGTGGTAAAAAATGACGTGATATTTACGTCGTGATTTACGTCTTTTTTACGTCCTGTAATTACGTCAAGAAGACAACTTGCACCAACGCAAGACATCATGAGGACGTCTTATTTTGACGTTATCTTTACGTCTTGCAGGTCAGTGAATGACAGCTTCATGACGTCTTTTAGAGGTCTTGAGTGTGGTAACAAATGACGTGATATGCAAGACGCCCAAAAAACGTCAAAGAATCGTCGTTTGGTGAACTGCAAGATGTCCAAAAGACGTAATAAAGTCGTCATTTAGTGACCTGCAAGACGTAAAGATGACCTCAGAATAAGACGTCCTCATGACGTCTTGCGTTGGTGCAAGTTGTCGACTTATTGACGTAATTACAAGACATAAAAAAGACGTAAATCACGACTTAAATATCACGTCATATTTTACCACCTGCAAGACGTCCAAAAGAGGTCCAAAAGTCGTCATTTGGTGATTTGCAAAGTCATCATTTAGTGACCTGCAAAACGTAAAGATGACCTCAAAATAAGACGTCCTCATGACGTCTTGCGTTGGTGCAAGTTGTCGACTTATTGACGTAATTACAAGACATAAAAAAGACGTAAATCACGACTTAAATATCACGTCATATTTTACCACCTGCAAGACGTCCAAAAGAGGTCCAAAAGTCGTCATTTGGTGATTTGCAAAGTCATCATTTAGTGACCTGCAAAACGTAAAGATGACCTCAAAATAAGACGTCCTCATGACGTCTTGCGTTGGTGCAAGTTTTAGACTTATTGACATAATTACAGGACGTAAAAAAGACTTAAATCACGACTTAAATATTACGTCATATTTTACCATCTGAACCACTAATTACAATCTGTTTAAGTGTAATGACGACCTGCCAAAAGCATTCATGAGCACATGGATACCAAAATTCAAAGTACATACATGTACAATCACTGAAAAATAAGTTATGCATAATATACAAGGCAAACATAAAATCAGTTTCACATTTTTAATGCCACTGGTATGAAAATCAGCTGCAAACATCCATTCATAAAACATACATAACAATGATAATCAAAACTGATGTGTGAGTAATTATATACAGGTATATGTTAACAGGTGGATTATTAAATCACACAGTGGGAAACACAAGCTACCCTAATGAAAAGAGTTGTGAAAATGAATGGATTTTTGGCACGAAGTAAAAAAAAGGGTAAGAAAATACATTAAGTATTTGAACATTTACCAAAAAACAGCATCACTGACAAAATTGGAGGGAAAGTACCTGATTTCTATGGTCTCAAAAATGGTAATGTTGAATGTACATGAATTACTAACTCATGAAATAGCATGAGTATAAGATTTTGTTAAGAATGTTTTGCCTCATTTGCATAAAGTAGATACTCAAAATGCTGAATTATTTGCAAAGCATTTTTTTTTTCAATTTGGGTTTGAATCTAGATCTTGCACCAGAACAATGTTTTATACAAGAACAAGGAAAAATAAAGAAAGTTAATTATGGAACGAAATGCTAGGAATCTATGTAAGACAACAAACCAAATGGTGGAACTGTAATCAGAATAAGTTGGTTCAAAATAATGCAAGTTGATTTACCCTTGAATTTCTTTGACAAATATATTTTTCACAAGGAAAAATGCCTGAATGAAGCATATTAATTGTACGTAGCATTTCAGTCCAGTTCATAAGAAATAAATACGCACAACTTGGTGACTATGAAAAGTCCATTATTAACATAAACTTCATAGTGGCTCTTTGAATAATTGATGTAAATGTATAACTAATGAATTCTCTGTCCTGTGGATTGGCAGACGAATATCGTCTTAGGAATAATAAAATAAAAGATTTTGAGTTATGAAAACTGCAACTCTCAATCATTGCAAGATATAGCATATTGACAAAATCTATCAAGCTCTTCTCCTAAAGAAAATGCGCTATTGGTAAAAATACCCTTTTACATCTACCTATATATTCTGCAAAAAGTATGAAAGTGCTGAAAATTGCATACACAGTTTCAATTCAGTTCAATTTTATTTTAGTTTCTAATATTTTATATCAAATAAAACTTTGTCATATGTTTAAAGGTTATCAGGAGTACTTGCAGTGTGATTTCAGTTTGACACTAACTTTACTTTTGAATTGCTTGTCAATTGCCATGTTTTAACTTCAAATTCTACAAATATTTAGGACATTTTAGGTGCTTTATTTTCATGGAATGTATTCATAAAATGCTTTTAGGTTGGATACAAATGGATTTTCCATTTTCTTCCATACATTACCAATGCTCCAGATGACATTTAAATGTACATTTATGGACAGAACTAACTGCAGTTTAGTATAAGTTTAAGTTTCATGTCATGCAATCATGAAACAAGTAGAACATTTACATTTTATGTGAATAAAACATTTAGCGCTCCTCATGGAGATAGAGGCACCGAAATTGTATATGAAATACATGCAAGCATCTGTGGAATTCTTAAGAGCGTCCTAAAAAACAGATAGTTGTTTGAAATATAGAAGAAATCCACTCCAGAATTTATTCTTCTTATTTCATGAGAAAACATCATACAGAACAGTACAAATGTCACACAAATCTCATACAGGAAGATATGACATTTCAAAATTTCATTTTTATTTTCTGGGACCAGTCCTTGCAAATATTTAAATGGGCGAGTAGATGTCATCACCTCATAATTTTTTTCAAAAACACTGTATATGGATTTCTAAAAACACTTTAAGCTCACACTCGTAACACATATCCCTATAGCAAAATGTATTATTTCTCCTTTATTTCGGGCGGTGATAAGACACGTTTTAGATTCTCATAGCTGAAATATGAAACTTTGTCATTTCTGTATATGAAAAGGATAGCGAATTGTGAGGCAATGATATCATCACCTCGCTCATTGAAACACTAAGGACTGGTCAAAAAGTGTTTTCCCCAAAAAATATGAACTTTCATAATGTCATAACTTCCTTATTTCTTATCCAATATCTTTTAGCATTGTTTCATATTTAATTGTTTATGTATGTTTTAAACCTGTAGAGAGGATTCTTTCTTTAATTATTGCCAGTTGTAACTACAGCTTTTTACAGGTTATTTGAGTATTCCTCTGTGTCCATTGGCAAGGCTTCTTCTTCCTCCTGCAGTTCTGGAGTTACAGGCCTCCGAAGCTCCAGATCATTCTTTGGTACGTTTTAATAAATGTACTTCAAGTAGTATTGAATGCCACTTTCCACCTCGTCAAGCGGAGCAGATCTTGTCCGTTCGTTGCCCCTCACAGTCGCTGGAAAAGAAATAGAATGTGAAAGGAAAAAATAATTAAAAATTTAAATATTACCTCTCAGATCCGAAAGATACTGTATTGCTTCACTTCTTTTATGTCTCACATTTAGCAAATACCTGAAATACATGGCCTGAAAATAAACTGCAATGGCCTGAATTCAGGCTTTTGCCTGGAAACTGGCATCTTTGTACACATATACTGACCACTAAAATTGTTTTGTAGACCTTTCTTTTTTTTTTTTCTTTTTGTACCACGGGAGATGGCGAGTTCACTTCTAGGAAACTTTGGCAGTAACAGGCGCGGATCCAGAGGGGGGGGGGGGGGGCGCAAGGGCGTGCGCCCCCTGCCCGTTTTGTCTGACAAAGTATGCACCCGGACCCCCTAGATGGCCGTTTGGCTTCGTCAAACGGAGGGTTCCTCAGTGTGCGCCCCCTTTCTGAAATGCGCCCCCCTTTCTGAAAATCTTGTATCCGCCCCTGAGTAAAGCTGTTTTTCAATTAAAAACAGAATGCTAGAAGCATAACGAACTTCAAAAGGCACCAGTTCAAACACTGTAATGAAGCTAACAGCCCTTAGAGGTAAAAACATCTCTGAAGATCTTTATCTTAATTTCTGCCTAATGATGCAAACAACAGTCCTTCTGGATTAGAGCATTATGGCAGTTAAGCAGAGGGAAGGCAGAAAGAGTTAAGCATACAAACATACCTATTTGACAATATTTTGAAACACTGAAAAAAAAATATATATATATATATATCCAAGTTACTTTGTGATAAATAATGTGGGGGTCCAAACAATAATTTATATGTAATCTTCTAGATGTCTGCAACTATCTGCTTATGATTCAAGAAGAAAAGAAAATCAACAGACTCTTCTGAAGATGAGAAAATGTATATACATCTAATTACCAAAGATAACATCTATCATCGCCTTATATCCCGAAAACTTGTGCTTCTGCCACGTTGTCCCATCCAACTGAATTGCACAGACAACTGAGGGTCCATCATTGTGTCCAGCACACGCCTTACTGATTCTTTGGTGGCCCCTCCACATCTCTTTAAGTATGACATCTGGAAAAATGAAAGGGAATAGCAGTAAACATGTATTATTCTCACTTTCATGCATCTTCCTATCTGATTTAAACATGCATAAGATCTCACAATTGAAACCGATACTGATTTCAAAAGTTCTTTCAAACTTAATTATTCCAAGCACAGGTCAATTTCATTATAGGCATGCAAACTCTGGAAGACCTACAAGGTGGATGCAAAGCATTGTTTTTTCTCCTGCAAGCTCTGTAAACAACCTGAGGCTGAAATTGATAACTATATTGTAAAGAAAATGCATTTAGCAGCAGCTTTGCAAGCAAGACAAAAACAAACCTGCTGGCTGTTTGAAGTCATGACATAGCTGCAGAACAATTAATTGACCTCTCCTGTATGTAATAATGAAAATATAATATTCTCCAAAAATAATTGTGAATTTCAATTCTGGAATGAACATGCATGTCACAAACAGTATATTTAATCCAACTTTCTACAATCATGACAATAAACAAATATGCTGTTGAAATTCTGATAGTTAATTTTACCAATTAAGTTGAATGTTTGCATAAATAATTGAGTATAAAGTGCAGAAGAAAGTTAATGAATCAACTGTATAACATATTATAAGCAGATAAAGACACTCACAAATTGCTTTTTTTGCAAGATCTTCCTGAAGGATCGTGTTGACCTCACATAAGTCTTGAACGTTATTAAGTGGAAGAGAGGGTATTCCTTCTGGTATATCAGCAATTTCAGCCACTCTGCCCTTCTCCATTTTGGCACGGATTGCCCCAAGAAGTTTCCGGTTTTCCCTCACCTCCGACATGACTTCCTCAATCTTATTATGCAATCGTCTCAATTCTGAAATTAAATTGAAATATGAGAGCATTTATTTTTGTTTCTTGTATTTTTTCCTTATTCAATTGTAAATATTGTACATTCCAATCCAATCAGGGTATTTATATAGCACCAATGTCTAGTTGCCTAATCAAAGGCGATGTTGAGACTGAAAAAAATACCAAACTGTCTCTTTTGATTTCTGCCTGACACCATACAATTTTAGGCAAATTATTTATTTCCCCCTAATTTTCTACCTTCAATTTCATGACATTTTTAATTTAGAAAAACATTTGATGTGACATTTGGGAGTAAATTTCATGACCTTTGAAATGGGCCATATTTATTTATTATTATATTATTAGTTATTTATCTAATCGGCTCATTTCGTGTCATGCACTGCTGGTTTCCCTGAGCCAAATAGGAACAACATTCATCCAAGGGTTCTCTTAATATTGTGTAGGTGCGATTTTGTTCAGGCAGATGGATGGACCGACAGCCTGAAAACATAATGCACCTGCAAGCCCTAACATGAGTATAGGCAATAAAAGACAATCATAGAATATGTTTGGTTTGTTTAGAAATTTCGAATTTTTCACTCTTTTTTCTGAAATGTACGTATGAACAGATCGAGGTGCCATCATGAATGCCCCCCCCCCCCCCAAGAAAAGAATAAGTGACATAAACTAATAAATACATCAAATGAAGGAATAAATTCTTCAGAGACTTGCCTGATGGTGCCTTATATTTAAAAGCACTTCACTCTAACTCTAACAGTTTGATATTACAGTAACGTTAGTAACAATATTATTGGACAAAAAACATAGCCTATAGGGTACACTGCCTAACAGTTAGTATTTAGTCTACTTATTTCGATGTTTACTTCAATGTAAGTAGACTTAACTCTGGCAGTATTTAAATGATCACTAAATGATAATTTGTAATTGTATATATAATTTAATGTCCCATGAAAGTGACAAAATACAGCACTCAGCAGATGCATAATTTCGACTGTAATGTATAATAACGGTCACTTGACAAATGTGATTGATAGTATACTGACAGTTCTACAAATCTGACTAATAATAACACACGTTGTCTCACTATGAACATGGCAAACAAAGAAGCGGACAAAATATACAGCTCCTCATTGTACCTTCCACACTTGCTCTGGTAGACAAAAGAATATCCCTTCATTGCTATTATGTAAGATTATGTAGAGCAGGTGTCACATGCATATTCACCTGTTCTACTTATCTTACATAATAGCAATGAAGGGATGTTCTTTTGTCTACCAGAACAATTGTGGAGGGTACAATGAGGATCTGTATATTTTGTCCGCTCTCTTTTGTCATTGCATGCATCGTGTTCCTAGTGTCTATCTGTTACTGTCTTAGCTACACATAATGCACAGTGTGGTGTGAATACCTAACTTACTTGCCACGAAACCTGAACTTCGGATGGAAGGTCTTTAGAAGATCAACGAAGACGAGTTCGTATGCCTAAGAAGTTAGCGTAACCTGTTCCACTGCTATTTTTTCACATGCACACACTCCACGCTGAGTCGAGCAGCGCGGCAATGCACGCACGTGAAACGACGGACGAGTAAAACGATCACGTTAAAAAACACACACAAAAAAAAAAAAACATTATGTCAGCAAGATAATTGTATACATTGCGTACCGGCAAAAGGTACCGGCCGTGCATGCCTAGTCTACCAGGCTAGCCCTGTATCAATATCACGTGCTAGTTGAGTGGCTCGATGACGTAGCCTGCAGTCAATACTGTATCATTTAATTGTATTAATTATCCTTTTTTCTTCTTTCCCTTATGTTTGCAATAGCAAAAAATTATTTAGCTTTTATATCCAAAGTCTAGCGAATGCACGTTCTGATATCCTTTTTTTCTAGGGCACATATCGAACCATAAGTTGTATATTGACGTCAAAATCACGTCATGAACTAGTCATTAAAAAAAATATAGGCATTGTCTAATTAATCCCAAACCGTTCCCATGTTTAGATTTAAACTGAATAATCGTTCATAAGTGGTAAATAAAATTACGTCATGAACTAGTCATTCGGAGCTGGTCGTCAGTTGGCAATGAAGTCACGTAATGATTAGGTGTTTTTTTTGGTCTTGAATAATTGTTCATATAAGTGGTAAATAATTGACATCAAAATCACGTCATGAACTAGTCATTCTTAGCTGGTCGTGAAGTCACGTAATATTAACGTCGATTTTTGGTCTGGAATAATCGTTAAACAAGTGGTAAATACTTGACGTCAAAATCACGTCATGAACTAGTCATCCTTAGCTGGTCGTGAGTTGGAATTTAAGTCACGTAATATCAACGTCGATTTTTGGTCTTCAGTAATCATTAAACAAGTGGTAAATACTTGACGTTAAAATCGCGTCGTGAACTAGCCATTCGTAGCTGGTCGTGAGTTGGCAATGAAGTGACGTAATAATTACGTCGTTTTTTGGCCTAGTTCATATAAGTGGAAAATAACTGACGTCAAAATCACGTCATGAACTAGTCATTCTTAGCTGGTCGTGAAGTCACGTAATATTAACGTCGATTTTTGGTCTGGAATAATCGTTAAACAAGTGGAAAATAACTGACGTCAAAATCACGTCATGAACTAACCATTCGTAGCTGGTCGTGAGTTGGCAATGAAGTGACGGTATAATTACGTCGTTTTTAGGTCTTGAATTGTTCATATAAGTGGAAAATAACTGACGTCAAAATCAGGTCATGTGAGTTGGAATAGAAGTCACGTAATATTAACGTCGATTTTTGGTCTTGAATAAGCGTTAAACAAGTGGTAAATACTTGACGTCAAAATCACGTCGTGAACTAGTCATTCTTAGCTGGTCGTGAAGTCACGTAATATTAACGTCGATTTTTGGTCTTGAATAAGCGTTAAACAAGTGGTAAATACTTGACGTCAAAATCACGTCATGAACTAGTCATTCGTAGCTGGCTGTGAGTTGGAAATGAAGTCACGTAATAATTACGTCGTTTTTGGGTCTTGAATAATCGTTAAACAAGTGGTAAATACTTGATGTCAAAATCACGTCGTGAACTAGTCATTCTTAGCTGGTCGTGAAGTCACGTAATATTAACGTCGATTTTTGGTCTTGAATAATCGTTAAACAAGTGGTAAATACTTGACGTTAACATCACGTCGTGAACTAGTCATTCTTTGCTGGTCGTGAAGTCACGTAATATTAACGTCGATTTTTGGTCTTGAATAAGCGTTAAACAAGTGGTAAATACTTGACGGCAAAATCACGTCATGAACTAGTCATTCGTAGCTGGCTGTGAGTTGGAAATGAAGTCACGTAATAATTACGTCGTTTTTTGGTCTTGCATAATCGTTAAACAAGTGGTAAATACTTGACGTCAAGATCACGTCATGAACTAGTCATTCTTAGCTGGTCGTGAGTTGGAATTGAAGTCACGTAATAATTACGTCGTTTTTTGGTCTTGAATAATCGTTAAACAAGTTGTAAATACTTGACGTCAAAATCACGTCGTGAACTAGTCATTCGTAGCTGGTCGTGAGTTGGCAATGAAGTGACGTAATAATTACGTCGTTTTTGGTCTTGAATAGTTCATATAAGTGGAAAATAACTGACGTCAAAATCACTTCATGAACTAGTCATGGATAGTGCAATTCTTGACTGGTCGTTAGTTGGCAATGACATGACGTAATAATTGTGTCGTTTGTTGGTTTGGAATAATCGTTCATAAGTGGTAAATAATTGGCGTCACCATCACGTCAAGAATTAGTCATGGATGGTGAAATAACTGATCGTCAGCTTGCAATGGAGTGACATAATAATTACGTCGTTTTTTGTCTTGAATTGTTCATATAAGTGGAAAATAACTGACGTCAAAATCACGTCATGAACTAGTCATTCGTAGCTGGCCGAGAGTTGGAAATGAAGTAACGTAATAATTACGTCGTTTTTTGGTCTTGAATAATCGTTCAAATCTGGAGTGGACTATAATTGGATTATTATTATTATTATTATTATAAGTGGTAAATAATTGACGTCAAAATCACGTCATGAAATAGTAATGGATAGTGCGATTCTTAATTGGTCGTGAGTTGGCAATGAAGTGACGTAATAATTACGTCGTCTTTTGGTCTTGAATAATCGTTCAAATAAGTGGTAAATAATTGACGTCAACATCACGTCAGGGATTAGTCATGGATGGTGAAATAGCTGATCGTCAGCTTGCAATGAAGTGACGTAATAATTACGTCGTTTTTTGGTCTTAAATTGTTCATATAAGTGGAAAATAACTGACGTCAAAATCACGTCATGAACTAGTCATTCTTAGCTGATCGTGAGTTGGAATTGAAGTCACATAATATTAACGTCTATTTTTGGTCTTGAATAACCGTTAAACAGGTGGTAAATACTTGACGTCCAAATCACGTCATGAACTACGCATTCGTAGCTGGCCGTGAGTTGGAAATGAAGTGACGTAATAATTACGTCGTTTTTTGGTCTTGAATAATCGTTCATATAAGTGGTAAATAATTGACGTCAAAACCACGCCATGAAATAGTAATGGATAGTGCGTAATAATTACGTCGTCTTTTGGTCTTGAATAATCGTTCATAAGTGGTAAATAAGTGACGTCAAAATCACGTCATGAACTAGTCATTCTTAGCTGGTCGTGAGTTGGCAATGAAGTGACGTAATAATTACGTCGTTTTTGGTCTTGAATAGTTCATATAAGTGGAAAATAACTGACGTCAAAATCACGTCATGAACTAGTCATTCTTAGCTGGTCGTGAGTTGGAAATGAAGCCACGTAATAATTACGTCGTTTTTTGGTCTTGAATAATCGTTCATATAAGTGGTAAATAATTGACGTCAAAATCACGTCATGAACTAGTCATTCTTAGCAGGTCGTGAGTTGGCAATGAAGTAACGTAATAATTACATCGTCTTTTGGTCTTGAATAATCGTTCAAATAAGTGGTAAATAATCGACGTCAAAATCACTTCATGAACTAGTCATGGATAGTGCAATTCTTAACTGGTCGTTAGTTGGCAATGACATGACGTGATAATTGCGTCGATTTTTGGTTTTGAATAATCGTTCATAAGTGGTAAATAATTGGCGTCACCATCACGTCAAGAATTAGTCATGGATGGTGAAATAACTGATCGTCAGCTTGCAATGAAGTGACATAATAATTACGTCGTTTTTTTGTCTTGAATTGTTCATATAAGTGGAAAATAACTGACGTCAAAATCACGTCATGAACTAGTCATTCGTAGCTGGCCGTGAGTTGGAAATGAAGTAACGTAATAATTACGTCGTTTTTTTGGTCTTGAATAATCGTTCATATAAGTGGTAAATAATTGACGTCAAAATCACGTCATGAAATAGTAATGGATAGTGCGATTCTTAATTGGTCGTGAGTTGGCAATGAAGTGACGTAATAATTACGTCGTCTTTTGGTCTTGAATAATCGTTCAAATAAGTGGTAAATAATTGACGTCAAAATCACGTCATGAACTAGTCATGGATAGTGCAATTCTCAACTGGTCGTGAGTTGGCAATGAAGTGACCTGATAATTACGTCTTTTTGGGAGTCTTGAATAATCGTTTATAAGTGGTAAATAATTGACGTCAAAATCACGTCAAGAAATGGTCATGGATGATGCAAGTCGTAACTGGTCGTGAGCTGGCAATGAAGTGACGTAATAATTACGTACTTTTTGGTCTTGAAAAATCCTTCATATAAGTGGTAAATACTTGACGTCAAAATCACGTCATTAACTAGTCATGATTGTAGCTGGTCGCGAGTGGTCAATGCAGTGACGTAATAATTACGTCGTTTTTTGGTCTTGAATAATCAATCATATAAGTGGTAAATAATTGACGTCAAAATCACGTCATAAACTAGTCATCCAAATAAGACAATACATACTCGTCTTAGAAAGTCGTCACGAAGACGTCGTGATAACGTCGTTCATACGACGTATGACTAGTTGACCGGAATACGACCAATATACGACGTCTTTAAGACGTCCGTCTGCTATCGGGTAGATAATTTGTATAAAGTAAAATTAGTGTTGGTCCAGGCAGGGAGCCTTGAGGGACACTACATGCTATATCTAGTTTCCCAGACATCTCATCCATGTATTGTATAAAATGGGATCGCTTGGACAAATAGTCTTTAAACCTTTTCAAAGCTATTCCACGGATTCCATAATGTAACATTGTTTTAAGGAGAATTCTGTTTAATATTTAATAGTATCAAAAGCCTTTTGAAATTCAATTAAGGTGCACAATTAAGTGTTAATCTACCTTCATCTAACTACTGTAATAATGTATTGGCAAAATTAATCAAAAACAATTTAGTGCTATTTTTCTTACGAATACCATCCTGATGTGGAAACAGGGCATCATTTGTTTCCAAAAAAATCAATTACACGATTATTTATTATATTTTCAAAGATTTTACCAGTACTGGTGAACCGAAATGTGGCTGTAATTTTCAGGTATAATTTTTTGTCCCTTCTTGTAGATAGGTATCACCTTTGCTACTTTCAAAGCATCTGGAAAAATTGTCCTTTTCTATATACACTCTTAAAATGTTGGGTAAATTTAGTTGGGTAACTGCTGGTTGATTAAAAATATGCCCAATTCTGGGCTATTATTAACCAACTGGACACTCGAGTGGTGTAACAAATATTGGTCAATAATTTTTACCTAAATATTGGGCATATATTTACCATCAGTGTTTGGTAAGTATGGGTTGGGTACTTGTTGCCCTGTAGTTGTGTAATTTTGTCACATTCCTTTTGCCAGTTGGGTAAATTTTGTTGGGTAACTGATGGTTGGTTAGAAATTCGCATTTCCCCCCAATATTGGGGAAAACACTGATATGAATATTCATGAATTTTTAGTAGCGTATGGTTTAGGGTGGCCCGATTTTACTAACTGTCACCAAATGCATAATAAGGGGTATATAAGAGCTTGCACTAGACTGTACCATCTAGATTGAATAGGACTAGGATAGGATAGGTTAATAGCTTAAAGTAGGATAGGATAGGATTGATGATAAGTTAAAACCCAGAAAGACATAACAATCAGGTTTATTTTTTTTTTACCTAGGTTGGAGGAAAAAGGAAACAATTGGGCAACTGAATTTGCCCAGCCACATAATATTTATTACCCAACAGCTGGACAAAAAGAGGGTTGGGCAATCCTATTGGGTAAAATTGGTTGGGCAAATAATTACCCAACTGAGAATATAACCAACCGTTGGGCAATTGTAGAGTTGGGTAAAATCTGATGGGTCACCAACTGATGGGCAATTTAATTTGCCCAACAACATAGTAAATGGATTGCCCAACATCAGTTGGTCAAATTTTAACCAATAGTTGTGTGGACAGTATGTTGCCCAGTGTTGGTTAAAAGTTGGGCATTTTTTGGCCCAATTATTTTAAGAGTGTAGAAAGGTTAAACATATGTCTTAATGGACTTGAAATGTATAGTACAGCATCTTTCAACAATCTTGTAGGTAAATTATCATGGTCACAGGAGTTTTTGGTGTCTAAAGTCTGCAAGTGGCACTTTACTTCACTCTCAAAAACCGGTTTTTAAAATAGTGTTTTTTCTGTTTTATCTCCTAAATATTCTGTAAAGTCAGAATGAACATTTGGTATTTCATTAGCCATCTTTGGACCTATTTTTACAAAAAAATTGTTAAATTCGTTTGCTATATTACTATCAGATGTTATCACTCTATTTCGTCCATGGTCAGATATTGTTAATTTTTCTATATTAGTTACTTTATTCATTTCTTTTCTGCCGTTCGAGCAACTCATTGATGGTTTTCATGTTTTACAAGTATCGTTCTTATTAAGGAAGAAGAGGATGCTGTAATATTGTCTCTTTGCATTTCTTAAGACTGAAGTTAAAACATTTCTGTACCTCTTGCATCCTTCCTCATTTTTCCGTTTACAATTTGATACCTATAGTTTAGAATACAACTTGTGCTTCTTATTCATTGATTTTAGAATAGTTTTTTTTTTCATCTACGATTTTAAATAATATTTCTATCCCTTTTCCTGGAAGTTAATGACTCAATTAATGCATGCTTCTCACAGATTTGACTAAAAATTGTCACAAAACAATTAACTTCTATACAGCCACTAAACATACTTCCCATCTGTTTTATCTACATACACTTTATGGACATCATAATTTATAAAGGTGCGAAATACCAACTTCTCGTATTTTGTTTTATTTTGAAGTTGTAAGATGCTCAAAAGCAACAAATTTGGGAAATGGGCTACATCATCTGTTTCTATAACTCCAGCATGAACAGGAGATATAATATTATAGTAGGCATGGTCGATAAGAGAGGACGTTGTTTTAATCACTCTCGTTGGTGAGGTAAAAATTTGCTGCAGACCCAGCGAATGTATAGAAGTTTGAAATTATTCAGCTTTCACATATATTCCTTCATCATGAAGAACATTACTGTTAAAGTCTCCAAGTAAAACTATATGTGCTTTATCAACTTTTAACCTCTCTAAAGTTTTGTTTCTAACCAGAGATTTATTGCATTAGTTACTTCTTGGTTCAGACTGATATACTCTAATAAGGAACGAATATTATGCTCCTACTCCCCCACCTCTTGATCCACCTGTTCTACATTTTACCTCAAGGGTACATTTAATTCAGAAAACATAACATCCCCTTATTTGGAACGCTTCAGACTTCTGATAAGGCAATGATATCAAGCTTCGTCTTTAATGTATCGTCATATGTCATATGTGATTCTTCTTATCACTTGTAAAAATAAAGCATTCCCATTTTAAAGGTATTCGTTTTGTTATTATTGCATCTATAAATTGCATTGTCAAGATATGTTTGGTGAAAATAGTAAGGCTCTTCTGTTGTCTTCTTTTTTTTTCTATTCATATACTTTGTATTCATGTCAACCAGTTTGTTGTTAATGTCATTATTAGTCGTTTGTTAATTTTCTTCTTTTTTTCTGTTGGTATTATTTTAAAAATGAAATGCGGCAACGCTTCGAGCTTTAAGGTTATATTGCCTTACCTCTGCATGTTATTACATTGTCCATATATTGTACTTGCATTATAATCACATACAGGTATTTGTCTTTTAATAATAGTAATAATACATAACATTTATATTGCGCTTAATACAATGTTTCTAAGCGCCAAAGTATTATTACCCTGGCTTTAGCCCAGCTGCCCTATGAGGCGCTGAAAGCATTCAAGGAATAAATTCCTACCAGGTACCCATTTACTACACCTGAGTGGAGAGTGGCAAATGTAGATTAATGTCTTGCCAAAGGACATTAGTGCCGTTAGTGCTGTTATTTGTTTACTTATACGTATTCTTATTTCTGTCATAATGATCATACTATGTAATGCCATGAATCATGCAGAAATACATGTAAACAAATAAATGAAGAAATAAATAAATGCATATAACAAACTAAAATGTTCAAAATTATTGCCACATGTGTCGTGCCATATACACATCATTTTTCTGTGTGTAGTGCATGTGACTTTCAGGAAGATTTAGTCTATTATTTTTAATTTTTTGGTGATTCCAAAACCTCACATTATACATCAAGTAACCTTTCCAAGTTGCTTCAAGACACCTTCTTTTACAATGTAATCCCATGACCAGAACTCAATTTTTATCTTAAAGTCCAATTATATGATTATTACCCTTGGATTACTTCATATCATTTTTCTTCAGCAGATATTTCAGTAGAACTGGAACGTGACTATGGAGTTTAGAGCTGATATGATCATTGCCTGCTCGGCTTTGGTGCTTATTACATCGCTGTTCTACGTCTTGGGTGGGTTCCTTGGGCTTCGTGGAGTCACAAAAAAAGTAAGCGATGAAATAAGAAATACACTCTAAAAAGTTGTGGAAATTTGGGGAAGAATACTCAATATGCACCAGGTATTTACCAAATATTGTTGTTCAAACAGTGTGAAACATGCAATGAATATTGGTAGGAGAAAAGAAAATTGGTTGCAATTATTCAATTGGCTTTTAACACGAGTTACTACACAGAATATAGTTCGTATTATTTGATGGTAAATCCAGAGAGAGAAAGAAAGGGGTCCGCTTGCCAGTCATAAGGACCGCTATTCATAATAAGACACAAGGGTCGCTATTAATAAGGGCCATTATTTGTAAGGACCACCATTCATAATAAGACATTACGGTCGCTATTCACAATACGAAAAGAGGGTCGCTATTCATAATACCAAATCAGGGTCGTTAATCATAAGGGTCTTTATTCATAATATAATAAGATGGTCGCTATTCATAATCGAAGAAGAGGGTCGCTATTCATAACAGGAGAAGAGGGTCGCTATTCATAATCTAAGAAGAGGGTCGCTATTCATAATCGAAGAACAGGGTCGCTATTCATAATCGAAGAAGAGGATCGCTATCATAATCGAAGAAGAGGGTCGTTATTCATAACAGGAGGAGACGGTCGCTATTCCTAATCGAAGAAGAGGGTCGCTATCCATAATCGAAGAAAAGGGTCGCTATTCATAATCGAAAAAGAGGGTCGCTATTCATAATCGAAGAAGACGGTCGCTATTCATAATCGAAGAAGAGGGCCGTTATTCATAATAGGAGAAAAGGTTAGCTATTCATAATAGATGAAAAGAGGGTCGCTATTCATAACTGAAGAAGAGGTTCGTTATTTACATCAAATAAGAAAGGGAAGTGGATGAAGGACAACCCTGCGGTACTGTATTCAAGAAACCGTTGAAATGCATTTCCGGCTTTTGTCAAATATATCGCTATTTTTAAAAAGAGTTAACCAAAATTTTTTATTAATGCTCCCCACACTTTGAAAGGCGCTTTACCAATGCATTGATAAATAAAAAACGATGTCTAATTCATACATATTTTCATAATACGTGATTTACAGGGTGCCCCTGTTTATGGCCATGGACGTGGGAATGGAGTATGCCCTCCCACGCTTGGGACTTTCAAATTACCCCGAGTTAAAATCACCTTTCAGAGGATTTGAGTGTGGTTTCATGGGAATTATTAACTTGCTTAATTTCATTATTTTCTTTGAAATCTTGATTTCGGTCTTCCTAATCATAATATTGAAAAATCATAACATGTTGATCAATTGTGATCCTATGGATAATAATCTACATGGTCATCCTCCTCCTCCTGATCATATTATTGAAGGTGAATTATTGGGGGTGATGATACAGGCCATCCCCCTCCTGAACTATTTGGGGAATATACCACACATCCTCCCCCTCCCGGTATCGACACCCATGCTTCCATAGCATTTAAAATATAAATTCTAGAACTAGAACCGTCGTTTATGAACTCCCCTCTTTAAAAAGTGCAGGGTATACATGTATTTATCGTAGCCGGACAACTACCCCCGGACAACTACCCCCTGGACAACTACCCCCTTAGGTCAACTACCCCCTAGGACAACTACTCCTTCCAGGACATCTCTTATGTTCATTCATCTTTTCATCCTTTTATCTTTTCTTCTGTCCTAAACTTAATATTGCTTTATCTTTTGCGAAGGAACCTGCCATAAATTGTGACGTCATTTAAACTTAACTGAGATCTAGGACGCGTTCATAAGCGCCGGAGGTCACAGTGACCCTTTTAAAGTAGGATGGTGGGGGGGGGGGGGTAGTGTGTCCAGACGCCCAACAAAAACTGAAGCCTTCTCTTTTATCGTTTAATTCAACAAAACCTATTCATTAAATAGCACTAATCAGCATCAGTTTTGTTCTCCATAATATTGTCTGACACAAGTGTTAGAAAATTTCAGAAACATTGCTTGTAAATTTATTTCAGTGGCTGTTTTAAATCGACTGTCCCATATACAACCTGTCCGGACGTACAACATCTGGGTATACCAAAGAAGTACCCCTTTTTACATGGGAAAATTGTACCTCTTACTTTGTTAGAAGTGTCCCTTTTACGAAGGAAATGTGCCATTTTTACTTTGACAAGACAGTGTCCTTAGCAGTAGTTGTAGTATTAGTAGTGTTCATTCATTTGACCAAACAAACGAATACATGATAGAGTAATAGATAAAAGATTAATGAAGATAGATAATTTTATCAAGTTGCGTTAACACGTATAAATCACTGTGTACCACCATGCTGCAGATAGAAAAGTGGGTTAAAATAATTTAAAAATAGTAATCAAAGCATAGGCCTAGTAAAATTTGTGGTGTGTCAATTCCTGATAAAGGCTGTATACATGTACAAATTGAATATGTTTGCAGAATAATAAATTATGGCATATGACGATTCAAGTGCTTTTAAACATAGGAGTATAATTAAGTTATCTGTACATAGTTATCTAACTTTAGGGTGATATTTAGCAAGAAAAGGAAGAAAAGGCCAAAATGGACTTAAAGACCATCTCCGAACTGAAAAATGAAATGGATAAATCATATAAAATTATATCAAAATGGAGCTTATGGGCCACATAATACAGTATTGCTACTATTTGCTCACAAAGTGTCATGCAGAGGAGAAATAATTGTCTAAAAGCTTGAATTCAAGAGCATCAAAACCCAGAAATTGATGACGTCATCATTTATAGAGGCTATAGGCCATCGGTTGCTTCTTCACGTGTGTTAACGTGCTGTCAGATGATAATAACTGAGAAAAAGTAAAGTACATAAATAAACAAGAGAAGAAGGGGGCACCAATCTGATTCGATAAATTCAATATCAATTAACCCTTTGTGAGTTATCCTTTATCCTCCCCCCCCCCCCCCCTCTCTCTCTCTCTATCTCTTGATATTCGATTGGGGGAATGTGCCCCCAGTCGCCTATGAAGCTACGCCATAGGCAATAGGGGGAAAAGACACTTGTCAGAAGTAAGAAAACAAAAAGGGCATCCATAAGATTTTTTAAATGGCACTTATCAAAATGGGAAATGGGCATTTATAAGAAAGGGAAATTGTCACTTATTCAGAAGGAAAGAAGAGGCACACATCAGATTTGAAAAAGGGCACTTACAAAGTGGTAAAAAGGGGACTTAATGGAAAGGAGGAAAAGGGGAACTTATCAGAAGTAAATAGAAGCACTCATCAGATTTGAAAAGGACAACTTAATAGGATGGGTTAACGGCATTATTATGGAAAGAAAAAAAGGACACTTATCAGAAGGGGGGAAAAGAGCACTTATAAAAGAGAAAACGGGGCAGTTATCAGAGTAAAGAGGGACACCTTTTCAAAATTAGAAAGAAGCACTTCATGGGTGCTTGAAAATTTGTGTGGAGGCGCTATACCCTCCCCCCCCCCCCCCCCCTAGACGTAAATGCATAATTTTGGGAGGGGCTGAAGCTTTTTGCCCGAATTTCAAGTTTACCTTTTCTAGGTATGAGCGAGCGAAGAGAGAGAAAGAGGAAAAATTTCGACACTTTTGTAGTGAAAATGTACAAAATATTGAACATTGATACAAGTCCCTTTTTACTTCCTTCCCAAATAGGGGCACAACGCTGACGGAACAAGTGAGAAATACTCAAGGAATTTAGGAAGACAACCGAAAGTTGATTTTTCTTTCAAATGTATATAGGACATTTGGAAATGCGTTCGTTTTTTATTTCTACATTGAAATGCTGGATTTGACATTGTTGATGTGTGACCTCCAAATTCACAATGTAGTTCAGGTATAAATCAATAGATGATTCTACAAACAGGCCCGTAGCCAGAGGGGGTCGGAGGGGTCGGACGACCCCCCCCCCCCCCCCTTCTTGGGCTGAGGTCCGCTTTTTCATGAAAAAAACCCCACACACACACCTTTAATCTTTGTTACCAGAATTACCCACACGCTGTCAGTTGTACAGCATTCACAACCCCTAAATTTCCCCTCGGGAGTCCTTAAATTGCAGCAGAAAGCATCTAGATTTTAAAATTTTCCGGGGGGAGCATGCCCCCGGACCCCCCTAGCAAGGACCTGCCTTCGTCTTAATCAATACGGATTGATTATGACAAAAAGGTCCACTTTTGCCAAAAACGACCCACCCCTTTAGAAACCCTGGCTACGGGCCTGACAAAGGGAATGTATATTCACTCATAATCACGGTATTGAAGAATTTCCTTTAGTTAACGACCTGAAACGGGCAAGAGAGGATTAATGAAGATATATACTTCAAAAGTCGCAATCGTCTCATTGTCATACCTGCGTTTACATAGACCTAGTTTTGTTAACCATGCTCTTTGAAGTAACAAAGCAAAATGATGTTTAAAAAGTACACGCATGATATATCTGTGTGGGAGGAGTACTTCGAAAACGAAATGACACTGTCTGGTTTGCTTGCTTTCAACATTGAAATGTTGAATAGATTCAACATTGAAATGTTGAATAGAATAATTTTTTATATTTGTAATATTTAAAAAAATTCAATCAAGCCATATCTGAGTGGGAGGGAGAATTCGAAAAAACATATTCCAGTTTCTGGATTTTTTTTTTACAACATTGAAATGTTGGATTTTGCAATGTTGGTGTGAGACCTCGGAATTCACAGTATGTCAGGTATAATCAAAAGATGTTTTTAAAGGACTGTACAGGCACCTGGGAACGATTTTGTTACTGGGGGTGCTGTGAGCAAAAAAAAGAAGGTCCTCAGCACTTTAGTGTCTCTCTTTATCTTGTCTCATGATCAGATAATCCTGGTATTGAATAATGTTCTACTGTTAATGAATGGATTTAATGAAACATGCTGTCTAGACATATTCAATACAACCGTCCATTGAAATTAAACATGATCTTACCTTTCTGCCTTGTTCTTATGATTTTTATTGTAATATGATACCAAAGACGTACTCAGCATACCCTGGCAGACTCGAACTGCTTTCCACAACGGCCCTGTCAGCATTTACTATGTACATGACAATATTTTTAAAGATTGACATGCAGATAAAAGAACATAATTCCTTGTAGAAATTACTAACAAAGAAATAAATCAATTTACGTATATATGTTTATACAAAATCCAGATTTGAAGACAACTAAGAATAATTAGATTGAAGAAAAGTGTTAAAGTTTGGAAAAAAAACAAGATAAAAATACAAACAAACACCAATTAAAAAAGAAATAGAAATATAAATGTCTGACATGTTAATGCCAGAGTCGTTACTCTATATTAGTAGGCGAGGGAGCTAGGGGAGGGGGCAATTCATATGTATGATGTCTTTCTCCTGTAATATCTATATTGTTTCATGACAATTCACGTCAGGCTTAATCCTTGTTTGTTTTGTTCCCTTCATTGTATTTTTTTAAAATTTGGTTCGGCTATTTAAAGTCGGCCAAGCCTAATTCATTATCTATCATTCGTTGTGTGAACCTGTATACATGTATCGGGCCAGTAACTGGGAGTTTTGGGGGGGATTCAAACTAAAAAATAGTGGACCTTTCTCAGTGAAGCGACGAAGGAGTCTAGGGTCTAAGAGGGGTATATATTTTTAAACGTAGAAATCACTCAAATTTTCACCTTTAATAGTTTAGTTTGACATGTGTATCAGCCATTAAGAACAGCTAACGTTATATCTTTAACAGAATCTCGCTCAGCCACAGGAATGATCCCCCTTTTTTATTGGGAGTGCTATGGGCATAAAAAAAAAATATTCAGTGTCGATCCACCGGCGGACATTATTCTCCTCCTACACCGGGACAAACAAACGAAGTTGCCCCTCCCCCCCCCCCCCCCCCCCACCATAGGCGTAACTGCATAATTTTGGGAGGGGCTGAAGCTTTTTACCCCAATTTCAAGTTTCCCTTTTCTATTTTGTAGTGAAAATGTACAAAAATTGCATGTATTCCGCTGTTAAACTATCTAAATACGAGGATATTCGAGCACCTTGCTGCCCGTAATGAGGTGTTAGTCGAGCCAATATTGGCCTTCTCAAAATCTTCGTTCGCCTATATCCTCCTACAAGTAATCTACGGTATTGTACAAGCGAGGGAGCAAAGCGACCGAGGATTATATTTCTGGGGTATTTTTAATCTGCAAAAACGTCATTTCTTATTCAATGTGCCAAGGAAATTCGCAAATGACCACTGCGATCTAGACCAAGATCCAAATATTAAATATTGATAAAAGTCCCTTTTTTACTTCCTTCTCAAATAGGGGCACAACACTGACTGAACAAGTGAGAAATAATCAAGGAATTTAGGAAGGCAACCGAAAGTTGATATTTCTCTTAAATGTATATAGAACATTTGGAAATGCGATTTTATATTCTAACCTTTTGTCATCTTTCTATGTCATATCCATGTATTCTCTGTTTTTGCAATGTTTGTTTTGTGTACATATTGTTGTAATTTCATTGTAAGTGTGGAATCTGAATAAAATAAAATCAATCAAATCAATCAATCGACTGGGGCAAAATATTAGAAAAAACAGGGAGGTAAATAGTACTAACTACGAGGGGGCATAGGGCACGTGCCCCGCAAATCAGATGGGAAAAAGATAATGAAAGAGGAGAAGAGAGAGAGAGAAGATGGCGGAGAGGAAAAGGAAGAGACAATAAGACAATTGCACCAACCCTTAACCAGCGGCCTCATAAATTCACAGTGAATTTTCGGAGTAAGACCGGTGACCCCCCCCCCCCCCACTCCTCTCCCCATGTTGCCAGTGCCCCCTCAATGGCTAGACTCTGGTTACGCCACTAGTAATTGACATGATAGTAGCGATAATTATCCATTTTAGCCCTTCAAAAACACTACTTATAACTAAATGGTATATCCTGCTCTGGGGCGGAAATAACGAGATCCTGGAGTACCGTGATTATGCGATGAAGCAAAGCGACCGAGCTTTAGAAAATTTTCCCTGCTGATTAGGAGGCGCGTGACCCTGAAAGGATTATGGGCCTTCTGTATCTTCTCCTCTTTTTCTTTTTCTCTATATTGCGTGTTGTACGCCCCTTTAAATACCGCTTAGACCACCCCCCCCCCCCCCTTCCGCCGTAGATCCGCCAATGATATTATTACGCATTGTTTTGCTCAATCCTGTTAGAAAAGCCAGAGTTTTCGGATAGGGGATGCAAAATAAATGTTATAATAGGCAGGAGAGCAACGAGAAGAAAATTTTCCCCTTTATTTCGAACCTTTGATCTGGAATGATCTGGACAAATTATAAACAATTACTGAAACAATCTACAATTAACAAAATGATTAATAAATTTTGTTTTCCCCATTGCATTTACTTTTTAAAGGTTCAGTCGTAACTCAACATTAATTGTATTTTCTTATAGAATGTTCTTAAGTTTGTTCCTGTTTGTTGTTGTTTTTCTTCCTTTTGGGTGATTGCTGATGAAAGTGTGTGACTTCCTATTTCCTTTCAGTACTCTTTCTAATTCAGAGTTTGGTAATTTATTCAATGATGAAAATATTTTAATTGACGAAAGTGATATACTGCATAAGATAATGATAATGTTTTTGATGATTTAACTGATGATATTGATCCTGATAAAAACACAAACATATTTGATGTACATAATAAGTACTGGCTGCCAGATGAATTTAGAACATGTAATGAAATAACAAGTGGAATGCATGTTTAAAAAATTTGATGCAATTCATGATTTTATATGTCAATTACATTGTCAATTTTTAGTGGAAGGGTTTAGTGAAACCTGGATACATATAGTAGAACGCCTCTATCATTGCTTAATATCAATAATTATACATTTTTTCATTGTGATAGACTAAAGGGCAAAGGTGGTGGTGTTGCGATGTTAATACATAATTCTTTGAATGATAATAAGAGACAGGATCTTCATTTATCACCCAACTTGTGTGAATCTCTTTTTCTTGAAATCAATATGCCCAAACGTAAAAACGTTATAGTTGCTGTTATAATTATATAGAGACCCTCATACAAATATTCATGATTTTAATATAGCTATAAATGAGTGTCTACAACTGATAACAAAAGAAAATAAAGAAACCTATATAATGGGAGACTTCAATATTAACTTAATGAATTACTTAACTGCTAATTATATAAATATTGTTTATGATAACTCATTTCGTCCTTTAATTAATAAACCAACTCGAATTAACAACTCATCGATAACTCTTATAGACAATATTTTAATTAATGTGAGTGATAAATGTGTTAAAGCTGGTGTCTTTTATAATGACATTACCGACCATTTACCTGTTTTTCTGTCACTCAAAATAATATGAATTGAAATGTCTTTAAATCACATCAGTCCGATTACTCTAGGAAATGCATAAACTCTAAAACAGCTGATGCCTTGAAAAAAGAGCTCTCAAAGATTGGTTGGACTGATGGTTTGTTATTTGAAGATGTTGACTGTGCTTATGATCGATTTTTGTATAAATTCAATGAAGTTGTGGATAAAGAGTGCTTTCAAAAATATCATAGTAAAAAGAAATCTATTCCAAGGAAACCCTGGATATCTCATTCAATATTAAAATGCATAAACAAGAAAAATAGACTATATAAGATATTTTGTGGCAAATGTGACGTTCAATCACATTCTAAATTTAAAAAGTATCGTAATGTATTTAAATGCTACATTCAAAATAGCTCGTAAACAATATTTCTGTGATTTATTACAAGCAAATAAAAATAATCTTTCAAAAGTATGGCAAATTATTAATAATCTAATCGGTAATTATAGAAAGTCAGATTTTCCTTCGTTTTTTTATGAAAAATGGGATTAAAATAGAAAAAGATGAAGAAATCGTTAACGGGTTCAATGGCTATTTTTCTAATATTGGCTTATTGGCTCAGGAAAAGTTGAAACAATCAGTGAATTCTCATTTGACATCATATCTACGAAATCCTTGTAAAAAATCAGTATTTTTATATCCGACAAATGCAACTGAAATTATAAATATTGTAAAAAAACTTTAAAATACTAATAGTACAGGTTTTGATAACATTAGCTCATAAATAATTTCTTGGTACTACAAAATTTCAATATGGCACGAAAAAGAGACATGATAACGAAGCTTTTCGACCTGTACTCATCAGGTTATCACGCAGGTATATAACAAATTACTCGAAATCAACTATATTATACTCGATGAACCCGGACGCAACCCAGACGCCGTAATTTCAGAACAATTGAACTATGCCGACGATCAATTCTGTATGTCCCGGGCCAGAAGCGCAGCGCATTTACGCTTTCTGGAAGCTGCCTACATTCAATCGCACGAACCCCTTCTGTGCAGACAAAAGGAGTTCGTCCAAGCTTTGCGATTGTTCTGAAATTACGGCGTCTGGGTTGCGTCCGGGTTCAATATAGCTTCGTTATCATGTCTCTTTTTCGTGCCATATTGAAATTTTGTAGTACCAAGAAATTATTTATGAGCTAATGTTATCAAAACCTGTACTATTAGTATTTTTAAGTTTTTTACAAAAATATTAGCCATATTAGCTCATACTTAATTAAGAAGGTTATCCACATAATAGTTGAACCATTAGTCCATATTATAAACTTATCTTTTTGTTCTGGCAAAGTCCCTAATGAAATGAAAATAGGTAAAATAAAATCCCTGTGTATAAAAAAAGGTTATAAACACTTATTTTCAAATTACAGGCCCATTACCTTATTACCTTGTTTCTCTAAAATACTGGAAAGAATTGTATATATAGAACATTATCTCACTTAAATAAACATGAATTATTAAATAATGCTCAATATGGTTTTAGACCAGGTCATTCCTGTGAACATGCCCTCATTGATTTACACAATGTACTTTTAAATACTTTCCAGAGTAATCTCCATTCTTTTGGCATTTTCCTTGATTTAACCAAGGCTTTCGATGTAATTGATCATAAAATCCTTTTGCATAAATTATCTTATTTTGGAATTCGGGGTATAGCATGGGATTGGTTTTCTAGTTATTTGAATGATAGATATCAATTTACTTCTTATAAAGAGTGTCAATCTTCATATTCCAAGGTTCAATGTGGAGTACCTCAAGGCTCCATATTAGGCCCACTCTTATTCATTCTTTTTGTTAATGACTTATGTAATGCATCTTCCTTTTTTCCATTTTGTACTTTTTGCAGATAATACCAATATTATTTCTTCACATAATAACTTTGATGAACTATTGTACAAAACAAATCAAGAGTTAAGTATGGTAGCAGCCTGGTTCGAGGCTAATAATTTGATTATTAATTACGATAAAACAAATGTCATGTATTTTTGTAAATCAAAGATTTCTCAAAGTATATCTGATGTTAAATTAGAAATGGATAGAACAGTGTTGAATGTAACTAAAACAGTGAAATTTCGTGGTGTAATTTTGGATGATAAATTAACTTTTACTAACCATCGTCTGCATATAAGTAGCAAAATATCTAAAATGTTGGAATATTGTGTAAATTAAGATCCATTTTACCTGAAAAAATTTAGTTATGCTATATAATTCCTTGATTCTTCCTTTTATTCAATACTGTAACATAACATGGGCTAGTGTTGGAATAACAAAATTAGATCCAATTCACAAACTACAGAAAAAAGCACTGCGTATTTGCACCAATTCTCTCTATCTAGCGCCCTCACGACCTTTATTCTTCAAATTGAAAACAATGACAGTTTACGATATTCATCAATTTAAAATTGCTACACTTATGCATGCAGTTAAAAATAGATATGCTCCTCCTAATATAGTAAGTCTTTTTCAATACAACTATGAATTCCATCAGTACAACACTCGCTCATCAAATAAGATTCCATTAGGCTACCCCAAGGCAACTTCCAATTTAATTCTGAATTCTTTCACAAATACTGGGCCACGAATCTGGAATGATCTTAATTTTACTCTTGTTTCATGTACAACTATTTCTTCGTTCAAAGCTAAACTTAAAAAGATTATTATTGATACCTATGCTTAAAGGGTTACTAAAATAAAAAAAATTAATTGCCCATTTTTCGTAGGAAGGAGTCATCAGGAGCCAAAAAATATCTATCACACACTTTTTTATGCATTCAGTCGTATTTCATAATCATTTGAAAAGTACATTTTTGCTGATTTACAGAGTCATAAGCCCCGCCCCTAAAAAAAACCATCGAAGCGACATCGTGATCTGTGACGTAAGAAAAGTAAAGGAAAATATTCAACCCACGTACGTGTATGCCCGGAGGCCTGGCAGGCCCAGCCCGGTACGGTGCCGAATGCGAGCATGATATTCACCGCATCGACCATTTGCATTGCATATTTTCGTGTTTAATTGCTCACAATAACGTTGATTTGAGGACACAGTTTCATCAATTATGACGAATCGGTGTATAGTTGCGGGCTGTAGCAAGACCCCTAAAGATGATGTAAGGGGATGTAAGCCTACATCTTTTTCCTAAAGATGAAAATCTACGGAAATTGTGGGTCGCAAAGGTAAAGCTCACGCGGGCAGAGTGGCAAGGGCCGGCCAAGTGAGTGGAGTACAATCTGCAGCGATCACTTTGCCGAAGATGATTTTGATGATTTTTGTATTCCGAATTTGGCATGAAGAGAAGGATAAGCTAGCTAAAAGATTCAGCTATTCCAACGATCAGACTTGGAGTCAAGTCTTCCAATCTGTTTTTCAACGACAGCAGCTGCAGCAGCTTCACCCGTAGACCGAAAATTGTGTCTCTCGTTCGTTAGCTAAGACGAGCTAACGAACGAGAGACAGAATTTTCCGTCTACTTCACCCGTAACTCAAGGGAGCTCCAACGCGTTGGCGCTTCCTGGAGTTACTTCACCCACGGCCCTTCACCGTATTCTGCGAGGGGTTCAAACATATAATATGTCGAATTTCCCCTTGCCACTCGAGCTTCTTTGCCTTCGGGGTCTGATAAATCATCTGATAAATCAGAGTTCGTATCTGCATGGCTCAGAAAAGTCCTCCAACTCGGAATCGCGGGCACTTTTCCTCTCTCTATATAAGTTACTCGAATTCAGCCAAAATCTAAGTCAGTACTACCGTCCTATGTAAAGCGAAGTTAAAAAAAGCCGTAAGTGAAATAAACAAAACAAAAGCGTTCACCAGTCGCTATGTACGAGGGGAACATAGTCACTGCCGTACTAAAGATGTGTAGGACATTGTACATACAGACGCATAAAACGGCTGTGCACGCGTTTAAGACCAATGCAAAACTTTCGTTCGGCAAGCTCAGATGGATGAGAACATTGTTCAAAAGAAAAGGTAAAAAACAAAACAAGAGCTGTATATTTGGGCAAAAGCGTTTTCTGATCTTGTAGAAAATATATTGCTAATGATTATTCACTCCTAAGATTATATTATATTGATTAATTTCCTTTTTTCATAAATTGTCCGCATTCTGTGTACAATATTATATGCTGCAGTCTGCAGATCTTGTGCCTCTTACTCTGCATACGTCACTTGGGGGTTAGCCAATCAGCTCACGAGTTTTAAGGAACGGTCCCAAAACCTCTACTTTTCCCCCTTTTTCGCCAAAAGGAGACATAATTTGGGCAATCGATTGGCAGATTCGTGATTAGAAGGCAAAAATACATGGAAAGAGCACGCATTTTCTCTCTAATTTAGTCAACCTTTAATATACCAAATTCATTTATGATAGTTTATGACTGTAAATTATTCCACACCTCTCTCTTTCTCTTTTCTTTCTTGTATGTGTGAGTGTGTGTATGATGAATTAATATAGTTTTAATTTGAATGTAATGTGTATCATCTGATATGTACATGTAACGTCATATTTTGGACGCTTCTTATTTCAAATGTATACTTTTGTTGGGAATGCCCTCCTTTTCTTGTTCAAATATGATTATTTTATATGAATGTACATCTGATGTTTTATTTTGATGTTCAAGAATAAAATTGATTTGAATTGAATTGAATTGATTTTTTAAAATGCTATACACGTACAGCGAATATTGGGGTACGTAATAAAGATCCTATCGCAATAGGTGCGAGGGAGCAAAGTGACCGAACTTAAGAAAGCTTTCCGCATTCGAAACCTGATAATATAGATTTCTAATGCACTTAACCCTGCGGATTGAGGCCCAATAATTTTTAAGTTTAAATTTCTTTCTTATCTCTCATCTCCTCAATTCCTTTCCGATTTTTCCACCCCTGCCTGCTAGCTTTCATACAAGTTTCGGGGTGCTACAGCATCCTCAGCCTCCGCAACACCGCCTCATAAATTCCGTTGGTCCTGCAGCACCCCCAGCATCTTATCTCCCAGAGGCTTGCTCAGCCATTCACTCGGAGTCTCAGTCTGTAAACCATAAACGGCGACCACGCGGGAGGGGGGGGGGGGTTCAACTTAGTAAGGTAATTTGTATGGACTTGGATTTTTGTTCATTTTTAAATCTTAAAAAATCACTCTTTGTTGCATTTGGAGCTTTGGGAAGAAGTTTTTTTTTTGTTTGGTTTCTTTTTGTTCAAGGGGACCCTGGTCGCCAGCGCCTCCTATACCTGTGAATAGGGGACCTGTGTATCATGGATTTTCTATGTTTGTTTTCAACTTAATTCAATTAAATCCAATTTATTCCCATTTCCAGCAAAATCAATTCCTATAAAAAATTAAACATAATTAAACATAGTAACATATAAATTGTACAAAAATATGATACATTTTGCATGATTTGAGTTTTTCTTAACCCGCGTGCATTTGTATTTACATTCTGTGGGCTGTTTTCCCCCGTGTTTGTTTTGCACGTATCATTCTATCCACCCTCTTGTTGCTACGAGGGCTACATATCCCGCATCCAAACTTAAAAACAAAAACAAATTTCTCACGGAATTAGTGTCACTTTTTATTGCACTATAGGCCTTATCACACCTCCATATACCCATCACCACCCCCACCACCAGGGGGGGGGGGGGGGGGGGGGAGGCCTGTATTATCATCCCCCAAATAATTCATCCTCCATGAATGCATGAATGACATGGCCCCAGTTCATCACATAAAAATTGATAAAAGCGGAAAGAGAATGGAAGAAAGGGGATAAAAAAAGAAAGAAAAAGGGAATACCTGAAAGTTTCTTAGCCATTGCCGGTTATAATAATATTCAGATGAAGGGAATTGGTTTCCATCTTGTCTCTCTGTCTAATGTTGTGCATTATTGCGGTAGGTCTATTCTGCTATATAGCTCTATTCTGCGGAGTCAAGTAGCAAGTTTACCTAAATTAGACGGATTTTCAGGATAATGGCCTATGACCAAAACCCAATGTTCATTATAAAAATAGTGTTTAAATCATTAAGCCTTTAAACAGATTGTCAAAGAAAATAAAGTTCTTTTGTAGGTAGCTTGCTCGCTCGCTCGTAGAAACAGAACGGGTTTTGGACCGCAAGCAACGAGCCAAAATAGCGTCATCTTCGGAAGATAAGTGAGATCCTTTTTAGATATCTTTGAGGCTTATCAAAAGATGTATAATTTCCCTTGCTCGCTGCACTCAGGATGGTTTGGAGAGGCAAACGAATTGGTCATGCACATGATGCAAGCAAGGTGACCGAATATACAGTATAAGTTAGATATCTTAAAGGTCTATCATGCTTTTCGTTGGTCACTTCGCTCGATCGTAATATTTTGAACAGGATAGTTTCCAACAGCAAACAATAATGGACTAGTGAGGTGCCAGAATAGAATCATCTTTGGCAGCCAGATGAAAAAATATACAATTCAACAATCTTATATGCGCCAGAGTGTATTTTGATGACAAAAGCACACACACGTAGGATGTGGTTGACTTTTTACTGCAAATTTCGCTAACTCGTAAGAGCTACCCGGGATGGACGACGTGGACGTAAAGCAGTTCCCATCCCAAAGTACAAACCCATGTACAATCCCATGTACATGTTATCAATGAGTGTCCCGCGATGAGACCCCCATGCCCACTCACAGAGGTAGACAACCCAGACCTGGTCACCTACCTCAGTAACTGCCAATTTTGACTGATGTGGATGACATACGAGAGAAGAAAGACAAAAGCACACCTTTTCGTGGTCAGGAGTGGTTATTTTGGGGATCACTCGCTTCACCCTATAGCAAAAATGAAAAAAGGGGTCCATCGAATAAAGGGGAATGAAAGCTAACAAACATTAACCTACAATCATGTAGATAATTGTCAGCCTGTTACAAATATCTTGAATTTACTCCTATTGATTATTCAAGGATAACAGTGTCTCAAAAAGTTGCAGTTTCCTTGCTTGACATTATCCCATGGGGGCTACCATTTTCTTTACAAAGTAATGTCAGAGAAGTTATATTTATGAGATACCAACTGACCTATTCACTAGCAAACACCCATGATCACCTGTGGAATGCATGACAATGGAAATTCTCATAAAACATGTAAAGCATTTTTGTAGTGTACATTCAAATGAAGATACTTTTACACTATCTTATAACCTATTTGTTTCAAGATATTTGGTTCAGCTGTTTCTTTTGTTAAGCAGGATTTGGCATGCACAAGTTGTTTGGTCAGACAAAGTTTGTCAATTCTTCAAAGAAGTGACAAAGACCTATAACTCTTCTTAGATATCACCTGTGTGAGACAATGGGGGTACCAAGATGGCTGCCATTTCATTGGTGACTTTAGTTGTACAATAGCTATTCAGTATGCAACATCATATCTATTGTGTACAGGTAAATGGACATGTATGACATCACAGTTTTTCAAAATGGCAGCTCCCATGGGATACTATCTAGCAAGGAGTCTGCAAACTTTATAGAGAATGTTCTCCTTATTGAGTAATCAAATAGGAGTATTTTCAAGATATTTTGAACAGGCTACCAATTTTCCGCATGATTATCAGCTAATATTTGTTGAGTTTCATTCTCCTTCAAACGCTTCGCAGTCATAGACATTCCATTATAGTTTTGAGGGTCTACATCTGCGATATTGTTTGAAAATAATTTCTTGTGTGGTGTATATATAGCAGGGGTAGATTAGACTTAGAATGCAGAAGCGTACACCCCAAATTCAAAATGTTCTACCGATGTCCCTGTCTCTCCGCTCCTTCGCTTTGTCGCTCCTTCACGTTTGACACCCCCCAACCCCCCCCCCCCCTCCCCGACACCCTTCCCCAGGGCAAGCTTGGTCGCTTAAGTCCCACGCTGAGGATATTCGGCACCAGTCATCCAACCAAACACGAATGCAATTAGACACCCATGCATGAAGTTATGTTAATATTAATATGATTAATAGTCTCCTGCTTGAGTTATGATTATTCATGGAAAATTAAAATTTTGCAACTCTTCATAGCCTGAAATTGAAGAGAGTCAGGGGCCAGGTCCTTAACTTCTGCCACTGGATATGTCTAAGGCCATACAGTGCGTCCCAGAAAAAAGTTAACAGTTGGAAAAGTCTACCCAGATAAATATTTCAAACTATTCTAAGGAAATTTTCATACCTGTTGATAGCTTAGGGTCTCTTCTATCAAATGATACCAAAATATCAACCAATATTCTACGCTGGAGTGAGCAAAAGCCAATTTTGTGAAAGTGTGCAAACTATTCTAAGGACATTTTTCATACCTGTGGATAGCTTAGGGTCTCTTCTATTATGATACCGAAATATCAACCAATATTCTACGCTGGAGTGAGCAAAAGCCAATTTTGTGAAAGGGTGCAAACTTCAGACTTGACAAGAATTGATATTGGCTCTGGGTGGTATCAGCCAAGCTGAGTCATGAAAAGGCTTTAAAATTTCCATATTCTGGTCAATAAAAGGCAATTTATGAAATAATAGGCTTTGTTCTATGTATGTCTTTACACATCCCATCAACATTCTATGCCTGAGTGAGAAATTAACTACTTTGTTGAGTGTTTCAAGATGTTACTTTTGGTGAGTCTTTAATTTCACCTGGCTTGCTCACTGAACCATAAAGTTTTGATGGGATATATCAGGACATACAGTGAACAAAGTCTTTTCTTTCATAAATTGTCTTTTAATGATCAGCATACAGTATAACATTTTAAAGTTTTTTCATGACTCTCAACTTTGCTGATACCGGCCAGAACTTTAAAAAAAAATTTTGTCAAGTATGGACTTTGCACCTTTTCACAAAAATTGGCTTTTGCTCACTTGACTCAAGCGTACAACATTGTGAGATATTTTGGTGTTATACAGGGTTGGAAAAAAATTTGGAATATTTTTTTGGCGATGAGTATGTCTGATTTTAAATGCTAGTTTCTGCTATATTGTGATGAATAATTCATCCAAATCGGATTAACTGTGTTGAATGAAGTCTACTGTTCCATCTTGTACCAAAGATTACGTAATATTGTTAAACATGTTACAATGGCTGATCAATGAACCACATGTTGTCAGATTTGCTCTATTTGTGTTTGAACATCTTGTTATACATTTCTGTACTTCACGTGGAATTTTGAAAAAGCTACGTGCAGTTTGCAGTCATTTTGAGGACTTCGGTATAGCAATTAAACTGTATCTGATTATTTAACTTTTTCGTTAGACATTTGCAAAAACAGCAAATATACGCTTCCGAATTCCAAGTGGACCTCTGCACTGTGTGATAAGCCTGATTTTTAATGTTGTGCTTTTAAAGTTAAAAAGGGACACATATCTTTTATTTGAACCTCAAAGAAGAACTTAAAATGACGAGGGATATGTTTAAGACAAGAAATAATTCTTGGAATAAAAATATTCCAAATTTTTTTCCAACCCTGTATGATAGAAGAGGCCCTAAGCTTTCCACAGGTATGAACATTTCCAGAAAATATTTTTAAATATTTAAATGGAGAGACTTTTTTCAACTGTCAATCTTAAACGGTTCTTAACTTTGTTCATACAAGCCAGGACAAATACCAATCCTTCTCAAAAAATGTTAGCTAGATTATGGGGATATCTTGATATCAGTGTCAAGGATAGCCTATAAAAAGGGCAAATATACTTTTACAAACAAACACGACAAAACACAGCACTTTAGCGAACGGTACATGTTTCGAGGTCTTTAAACTTCAGCATCAACCTGAGATTATTCCATCAGTACCAATGGTATACTCTAAAAGCATACTGCTTGTAAGTAAACAACCATGGGAACGACGGCATTAAGTCCTCTCCGAGGGACATGGGGTTAATGCCTTACCAATCAAAATCAAATTACAATAGTTTACAAATAATCCTAACCCTAACCCTCTTCTTCGATTATGAATAGCGACCCTCTTCTCCGATTATGATTAGCGACCCTCTTCTTCGATTTTAAATAGCGACCCTCTTCTCCGATTATAAATAGACACCCTCTTCTTCGATTATGAATAGCGTAGCCACCCTCTTCTCCTATTATGAATAGCGTCCCTTTTCTGCGATTATGAATAGCGACCCTCTTCTTTGATTATGAATAGCGACCCTCTTCTGTGATTATGAATAGCGACCCTCTTCTCCGATTATGAATAGCGACCCTCTTCTTTGATTATGAATAGCGACCCTCTTCTGTGATTATGAATAGCGACCCTCTTCTCCGATTATGAATAGCGACTCTCTTCTTTGATTATGAATAGCGATCCTCTTCTTCGATTTTGAATAGCGACCCTCTTCTTCGATTATGAATAGCGTAGCCACCCTCTTCTCCTATTATGAATATCGTCCCTTTTCTGCGATTATGAATAGCGACCCTGATATATATTGACTTTTATGAATAGCCACCCTCTTCTCCTATTATGAATAGCGACCCTCTTCTATTATGAATAGCGACCATCTTTTTCGATTATGAGTAGCGACCCTTATGATTAACGATCCCGATCTGGTATTATGTATAGCGACCCTTATGACTTATTATGAATATCAGTCCTCATGAGAAATGACCCTTTTCTTTGATTATGAATAGTGACCCTCTTCTCCTATTATGAATAGCAATCCCTATGAATAATGGTCATCAGGAGTTTATGAATAGTGACCCCCTTTTCGCTTTATGAATAGCGACCATTCAGGTATAGGAAATTACACGTTTCTGGGTTGCTGAGCGAGTGAGATATTTTCTAATAAAACCAATGTTGCGCAATAGATAACGGACTGATCTACAGATGCCTGTGATTTGACTGGACATGGACATTTGAGAGTCGAACACAACACCAAGATTGCGACAAGATTTTGACAAAGAAACATTGTGGCCAGAAACAGAAATTGAATCAATATCCAATTTGTTAAGTTGAGATCTAGAACCAAAAATCAAAAATTCGCATTTACTTTGGTTTAAAAGTAAAGAATGTGACTTCAACTAAATGTCGATGTCCATGATGCACATCTCCAGTTTATGCAGGGCTTGTGTGGCTGTGGTTTGGTTTGGTGGGAATGGAATAAATATCTGAATATCGTCTGCATATAAATGGTAGTGAACAGAATGACGTAGTAGAATATGCCGGAGCCCTGTTAAATAAATAAAAAACAAAGTGGGCCCTCCAACAGAGCCCTGGGGGACACCACAGACGTCGAGTAACCCCCTACTCAAGCCTCATCTACTCAAGCCTTCGCTACTCAATCCATCGCTACTCATCCATCGATCATCAATTAGAAATGGATAGACGAGAAAGGATGACAAGAGAGAAAAGAAGAAATATTCTTTCGTGACAATGGGTGAAGTCCTGAAAAGTCCTGAAAAGGACTGTAATCCATCACCCTTCACCTATCCACAACCTGTTGAACCAGTAAACCTTCCTATTGGTTTACAGTCCTTTTCAGGACTTCACCCATTGTCACGAAAGAATATTTCTTCTTTTCTCTCTTGTTATCCTTTCTCGTCTATCCATTTCTAATTTCCTTTTCCCCTTTCCTCCTACCAACACACATGGTGAACCGTAAACCTTCTCCACGTTATAAGCTCCACCATGCAAACCTTCAAAGATCATATATAAGTCGTTTGAAAGATGAGAATACGAATTTTTCTAGATGTGTTTTTAAAGGGAAGGTAAACCCTGGACTTTTGGCCTACTGAGAGTGTTAAGAGCACAATTCTTGACATTACTGTGAAAATTTACCTCTTATGAACGCTTGACGGTGGAGTAATTCACGCTTTTGTGAGCAATGATCGTCTGCTACAGCCTGCTATCGGGGGTCGCCATATCGTTGATTCACCCGCGCTATGATGACGTTTTGTCGGACAATATAGTCTCGATGTTTCAGAGCTGTTGCGTTCTCAGCTGTCCGAATACAAAGCGTCCTGTGCAAATCGCAGGCTTTTTGTTTATTATCTCGGTTCTCCGATTACCACTTTTAAACGCGTAATAATGGCGGCATCCGGGTACTTCTGGTCCAAGAGGTCCGACAAAACGTCACAGGGCGGGGCTTATCTGTTCAAAATGGCGACGCCCACGATCGATATAGGACCTTCTAGCAGACGACAAAATGATATTTCTAACTACTTGTTGACGGCGTTAGGGGGGCCCAAATGTGTTGAAATTCGACATATATAATCAACAATGTGCCCTTCAACTAAACAGCTAACTAAATCGCCAGGATTTACTTTCCCTTTAATGAGACAAAGGGTGCAGTAATCCACTCTTTTCAGACAAATGGGTTTCTGGCAATGGCAGCTCAGATTATCTGAAATCGGTCATTCATGATTCAATAATCAGGTTTTGGGTGTCACATTAAAGTAGAGATATTTTCAAGTATTATGTGCAGGAAAAAAGATAATGTGGAATTATATACTCTACCCATAGACTTTTGCTCTTTTTTTCCCAAGGACATCCTGCAATATGGTTATAGATAAATGAATGTTACGCCCCGAAACCCCAAGTAAAGTGACGACACTTTATTTCGCATTTTATGTACGACATAATCTATATGGAGGGAATGCACATTGCGTAATAATTTGATATATGTTGGGCAAATTGCTGAAATCTTTCTGGTCGCTTACTGATGAGTTATGAGAATAGTGTATAATAATGTGAATACACTAGTAATAGCTCTCACACCAACAAGACGGCCACTAAATTGAACAAAAATATATTTCCCCGAATGGCTATAAGTGGTCGGTTTGGAGTCGGTGTGGACTCAGTTTTGTGGTGTGATAGAGTCTTGAAAATGGACGATTGTGATTCGCCACAAGCACACGACAAGCACACGCATACACACGAGAGAAGGCACATAATAGAGGAAGTCGACACGGTTGACGGGTAAACAATAGTACCAGTGTGTTATTTTTATACGCCGTTTTCGGTGTATTTACCTGTGTTCGGTTTTCCGAAGTTGTGTCTGTTGGACTATCATTAAGGGATCTGACTACCTGAGCGGAAGAGTGTCTTGATTCAATTTTATTACACTTTCATAAATGGTATTACATTTCATGCAGATTTTAAGTGGACAATTATGATAAAGATAATAATAATAGTAATAATAAATAATAATAATAATAATAGTAATAATAATGTTAATAATAATGAAAATGAAAGACGGTAATAGTACTTAGACTTGGTGAACATGACTGGCCTCCACATGTATGTTATTATACATTTCGGTGTCAATCAACCTAAATTACTTTAGACACGTAAACATCGACGTCAGATGAAAGTCAACGGAAACTCAAACGATACTTCCAACGCCCCAGAAGTGATTATAGTTGGATCCGGTATTTTCGGTTCTGCCATGGCGACTGTTTTGGCCCGAGATGGACGTAAAGTGACGGTGATCGAAAGAGACATGCGAGAACCCGATCGTATCGTCGGTGAGCTTTTGCAGCCGGGTGGACTTAACACACTGGACAAACTAGGCCTGGCGGGTAAGCCGGTCATCACTTCTCCTTTTTAGCCCTACCTTCTTCCCCCCATGTATAGAGTGTAAAGAAGCTGTTTCTCTGTCTGTATGAAAAACCGCTGTAAACACTGTGTTTAAAATGTTGAAAGTATAAAAACTTTAAACTCCGAATACGAAACAAGTTCGGAATATTTGACAGGACTCTTTAAGAAAAGTAGATTTTTCGTAATCCCATGCTGCAATTTATTTGTATACACCTACTACTACTACTACTACTACTTTATACCCGGAATTTTACTACGACTATGTAAGCTTTCCTAAAACGGGTCTGATCCCTCATTAATTTTGACGTATAGGAGCCTTTTTGATATGACATGTTATAAGGTCAATATTTCAAAGTCGTCAGTGCATTTTTACAGATTGTACGTCTGGTTTTGAGGAAATCCGTTTGGACGGTTTTGTTATCCACGATCCATTTACCAACAAACCGATTGACTTCCAGTACCCGAAGGACCAAACCGGGAGGATTCAGTCTTCCATATGCTTCCACCATGGCCGCTTTGTGATGAGTCTGCGAAAAGCTGCCATGGCCGAAAAGAAGTAAGAAGAGATGTAATCAATTTGTTTTTGTTTTTGCTTTTGATTGTTTTGATTTACTACATTCCATGTCCAAGCAGATCTTCTAAATTTGATCAATATATATATATATATATATAATAGGAATGAAAAATCCATATAGGATGAAAAAATTCGAATTTTCGGCCATAGGCCTTCATCAGGAGATGAAAATAAAATTCGATTTTTTTTTTTTCATCGTATAGGCACTTTTCGTTCCTATTTTGTCTATAACTTTGCAAGTCCGAAGCAGAACTATATATTATATCTATTAATATAATACACTAAGGATTTGGGGCTCCTTTTTTGGTTCAAATAGGCTCCTCCCCTGGCCCTTTCGGTCCCCGCCTTTTGGTACCCACGGGTGGGGAATGGTTCTTAGAGTGGTGGGAGGCACTTCTTAAGGGCTGACGTCCCGTCCATATTTCATAAATTCATTTTTAAACATTGAATTTCCGCAGGGAGTAGGCCTAATAATTCTGCCAACCCATGAAGCGGGTTTGTAGCTTCATGCCCAGCCAACCCATACCCTTTCTCTGTGAAGGGGAGGTATGCCAAAGAACAGCATGGCCATATCCGCATGCATGGATGGCTTCAATGTACAGTACAGTATTATACACACGTGTTAGATCGTTCGCACGTGTACAGGTCATACAGGTACATTACGCAAAGAGTTACATCATTTGAAGCTTCATGGTCACACACACAGTTTAGTGTGTATGTTTCACGACGTTCGCTACCGGTACGGTATAGTCTGCAAGCACAGACCCTAATTTGACACTTTATCAGAAAATCTGATAAGAAGAAAATTCCTTCGAAAATATTTCCACTATAATATGAACACGTATAATGATATTAATCCCTTCTCCCCTCGCGCTGGGGGTGATGGGAAGACAATGGAATGGGGGGGGGGGGGGGGAGCGGGTAGTAGGGGGAAGTCAATCCGTCGGTCCTCCCAAGACCCATCATAGGGGGCCATAATCCCCCTGAAAATTTTGGCATCCTTTACAGGGGACGTACCGCTAATTATGGATGTTATGTTTTCATGGCCTTAATTTCTCTGAGTATTAAACCACAGAAACATGGCAAGATCAAATCGCTCCCTTTAGGTCTATGCATGGATATTCTACTCGAACATTGTTATATCCATATTATCAATATTCATCAAGATGAAAATGCATTTTCTTCAGAACTCATGCAAGCTTTGGATAAATAAGACTCACATGATCAGGGGCGGATCCAGAATTTAGTATAAGGCGGGGAACACAAGTGCAGGTTTGTCAACTTTTGGAAAAGGCAGACCTGGGGGGGGGGGGGCAAAAAAAAAGAAAAAGCAAAAAAAAAGAAGGTTTCATTCTAAAAGGGGGCGGGGCACAATCGACAAAAGGGCGGATCGTCTATGGTCAAAATGCATACTTTCCTTCCAAAAAGGGGGGGGTGGTGAGGGCACGGGCCGGAAGTACCCCCCCCCCCCCCGATCCGCCAATGCACATGTTGTAAATACTTCTTGGTAAAAATAACTTTACCCGAATTTTTTATTTATTCACTTGATTATTGTAACAAATATACGGTACGGTGATTAATCATAAACACTGCTAGTATATATATATATGTGTGTATGTATATAAAACACAATCCAGACAAGTATCACGCTGAGTATTTATAATAACATTATTTCTTTAAGAACCAAATTGTATTTCATATTCGTATTTCTTGCATTTCAAGATTATCTCTTCTATTTTTTTTTTTCATTTGTTCTTGAGCTTTCGCTCTGGACCGCTTTTCATCTTTCCACCATGTCCGTACAATGTATTTTGTTTGAGAGAATAAGAAGGACAAAATTATGAATCAGATAGTTATTTGCTTACACAGATCGGCAGAAGAAATCGGGGATTTTATGAAAGATTTAAACCATTACCATTTCTATACTTCCTTTGTCTAAATACAGTGTGACATACATCGAAGGTACTGTAACGACTGTCATTGAGGAAAAGGGCCGGGTTGTAGGTGTAGAATACAAGAACAAAGGGGAACAAGAGAAGCAGGTGAGATTATTTTCTACGTTTGACATATTCGATATCATTATTCATAATCTATATACCGTAAGTAACCCCTACGTCAGTTATTAAAAGTATTGTCTGCACTCTTCATTTTGCAATTACTTTTTAAATGATATCAACCTTTCATAACGCCAGCAATTGACGTCTAGTGTGACCCGGGCTTTAAATGATGTAATATGATGGCTCTCCGTCTTAAAGCGCATCCGTGGAGCCTTAAGTTGAGGTTGAGGGGGAAGTGGGCTAGGGCCTGTCCCTCGGGTATTTTCATCCTTCTTTTCGAACGGCTCGTACTGAGGTTGAAATTCTTTAAAGGTTAAAGAATAATGAAATACCTGACTTGTTACAGCTATTCAGTCATGTGCTTGGCTGTTCAAAATTTTCTGTGATCCTTCATAATACCTTTGGTTTTTGTAGTAGCCTGTCATCATTTCTTCCCAGGGAATTATGGAGGGAAACTGGACCCCCATAACACGGCGCGCGGCGCGCGGATTTTCATGCAAACCGGAAACAGGTTTATATGACGTCATTATAACGCGTTTACAAATGATTGTGCGTTTATGCTTCCCCACAAACCGTCTTTTTGGAGAAACGCCGATTCAAAACACACCTTTTTGTGGACAGGTTTACGATTGGCGTTTAAATCGGCGATTATACGAAAATACGTTAGGACGCAACCGTGTTTTGAACTAAACGCCTTTCAAAACGCTCATTTTGGCCTGGAAATGTGAAGATAAACGCACTCTTTATTCTTGAAGGCAGAATGAGCGTTTTGAAACGCTCATCGTAAACGCAATTTCACGGGGTACTGCTTATGCTTCCCTTCTCCAGGCGAATTCGGGTTCTGCAGCTGGATTCGCAAACCTGGAGGGCAGGTCAGGTTGGGGCGCGCGCTTTTTCGAAACTGTATGTATACTGTAATATTTTCGTGTCGCGATCTCGCACTCGACTATATATGGGTTTGTTCTTCGTCAACCCATTCAATTCATCTTGTATTTCGGGTTCGGACCAAGGCGAGGAGAAGGTCCCTTCACTTCCTCTTCGCTGTAGTTTGAGCCCTTGACACTCATTTCAACACAATGATATAAATATAGAAGAGGTACTAGTATTATTTTTTAAAATCTGTTAGATCTTGCCCGGATGACGACCTCTATGTGCGCATGCCTTGAGAAAAAAAAATTGCATAATATTGTGTACTGTTAGTGGCGCGCGGACTTTCAAGTGAACCGGAAACACGTTTATTATGACGTCATTTATCATGTATTTATGCTTCCCCAGAAACCGTCTTCTTTGGAGAAACGCCGATGCAAAACGCACTTTTTTGTGATTTTACGATCGGCGTTTTAGATCGGCGATTATACGAAAATGAGAAAAGACGCAACCGTGTTTTGAACTAAATGCGTAACAAAAGCCTCATTCTGGCTTGAAAAAGGTGAGCATAAACGCACCCTTAGTCGAGCCGCGACAGACGGTAACGTTTGGTTGGTCATAACAATTTGGATACATGTGCATGTTTGTAAATCGTGAAATAAGTGCTTTCTCTCTCTCTCTCTCTCTCTCTCTCTCTATTCCTCTGTTCGTTTTAGTGAATGTATCAATAACAACCCAAATTCATTAGGAATGTTAGGCCTGCTTGATGTACACTCTCTCTCCAAAAAAAGGGAGAGGGGGTTCACACTGCCCCGGGGGAGAAATCAGTAATCACTTGTTTATAAGAGTGAATATCGATTTATTGTAGATCGTAGTAAGGAAAGAGTGAATTTTCATTTTATTTTTAGTATACTTTCACTCCCCGGGAGTCACATCAATGATCACTCGAATTTTGCAAAGAGAGCTGGGGATAAGTTTTTATGTACGTATTCTCTCTTATTTTCATTACAAAACAATTTCATAATTTCCCACAGACACTTCTGGCGCCTTTGACCGTGGTCGCCGATGGTACTTTCTCTAAGTTTCGCAAGCAGTTCTCGACAGCGAATAATGAAAAATGGACAAAGCCAACATCGTACTTCATAGGATTCAAAATGAAGGAGACATTTGACCTCAAAGCTAATCATGCTGAAGCGATGTGGTATTCGATATTGCTTTTTTTCTATTTACTACAAGGATACAAAAATAAACATGATTGCATGAACATAATTTCTTCGCATTCATTTGAAGGTGAAAGATAGAAATCATTCTTCTAAAATAGGAATGATTGGCATTTATGATATTGGTCATTTGTAATGGTAATTGAAATTGAATGAATCAACAAAATTATGAACCTGTTTTATAAACCGAATTGTCTTGATTATTTTAGGAAGGGCTATACTATTTGCATGATTATTTACCTTTGCTAACTTATAGTGGTATGCAAAGAATTTGAATACGTTAGTAAACCTGTCTGTTGTGAGCAAAATACTTCCATTCATCATTCACGTGGATGCCAAGAACATCCAAGTGACAAAAACGGGAAGAAAGGGACACATGACATGCTTTACAGAAATCCCTATAAATAGTTATAGTATAATAAGCAAGTATGAATTTTCATTTTGCAAAACCATTGCAAATATATTTCTTTCGTAATGGATATGCAAATGCTGATTGTAAATTATTCTGGGAGACAGGGACATGTATATACTCTCTGATTAGAAAGGATATATAAACCATCATGAGTGAATAAATTAGGGTATGTCATGAATTCAGGGAATAGGGTGAAATACCTGCATGGATTATACATTGTTAATTAAATAGAAAGCATTATTTGAAAAGAAATTTAGAAGTATGGTCAATCAATACTGTAAAGACCTTTCCATTCTTTAAATTTCGTCATTCAATCTGAGTTCTCTCTTATCTGCCATTCCCCAAGAGCTCCGTGCTCGTATTCCCTCGTATTATATACCTATTCACCTGTGCGAGATGTAAGGCTCGTTATACTGGCCAGATCAAACAACATGTATAGGTTTACAGTGGCCTATAATGATGCCTTGAGAATGTTACTTCGGGTACCAAGGTACTCAAGTGCAAGTAGACTATGTGCCGAGTTGAACATCCCAGCCTGTCAGGCAGTATTGAGAAATCTCATATTTAGATTCACTTGTAGAGTAGACAAGTCTGTTTATTGTATTATAAAAGTAGTTGTCAATCCACAGTATAGCAGCATGAGGTACACATCAGACTTGCGAAAAGTTTGGCTTGATAGCCTACTGACACATGATTTAAACGGTTGATATTGTTTATCGGTTTGTACAGTTTCTTTATGTTGTAATGTATTCTATGTAAAACTATTCTATGTATTCTGTATCTCTGTATCCTCTTTTCATTGTATATACACTTATATATATGTTGTATTCCTCACCATATTCTTGTCAAACTTGTCTATGGACCTCTGTCGTTTGCAGATGAGTCTGAAATAAAGTCTTGAATTGAATTGAATTTACATTACATAACACGGGTGCAGGAACACTTGGGGAAGGACAAAAAATCCCATGTCTAGAAACACTTACAGTCTTCAGACCAATGTCTAACAGAATGTAATGGACAATGATTCAAAGTTCTAGATAATTCCCACATAGATTTCCAACTAAAAATAAAAGAAGGCCTATATATTAACGGACCAAACCAGCAGGTGTACAATTATCAAATAATGCTGTCTATTTAATTAACAATGTATCGTCCATTCAGGTCCTTCACCCTATATAATTATAATGTTGATTCTGTTGCAAATTTTCAGGCTGATGATGGAGTTTGCATGACTCCGAAACATGTACCATTCCTTGAACGCTATGTACTTTGTTGTTTTGTCTTAAAACACTTCGTTTTGTACCTGTTGTTTTTGAGAATTTGCTTTGTTTAAAGGTCCCCAGAAATCCAAATGCAAGTTAATTTCTGTTGATGTGCGGGGATGCATACAACTCATATTTTGTTATTAAAACATCTAAATACGTTTCATAGATTTTTAAATATTTTTTGAAATATTTTTTCCCAACCTCTTAAGCTCCACCCCCAAAAAAGCTCCAGATCTTATTCCCGAGATGACATCATCTGTCAATCATTAGTCAGCCATACTAACATTATACAATACCGAGTGGAATGTAACTTCCCCCAGCTCAGCACATGCTCACAATCGAATTGCATGCTTTCAAACAATACCTCCTCATTACCCTTCTTTTCCTGGTGATGCTACAGCATGTCTGGCATAGCAACTCCTATGTAGGCATTGTATGGTCTATTAGAACAGATGGTTATCTCTGGCAAAGCTACATACCACTTTCTCTCCTTAGCTCACTAATGATTGACAGATGATGTCATCTCGGGAATAAGATCTGGAGCTATTTTTGGGGGTGGAGCTTAAGAGGTTGGAAAAAAATATTTCAAAAAATATTTAAAAATCTATGAAACATATTTAGATGTTTTAATAACAAAATATGAGTTGTATGCATCCCCGCACACCAACAGAAATCAACTTGCATTTGGATTTCTGGGGACCTTTAATATGGAAAAAAAGTACAGTGATTAAAAAATTATAAAGAAGTCGATATTTTTTCCTCAGGATAAATTCGATGTTCAAAATCATTGTACCCATGGGTTTGACATCTGCTTTACCGTAATATATTTCTTTGTACATCGTATCTCGACTTAATAATTATGTCGGTACGTACCCGTTTGCAGAATACACAGTACTCAGCCGATAAGTTGGTTGTAAATGTTTGGAAATATACCTATATATATGTAGACATATAGGAGTCTCCATCAAAGCGCTGTAGAGTATATTCAAATAGTTGCTGTGCTATACAAATTAATTTTATTATTCAAATAATTTCTTGGTACTACAAAATTTCAATATGGCACGAAAAAGAGACATGATAACGAAGCTTTTCGACCTGCACTCATCAGGTTATCACGCAGGTATGTAACAAATTACTTGAAATCAACTATATTATACTCGATGAACCCGGACGCAACCCAGACGCCGTAATTTCAGAACAATCGCAAAGCTTGGACGAACTCCTTTTGTCTACACAGAAGGGGTTCGTGCGATTGAATGTTAAAAGCGACTATGTTGACAAAATGTCTATGAATCAAAGTTTTGTCACATAGGTGCTGTCCCAGAATATGATCGCACAGCCACTTTGGAAACCAAGCTCCAGCGACATTTATTAGATTTATGTAAACGCGGTGATTTGTCTAAGCCAGTTTATGATAGAATTCGACCACATGGCTCGCTAAGACCCCGCATGTACGGCCTCCCCAAAACCCACAAAACCAACGTTCCGCTTCGTCCTATTCTATCGATGGTTGGGTCAGCGCAGCATGAACTGGCAAAATGGCTAAGCGAGCAACTTCAGCCAGTCTTAGATTGTTTGTCTGTTCATACTGTTAGAGAGTCGTTTACGTTTGCTAAACTCGTCCGTGATCTGCCCCTTGATAATAGGAATAGTGTTATGTGTTCATTCGATATCTGTAGCCTATTTACCAACGTGCCACTGAAAGAAGCTATTGACATCTCTGCTTCTTATCTCTATCATGGCGACTTAGACTCGCCACCTGTTCCTCAGCCCGTATTCATTGATCTCATGAACTTGGCCACTCGCGCGGTTGAGTTTAGTTTCAATGATACGATGTATACGCAGATAGATGGTGTGGCTATAGGATCCCCATTTATGCCCCGCGCTCGCTAACATTGTTGTTGGCTTTCATGAAACGCGCCTGCTACAGAACGCCACCGATCTTAATATAGTCCCGCGTATGTATTGTCGGTATGTTGATGATACGTTTGCAATGTTTGACAACCGCGCAGCGTGTGAGGTTTTCCTTACACAACTGAACCGGCTCCATCCCGCGATAAAATTCACATGTGAAATTGAACTGTCCAATGCGCTCCCATTTCTCGACGTTCTCGTGGAGAGAAGTGATGGGAAATTTATCACTTCCGTCTACCGCAAGCCCACATTTACCGGGCAGCGTCTTTCTTTTTTGCAACCAAGCCTAGGCAGAAACCCTTTTTGAAGACTTTGAAACAGACTACAAGTATCGGACTTGTATTTTCTTGTATCGGACTTGTATTTTCTTACTCAGTCACCTTATTTTTAAATAAGCAAAAGAAAATTTCGTAATATAAACTTTTGCCGAGGTTCGAACTCGTGGTTCTTTCACCAAGAGAGGACTGGATTATCCGATTGCGCCACACACAACAGCTGCTCGATGCCCTTGCTCGTTTTATTATATCGCTATAATTCGTTTTCATGAATATTCATGCAGATTAGTCTTGACGGAATAAACCGTATTAGTATGAAAAATGCGAAATCTGCCTAGGCTTGGTTGTAAAACGTAAACGCGCTACCGGGCAATACACGAGATGGGACTCGTACACTGCAACTTCATACAAGATTGGGCTCATTAGAAACTTAGTGTGCCGCGCCCTTAGGATTTGCTCTGAGTGCAAATTAACTCCCGAAATCGCGAAAATCAAAACTATTATCCTTGACAATGGTTACCCTGAGCATGTTATATCTCGCACAATAACACGGACGCTGGAGGCACAATCCAAATCTGACACCAGATTTGGACCTGCCAAATGCCCCGTGTATCTCAAACTACCCTGGAGGGGTAAGGTATCTGACAAATACGCCAGTCAGATCAAACACGTATCACGGTGCTATTACGCGGTGTCGACACGCATTGTGTTTTCTACACACAGAATGCTACCGTCAACTAGCAAGGATGTACTACCCACCCCCACTTGAGTAATGTTATTTACCAATTTCAGTGCCGGTGCGATGCCAGGTACGTGGGCCGTACTTCTCAGCAGTTGGCTGATCGCATTAAAAAACACGTCCCCTCGATTGTTCGGAACTGTACAACCAATCAGCGCACGTCCGTGCCTGCAAATCTGAAATGCACGCTAACAGGCCAAAGATAGCCAAATGCGATTCCGCCATTGGTCTCCACTTCCTGAACAATCCAGCTTGCGCACAAAGCTATGCCGACGATCAGTTCTCAAGTATGTCCCGGGCCAGAAGCTGGGCGCATTTACGCTTTCTGGAAGCCGCCTACATTCAATCGCACGAACCCCTTCTGTGTAGACAAAAGGAGTTCGTCCAAGCTTTGCGATTGTTCTGAAATTACGGCGTCTGGGTTGCGTCCGGGTTCATCGAGTATAATATAGTTGATTTCAAGTAATTTGTTACATACCTGCGTGATAACCTGATGAGTGCAGGTCGAAAAGCTTCGTTATCATGTCTCTTTTTCGTGCCATATTGAAATTTTATTATTATTATCATTATTATTATTATTATTAATAGTAAGCTTATATGAGTAATTATGGTTTTATAAACTTTGATATATAGGTGTCATTCCACCCCGACAATGTTGTACCGGATCGCCCCGGATACAATCCGAATGATGGCTGATATCAACACATCGGTTCAACCAAAGAACCCCAAGCAGTTTGTCATGGAAACAATCTATCCGGAACTCCCAGGTATCCGCAGTATGATTTATCTTATTCATTTACACAACAATGTTATCTTCATGTTCAAACATGAGGGCATCACAATACCTTTGAATTCTATCTCGTCATATTTTCTCAAACCAATACAAGCGAAAATGACATTAAATGAAACTTGACTAAGATAGTCTCCTGTCATTTCACTTGCACCGGAAGACTTTGTTCTTGTTTTGATATTCGTCGATGATTTCCGATTAAGTCTGCGCCAAATATCGGGAAGAAACCTCAATCGAGGCCCGTCGCACCATGCTGTCAAGGTCGGATCTCGCGGTATAGCATACCTACGGAGATCCGTAAGAAGTATTCATATACTACACTGCAATAGTTATATTTAAAAAAAAAATGATAATGATATATGCATTATCATTAAGAATGATAATTATTATTACCATTAAAATATTCTATTATCTACGATACACTGTTCCGAAAGGGTGGATAGCGTTGCGTCGCGTCGCGTTGACTGGAACGCCACCATTCGTCCAAAGCCCCCCGGTTTTTCTGAAAGGGTGCGTTTTGAACTTTTTCTAATACAATATTAACGACAGTGGCGGATTCACGGATCCCGGCACGTGCCCCCCCCCCCCTTTGAAAGAAAAGAATACATTGTGCCCCCCCCCTCCCTTTGGAACTGATAACCTTTTTGGGGGGAGATATGGCAGAGAATTATGGGGAACCGCCCCCCCCCCCCCCCCCACTGAGTGAATTTTGGAGGGCTGGCGAGAAAAAAAATCTCGCCACCCCCGCCATCGCCCCCCCCCCCCCCCTCTTTTTTAGGCCTAACCCAACTGGCATACCTTAAGTACACATTTTTTCTTTTTAATGCCTCCTCAACTGTGTACTTAACTCTGTACCCTCTCTTTTACAAAATCCTGGATCCACCCCTAATGATAATAATGATAATAACAATATTTAGAAAAAGTCAACGCACCCTTTCGGCAAAACCGGGGGGGGGGGGGGTTGGACGAATGAAGGCATTGTTTTCCACTAAACGTGCATGGAAAACACCTCCATGACATATACGTTGATCTGAATCTAGTTCTACATACAAATCAACTGCAGAAACTTTATCTGATTGCAGTAAAGAATCTTTAAAAAAATTTAAAATGCAGCACATATGGACGTCGTAGGGTCGTAGATTGGTAGCTTTGGCCGCATGCTTATTAGACCAATTGGTCAGTAGACCAAATGATAATTAGGCCAACCGGTTATTAGACCAAATGGTAATTGGACCAAGTGATAAACCAAATGTTAATTGGACCAAGTGGTGACTACTAAAGGACCCAAAATACGTGAAACCATTTTTAGCCAAGTTGTAAGTCTCAGTGAGAGTCAGTGCTATTTACTACGGAACGTAATAGGACAGAGTCTGGCTTGTGGGTCTTCAAAAGACCGTGGAATGCTGGTACAGCACATAGCAGATGTTAAATGCCTTTTGCATTCATCGAGGATTGCATCATTGTTGTGTAGAGAGTTGAAGAAAGCGGTGGTCCTCTTCCTATAGCTACTGGTGGGATTGCAATAGACCTGTTTACTAAGTGATTCAAATTTATGGATGTTTCTTTCCTGGGGACCTAGTAACGAGGTATTCCATTAACCTGTTATTAATGAATGAACTACAATACTTGGAATCCAGTTTGCATACATTACTTGTTGCTATGTCTGACAAGCCTGTGGCAAGCTTTCAGGTTGTCAAGAACAACCTTTGTTTCAAAAGTATGCATAAAATTTGAATAACTTAGTAAACAGGTCTATTGATCTGGCGATAGCTGCATGGTGTGTCGCAGCAAAAGGCCGCTTCGGTAATGTATGCAAATTTTATGCATACCTTTCAAACAAAGGTCGTTCTTGACAACCTGAAAGCTTGCCGGACATAACAACAAGAAATTATGCAAACTGGATTCCAAGCATTGAGGCTCATTTATAAAAAGTAGGTTCATGGAATAGCTCGTCACTAGGTGCTCAGAGAATATAAGTGCATAAATTTGTATACATGACAGAAGCGGTCTATTCCGCCTGGCATGTACCGACGTTCGCCCCTTGGAATAGCCAACAGACCGCTTCTGTAATGTATATAAATTTATGCACATATATTCGCTGAGCACCTAGTGACGAGCTGTTCCATTAACCTACTTTTTATAAATGAGCCTCAATGCTTGGAATCCAGTTTGCAACATTATTTGTTGCTATGTCCGGCGAGCTTTCAGGTTGTCAAGCACAACCTTTGTTGGAAAGGTATGTATAAAATTTGCATACATTACCGAAGCGGTTTATTCGGTAGCTGTAAATATCTCTATGATAGGAACACGTTGTGGTGTTATAGCAAAATTTAGTAATTTAAGCCCCCATAACACCAAACTAGTTCTCACTATACGTTCTCAAAATTCCCTACCCTGTCGTAGAAAATCGTAAAACGTGTTGTGGTCGGGGTAGAATGTGTAACTTTGACCTCTAAAACGATCCTAGTTCGTACATAAACGGTTTCAATTCGTCTTTCTCGCCTGGATCCCGTCCACAGTCAGTTTATATCAAATTCAGATCGGGTAATTTTGCCATTTCCAAGCAGTTCAAGCCCGTCCGAAGTCAGTTTAAATCCGTTCTTAACTAGTTCTACCTCTTTCCCAACCCATTCTAAATAGTTCTCAACTTGTTCTAACTATTCTATAACCCGACCACCCCATTCTGCGACGGTTCAACTCGTCCTCATCTCGTACTTAGTGCGTTCGAACGCGCTCCTACTGCGTATACTATCCCGTCGTGGCTCGAGGGCTATTAAAAAAAAAACCCAGCGCTGTCTTCCCATTCCTCATTCCGGGTCGACGCTTCAAGAAGATCAAGACATACAACTACAACTGTACACAGGTATAACAAAAACATTGAAGCCTATAAGGACACAAAGAAAAAGAACTTCCTGTCATGCCTGTGGCAGAAGCAAGCAGAGGAGATGGGCGTAAACAGTGAGGAGCTGATCATCTGGTATACCAGCCTGAGGACACGCTACACCAAGCTGAGGAAGAAGAAGCTTATACCTTACCTTGTCCGAGCGCACTGCATATGGCGTGGAACTGCGTGAGAACGACATACACGTATTAAAAACGAGTAAAACTAACTGAGAACCTACTTATAAAACCATGTAGAAGCGTGTTGCCAACTCATTCAGACCATGTGAATTTGTTTTGAACATACTAAGGACGTAATGTGGTCGAGTTGGGTCAGTTTGGCAACAGACCCGGTGGAGCTGACGTACTAAAGACGTAGTCGTAGTGCTGTCGAGTTGGGTCTGTTTGGCAACGCACCCGATCGAGTTACAACCCGACCCGGTCGTACTGCTAATTGGTGCTCGACCACGTCACGTTGTACCTCGTCCCTAGTAGGATCAAAGTACGGCAACCCCGTTCGTAGTACGTCCTTCTCGTTCAAGAACGTTGTCACTCCGTCTACTTTTAAGACGCGGGGGGGGGGGGGTTGAACAGGCTCAAAGTTCTAAAGCATCCTTCCCATCCAAACCAGTCCAAGCCCGTCCACGAAATTCTTAAACAGATTGTAAACAGTTACCACTACGTTTACTCCGTTCGCACACAGTTTTAGCCCGTTTTGGCAACATTTTCCAGAACGTAGTGAGAACTAGCTTGGTGTGATGTGGGGTATTAGCTAACACCGGTTCAACTTATCCCATGCGTGGGACGGGGTACTTCGGGAAGTCACCAGCCCGCGCTCTCCCGTAACTTATTTTCATACCCATCTCTTCTAATCAAATCTCCTCTACATTCAGATCATCTTAAGAGAGTGGTTGGACCAGCCGTGGAGAATGATTCAGTACGTCTCCGTCTCGTCCCCACCCACTACGTCCCTTCCGCACCTCTTCAGAAACCTGGTGTCCTGTTGCTAGGCGACGCGCTCAACTGTCGTCATCCTTTCACGGCAAGCGGGATGACGTCAGCCTTCAACGATCTCAAATCCTGGGCCGATATTCTCGAAGGAATCGTTTCCTTAGGTGCGTCGGACGATGAACACTGTTTGGCATTCATTAACTTAACAATCTTTAAACAGGACCCGCACTAATTTGGCAACTGTTTACTGTAATACAACAAGAAAAATAACATTGATAATAATGGGCCTAAAAATTAATAATAATAATAATAATAATAATAATAATAATAATAAAAACCCGCAAAAGAGAGAATGAGAAATAAAAAAGAAAGAAAAGTTATAATCAGTGAGGATATGCACCCCCAATCTAAGGTAGGCCCAAAGTGCAGTCGTTTTGTTTCTCTGCATAGTTCAGGGTCTCGTAATTTCGCGCATCCATTAAGGGATGTGATCCTTATAATTATAGGGTTTTCGACGGGCTCCAAGAAAAAATCTTATTTTTTCCCAATCACATTAAGATTAGACCCCTTAGACTTAGACCATCTAAGTCATTGACAAATAAGTTGTCAACCTGAGCCCCCAGAGCCCCCAAGAGAGACCTAATAAAGTCGGGTCGATTTTTTTTAATTCAGTCTTCGTTTTTGAGCTGATGAGTGTGGGTAGGGGGCGGGGCGCAATTTTATCAATAGTCCCTGGCGCCACAATGCTTCGGTACGTTTATATTTTCATTTCTATATCCATGACAGATGACGAGGAGGCCATGGCTAAAGCACTCGATGAGTTCCAGAAGGAGCGACGTTCTAATTACGCCCTGGCAACCAACGTCTTCGCTCAGTGTATCTCTAAAATGCTCTTCTCGAAAGACAGTGAGGAAGGCTTTGATTTTAAGAAGTTATCTTTAGTTTCTGCAATATGTTATATGATTCCAGGTTAAGAAGGAGCAACTTTCATTCTGTGCTTACTCCTTGATTAAAGGGTCACTAAAATAAAAAAATAATTGCCCATTTTTCGTAGGAAGGTGTCATCAGGAGCCAAAAAATATCTATCACACAATTGTCACATTCAGTCATATTTTATAATCATTTGAAAAGTACATTTTTGATGATTTACACAGTCATAAGCCCCGCCCCTAAAAAAAACCATCGAAGCGACATCGTGATCACGTGATCTGTGACGCATGAAAAGTAAGGGAAAATATTCCCGTGCCAAGCATGATATTCACCGCATCGACCATTTGCATTGCGTATTTTCGTGTGTTTAATTCCTTACAATAACTGATTTTGGGACACAGTTTCATCAATAATGCCTAATCGGTGTATCGTTGCGGGTTGTGACAAGACCCCTAAAGATATGGTGTAAGCTAGCCTACATCGTTTTCCTAAAGATGAAAATCTACGAAAATTGTGGGTCTCAAATGTAAAGCTCACGCAGGCAGAGTGGCAAGGGCCGGCCAAGTGAGTGGAGTACAATCTGCAGCGATCACTTTGCCGGAGATGATTTTGAGGATCCTGGCCTGTATTCCGAATTTGGCATGAAGAGAAGGATAAGCTAGCTAAAAGATTCAGCTATTCAAAAGATCAGACTTGGAGTCAAGTCTTCCAATCTGTTTTTCAACGACAGCAGCTGCAGCAGCTTCACCCGTAGACCGAAAATTCTGTCTCTCGTTCGTTAGCTAAGACGACCTAACGAACCAGAGACAGCATTTTCGGTCTACTTCACCCGTAACTCCAGGGAGCTTCAACGCGTTGGAGCTCCCTGCAGGGAGTTACTTCACCCATGGCCCTTCACCGTATTCTGCGAGGGGTTCAAACATATAATATGGTCGAATTTCCCCTTGCCACTCGAGCTTCTTTGCCTTCGGGGTCTGATAAATCATCTGATAAATCAGAGTTCGTATCTGCATGGCTCAGAAAAGTCCTCCAACTCGGAATCGCAGGCACTTTTCCTCTCTCTCTATATAAGTTACTACTCGAATTCAGCCAAAATCTATAGTCAGTACTAACGTACTATGTAAAGCGAAGTAAAAAAAAAAGCCGTCAGTGAAATAAACAAAACAAAAGCGTTCACCAGTCGCTATGTACGAGGGGAACATAGTCACTGCCGTACTAAAGATGTGTAGGACGCATAAAACGGCTGTGCACGCGTTTATGACCAATGCAAAATTTTCGTTCGGCAAGCTCAGATGGATGAGAACATTGTTCAAAAGAAAAGCTAAAAAACAAAACAAAAGCTGTCTTGGGCAAAAGCGTTTTCTGATCTTGTAGAAAATATATTGCTTATGATTATTCACTCCTAAGATTATATTGATTAGTTTCCTTTTTTCATAAATTGTCCGTTGAACAGAGGGGTCAAATACCGCATTCTGTGTACAATATTATATGCTGCAGTCTGCAGATCTTGTGCCTCTTACTTTTCATACGTCACTTGGGGGTTAGCCAATCAGCTCACGAGTTTTAAGGAGCGGTCCCAAAACCTTTACTTTTCCCCCTTTTTCGCCAAAACGAGACATAATTTGGACAATCGATTGGTAGATTCGTGATTAGAAGGCAAAACTACATGGAAAGAGCACCCATTTTCTCTCTAATTTAGTCAACCTTTAAATATCCTCTCCCAGTGGGAAATTAAAATAGACCTATTAGTGTTATATATCAATACATACATGTAGCTTAGAAATGACAGAATAAAATAGAATCTCTAAATCTCTCAGTATTTGTACCCTATTCTTTCTCTTTCTTTTCCTCTCCCCTCCAGTCTCTCTTTCTCTCTCTCTCTCTCTCTCTTTCTCCCTTTATCCCCCCCCCCCCCCCTCTCTCCTCCCTTTTTCCTTTCCGTTCACTCTTTATAATAAGTCGCATCAGTAATGTTCAGACTAGGGCCCGTAACTCAGCCGGTCTCCAAGTAATGCTCTGTTTATACACATTATTGTATTATGAAAGAGTTGTTTATATAATTAGTAGTATCAAATCGAAGAATATCTTGAATGCTGGTATTCTGAAGCTTCATTATGTCTGTAAAGCTATTTATCTATTGCATTCTGTTTTATCACTGCTCCCACAAGCTATTTTTTTGTCTTATATACTTTACGTCAGTTTTCAACTGTATTTTGAATGAGATAACAAAATATACTTTAAATCAAAACTCTATTTCATTTTTGTTTACTGTTAAATAGTATTCATTACTCATAGGTAGTTGCGTGATTAGAAAATACATAATTGTTTTGTTGCAGAAAAATGTTAAATAATAAAATTAATTTCTACTCTATTTTGGCAGGATACTTGTCAAAGCTTCGCCTAGGATGTTACAACTACGTCTTGCGTGGTGGTGAATGCTTGAACGGACCTCTGCGCATTTATGGCGGGTAAGTATTAAGTCACTTAAAGGAAAAACGGATTCAACCCTGAATATCGTATCAACAACTATACATAGACTTTGACAAATTTACTCACATGGTAGCTTATCGTGTTTCCTTTAGTTTGACATCTTTAACCATGGACAGCTTTAGACACTATGAACATGGCAAACAAAGAAGCAGACAAAATATACAGCTCCTCATTGTATCTTCCACACTGGTTCTGGTAGACAAAAGAACATCCCTTCATTGCTATTATGTAAAAATATGTAGAACAGGTGTCACATGCATATTCACCTGTTCTACTTATTTTACATAATAGCAATTTTTCAAATATCCATTACTTTCTTATTCCTTGTCCGATTTATTTCAAAATTTCACTATCCACTTTTTCTTATATTTCTGCTTTCACACAAATCATCTTATTACCAAGGTTGGATTGCCCGTTAACTTTCCTCAAGTGTTTCCTGCTCTCAACAGTCTAAAGGTATACAGTCAAAGATATTTTAATTCCTTAAGGCAATGTACTGAAATAAAATCATTCAAGTAAAACGGTCGATTTCTTTCATGGCTAATTGACCAAGTTGTAATCGCCCGAGCAATATTTGTCTTATTTCACCGCGATTGGTCTGAAGAGTAATTTTCCAATTAACCATATGCACACACCCACACAAACACATATAGTCAAGAAGTATAACATTTCATCTTTAGACTAGATTACATGACCTTGTTTTTTCTCTTTTGTTGTTGTTGTTGTTTCAATGCAAGAGCTAGAGAGAGAAGGAATTATGAAAAACAGAATGAAGCCAACACTCCAAATGATACACAAATAAATTTTAAACAAAAGGTTAATTTGGAGAGCAATGAAACAGACAAAGCAAGAAGAGCTCCCTCCCACACCCGTACCGCAGTGCGGGGGTACGGCTGTCCCGTCGATGGGTCACATGGGGACACATGGACCAACCAACATCTGTGAAGTCTCGATCTTTCCCGGAGACAGCCGCCTTTAACCTACCTACGGGGGGGACAGGGGCCCTTGCAGAAGGGAGCCCTTCCTCCTCCTATCATGCCTCCTGGTCAGTCATCTAAGTTTACTTAACAATAGTGTACATAGAATTTGTTAGTTAATAGTTAGGGTGGCAACTAGTCTAGTTCTGTACGTTTGTAATTATTTTGTCCGTAAAACCATGTGTGCGTCTGGGTGTGCGTGCACCCAGCGTAGAAAAGGGGAGGTGGAAAAGAGACTTCCAGAAATAGACTGGGTGGCAACTGGCATAATATTATTATAATACAAGGGGAAACAGGGAGTAGAATCTCGAAAGACGGGATGGGTGTGGGAACTGTCCGCCTATAGTATATTTTCCGTGTAATGGAATAGACCGCTTCGGTAATGTATGCAAATTTTATGCATACATTTCAAACAAAGGTTGTTCTTGACAAACTGAAAGCTTGCCGGACATAGCTACAAATAATGTATGCAAACTGGATTCCAAGCATTGAGGCTCATTTATAAAAAGCAGGTTCATGCTGGAATAGCTCGTCACTAGGCGCTCACACTATGAACACGATGACAAAGGAGAGCGGACAAAATATACATCTCCTCATTGTACCTTCCACAATTGCTCTGGTAGACAAAAGAACATCCCTTCATTGCTATTATGTAAAATAAGTAGAACAGGTGAATATGCATGTGACACCTGTTCTATATATTTTTACATAATAGCAATGAAGGGATGTTCTTTTGTCTACCAGAACCAGTGTGGAAGGTACAATGAGCTGTATATTTTGTCCGCTTCTTTGTTTGCAATGTTCATAGTGTCAGAGAATATAATAAATTTGAATAAATTACAGAAGCGGTCTATTTACGTTGTGGCTGACACCGTCGGTTAGATAGCAATGACTGACTGAATCTTCTAACAGAGTTTAATGGTAGGAGCACTTTCACAAATTTCTCTATGGTTGACTGAAACTTCCAAATTTTTGAGTGGTTAGTTTTATGGCATTTTGTGGTTTTACTTCTACTGACAAAAAATTCCCGACGGAAAAAATTATCCATATCACCGAGTATACTTGCAAAAACATTTTTAGCGAACTGCCACGATGCCCACGTTAGCTAAACTGCTGGATATTGTGATAGATATTAACAGAATTCTTGATCTTACCACATTTATGAATCTTGGCTAATAGCATATAAAAAACCGCTTTCATTATCTATTGAAAATCAGGTTCTCATTTGTTCCCCATCATGCCAATAGCTTGGAACCTCGCCCGGCCTTGCTGCTCTATCACTTCCTGGCGGTCAATCTGTACACAGCTTATTACCTCCTCAAATCGGCACCATGGTACGCCAAGCCTATAGCTCTACTGGACGGGCCCTTGGTCTTCATTCGATCATCCTTCATGTTCTTCTCTCTGTGGCTTTCTGAGTGTAAAGCCGTGACTCAAGCTTAGACAACCGAATCGCTCTGCGGACTTTGGAATGGGTTGTTCCATTGAGTAAGGGGTGTTGATTATGTTTAAAGAGAAGTTTGGGTTCTGATAAATGTTACAAATAATGAGCTTCTCATTGCTTTATGTCAGTTTGAAAGAATATCATACGAGATAATGTCCCCTGAAAAGGATTGCTCTTCAAATGCCCCGAATTTAGAAATATGACAAGAAATAGCAGAAACTTTTAGATTGAACATTCATGACATATGTGTGCAGTGCATGTGGCATTCACTAAAGTTTGGCGGTGTGACTAATATAATACACCTCACTCATACCGCCAAACGGACGGACAATTGGCAAAGTCTTGGCTATTCATGATATCGTCTGTTGCCTGTTTTGTCATATTAAAACGTACCCTACTTAAGTTACTTGTTCATAGCCGTCCCGATAGACCTGTTTACTAAGTTATTCAAATTTTATGCATACTTTTGAAACAAAGGTTGTTCTTGACAACCTGAAAGCTTGCCAGAGGCTTGTCAGACATAGCAACAGGTAATGTATGCAAACTGGATTCCAAGTATTGTAGTTCATTCATTAATAACAGGTTAATGGAATACCTCGTTACTAGGTCCCCAGGAAAGAAACGTCCATAAATTTGAACACTTAGTAAACAGGTCTATTATAAAGGTTCTTAACCTTTCATTTTCAGCGAGCGCAAATCGGCACAGTAACAAAACCCAATTAACAAACAGATTTGCACTGTTCATGACAACAGCTTTGTATAAAAAAAATTCCGGTCCTATTTGTCTACCTGATAAATACTTAATCCCCTGTATATACTAATCCTAGTCTGTGAACTTTTGAATAAATCTGAAAAACATTGGTAAAACTAGTCCTTAAGAAATATACTATGGCTCAGGCATTCAGCTGGACTGGCATATAAAGGTTAATAGGAGATTCAAAAGGCCACAAGTAGAACGTGGTTAGTGCTCAATTATAGTTCATTCAATCATTCGTTCATTCATTACAAAAAAATTCAAGAAACATTGAATTTCAGTATATAGTTTACCACATTGGGTAAACACAAGCAACAAATAGCAAAAGCAAGTCAAGTTTGGCCCCATTCAATACATCTGAATTTATGACAATAAATCTCTCTGATTTATAAACTAGTATTTTTGGTTAGCACTAACGTTGAAACATCTCTTTTGTAAGCAAACACGAGATGAAACATGTATATACACTGTGAACATTAGTCGTATTTACACGATCTGATGAAGGACATGTTTGACTTGATTCTGTTAATATGATTAGATGCTGTTATATCCTGCAAGAAGGTCTTTTTAAAATGTTCATCTGAAGCTTTTTCGTGATAAACAATTTCTAATATTATTAGACAGAGTATTCCATATATATATATGTATTCACCTGAATATTTCTTACAAATTTAAAATAATCTATAAAACAATGAGGGAGTTTGTTATTTTATAGATCATGCAAAAAAGTTGCAACCGTAGGACGGCATTGTTTGAACCAGTGGCGGATCCAGGATTTCTTGAGGGAGGGGGCTGAATATTCACAACATTTTCTGACAAGCAAAAATAAAAAGGTCCTCAGCGTTTGGGTCTCTTTTTAAGTGCAAAAAATCTCTGACAAGCAAAAAAAAGGGGGATCTTCAGCATTTTGGGGGCCCCGTTCTGCTTCCAGGGCAGGGGGCCCGGGACCCCCCCCCCCCCCCCCGGGATCGGCCACTGGTTTGAACACATCTTGTATATTCACCTCATAAATCAGTGAAGCTGAATGGTATATATATCATTTGAAAAATAAAATACGTGTTATCCTTTTTGTATCAACATAATTCGATGTAGGAATGTCTTGTTTCAGCTCCCCAGACTTTCGATCCATTATGTGGTGTGGAATTGGTATGGATGTACCCTCTACGCTCGATGGAAAGAGAGGGGCTATATGTGAGATTGTTACTTTGCTTCGGCGGGAGCCCTGATAGCTCATTTGGTAGAGCACTGGTCGTGTAATCCAGGGTCCCGGGTTCGGATCCCGGTCGGGGCATTGTAATTTTCTCACGTTTTCTTTATGGTATATTATTTCCAATTAATTTTTTATCTATATTTTAATAAATGACATTGTATATCCACTATATGTTTAAAACTGTTACATTACTTACAATTTCCAGAAGTTGTTACTCTTTACTTTTCGTCCTCTTTTCTTGAAAAGCATATACATTTTTTTCGATACGTGAGTTGCTAGTTTATTTACTTTACGCAAAGTAACAAAATAATGTAGGTGTTTATTGACTTTTCCTATGTGCATTTTGTTTCCCCTGTGTGAAATGTGCCAAACAATCTTCAGCAAATAAACGACATTTGAATATGAGAAGAATTGGGTAAATCTTGTATAGAAGAAAAATTGTTGGTCCTCAAACCGATCTCTGAGGTCCCCCCACATATCAGTTTTCTTCAGATTCAGTTCTACCATAAGAAACAAATTGATACCTGTTCTCTAGATAATGTTCCAACCAGCCTAATGGTAATCCTCGTATGTCATAATGGCTTAGTTTTTGCAGTACGGTATGATCAATTGAATCAAAAGCTTTTCCAAACTATACAAAACATCCGACAGTGACTCTTCCCTCAGTTGTGCGAGATTTGCCACGACTGAAAATTGGTATTGACCTGTTTTCATGAATTTCTGATTGAATGCATGCCATCACACAAGGGAATATCACGTATCATATCGCTTAAAGCTAGTATTTCAATTTAGTCATGTTCGCATGTGCCCGCATGTGCTACTATCGTTTTCTGCTTGCATTTCCATGATTTATTAAAGGCTCCAAGATCGTCCCCATCCTGTTACCAGAGAAACTCGTTGCTCTGTTGTTAACTGCATGGTCAAGTATTATGCTATCTGCAATATATTTTGAGTACTGCCCCGAGGGTAAAAGGCGCTTCGGAGAAAACCGCAAATTCATGATAATTTTGTGTACGACAAAAGGGAGAGTTGTCTACAAGAATGTCACAATCGTCTCACCAAATTGCCAATTTGAGATTCGCATAGATGTAGTGATCTCATTTTTCAAACATCCATAACTTTCTTATTCATGTTTCTCTTACTTTTCTGCTTTCATACAAATCAACTTATTTCCAAGGTTGGATTGCCCTTTAATAGAAACGTACAGATTTTATCATTTTGTACTCACCACTACTTTTTGTTGACGATCAGCCATGCATGAAGTCTTTTGTCTTGTTTGTTTATTGCTAGGACAGACAGCCAGTGCAACAGATTCGTTTTATAAATCATAGAAATGCAAGCATCATTTTACACCAACAGAGCTTTGTAATCCCTGGCTCATTTTCCCGATTGAGGATTGAGGTGTCATATGGCAGGGCAGACAATGAAATTAAATGATTATCTCTTTTTCAGATATCGTTGGCCAAACGACTTTGTGGTAGCCCTGCTTCATAATATTCACTCATGCGTGAAGTATGTATCATATGAGTGGCATAAAATGAAAGAAGAGGATCCAAGCTTTACAAATATGTGTCATTTATTAATCATAATTGTGATTAAGATATGTTTAAACATCGCTAAATTTCGGTTTCGTTTTTTCTGGGATGCACTGTGTGTGTGTGTGTGTGTGTGTGTGTGTGTGTGTGTGTGTATATATATATATATATATCCACCTGTTGGCATATTAAGACACTAAAGTAAAATAAACAAGAGTCGTTTCCTGCTTAAATGCATCGTTTATTTGTTTCTTTCACGAATTATTATCATAGAGTTGGTTGGTATGGTCACAATAACCCTCTGTTTTGTGGGGTTTCTTTTTTTTCTGGAACAAACTGTATATACAGTGGGTGATTTCACCCTCGGTGTTGGTGTTTGGTGTTAGTGTCTACCGCGAAATCGTGATCTAACACCGACTGTGAAATAAGCTTTTTTGACGTAGTTCCGGTTGCCGGTGTTTATGTTTTTGTTAATTATCGTCTGCTGAACCCAGCTCGGCCGTCGGTGTTTAGTTTCATGTATACAAATTCCCATCCACTAACACTATACCCCTATGGATTAAGAAATGCGGATTTCACGGTCGGTGTTGGTGTCGGTGTTTCTAGCTATGGGAAATTTTGCTGATTAGTCATGAGAAACAAAGACAGTAAGCGTCATTCGAAGTGTAATTTCACAGGTGTTAAGAGGTATTATGTACATATAGGCCCGATTGCTATGAGTCTCAAAGCAATGTGTATGTTGCATACATTGCTTTATATAAAATGTATTGCCATAGTTATACTTGTGTGTATCATTTCCCTCGGTGAACCACTTTTTTATATTCGTCATTACGTGATGAGCCCTTACTGTGTACTAAACTTATGATTATGTACCAAACTTACAGGTCTACATTTATGTACTTTACCAATATCATTTCATTCGAATACCTATTTCTTTGCACTGACTCTACTCGTGCACATGGGTTGTCATGAATGAAGGTGGCGCCACAATGACACGAATCATAGTGTCCCTGTATTAAAGAGTTGCGGCAACTGGGGATTTGAACGCCATTTTGTTTCCACTATTACGTAACATTTCTCTTCCATTCCGATGAGTACCTGGGTTTTCTCAATAGAAGGAATTCGAACGCCATTTTGTTTCCAGAAAAGTGAGACGTCCATGTCGCAACTCTTTAATACAGGGACACTAACGCATCAGTCAACTTGCTTTTGCGGTGGACCTGGTCACGTGATCCATCGCACAAGCAAGCAGAACCACAAACAACCTAACAGGTAATGATTTAAATTATATCAAACTTTATATTGATTATCACTTATCGATTTATATACAGATTATTCGTATTGGATATTAGCTACTACCAGAAGTATTGCTCATTACTTTTCTTTTATGCATATAGTGGTAAATGTATTACCATTTTGTTCCATTTTCGTTTCGTTTTTCCTTGTATAGCCCCTGAAGAAGGCGTAAGCCGAAAGCTTGACACCAATAAATCCGTGGTATTCAGCTACGTCCTGAGTTTTGGCTCATTTCATTTATTTAATTATCCTACTAAGATGGCCTGTCATGTTTTGTCTCAGCCATATCTTTACAATTATGTATAATTATAAGGAAATAACAACACCTCTCGCAACTCTCGTGGAAATAAATACGTGAAAGGAAATGAGAGAATAATGGTTGCGTAACTTAAATCAAAGTTCCCCAGAGCTGTCCTCCCTTTTTGAAATTTTTGCAAAGGCTGAAAAAACTGTCTCCGCCGGGAATCGAACCCGGGTGGTTGACTTAGAACGCCAATGCCTTAACCACTAGACCACTGAGACGGGTCAGTGGTTTCGGCGACATCAGATTCAATTGACCAACAGATTGACAAATCTTCAACCTTATTAATTCCTTTGTCGGGGGCTTGTGAGTTTTGAACAAAGACAAGTCGCGGGCCTTAGCTTACAAAATTGAGGGTGATATGATAAATTCATGATCAATAGCGATCAGTTTGGGTTTGCTGAGTGATTTTATGGTTTATTAAATGAAAATTGTATGCATGAGTGAACAGGAATTGCCTTTATTATGTATTATTGTAGCATTGTAACTTTCCCTGGTAGACTCGTTGGTCTGTTCATGGGAGTTAGGATGGGGTGATGGTACATGTTGCTGGGGAGGTGAGATAGGGCAGGACTGAGTTTACCAGGACACCACTGAGTCTACCAGGGAAAGTTACAATGCTACAATAATAAATGCAATTCCTGTTCACTCATGAATAAAATGTAAATCCCATAAACCACAAATTTCACTCGGCAAACCCAAACTCATCACAATTGATCATAAATTTTTCATATCATCCTCAATTCCGTAAGCTCCAAAGGACTTTCCTCTCACAAATTGGAAGGCTCATTCCTGCGCAACCTAATTTCCATACCCTTTACAAAAGTGAGCAGTGCTCACCCAAGCATGAATTATTTTCGGACTTTTTGGTGTCATATGAAAGTTGAGACTATGAGCTTTCCATAAATATAACCCTATCCCCCCCCCCCCCCAGAATTTTATATTTTTTATTTGGCTGCCATTTCAAAAGTGTAAAGGTTTGTTTTTTTTGAGACGCGCGGTACTGCGCTTTGTTCCGAGTTTTCAACTTATTTTTCTTCTTATTTTTTCTCTTGTCTTTAATGGAAGCACAATGCACGTAACAACAGGAAGAATAATGGTACACTGTACAGTGTACAGTGTATTAATTGCAACATTTGTTCATTATGTTGTAATCATTTTTTTTATGGATCATAGAGAGAATTAATTGATTAACTATAAAGAAAAGAAAATACACAGAGAATGTAAAACTATAGGATGTGTACTTTAAAGGTCCCCTTTTATGAAATTATAATTCTTGGTATTTTGTACATGCATCTCATCTAAATTGAAAAATCATATCCGCTTGCAATAAGTACGTATCAAAATATTTTTAAAATAATATTTCCCCCAGGTATTCATGTCCAAAACAGTCTCTTAAGCTCCGCCCCCTTTTAAACCCCGAATTCTCGTTCCGCGAGCATGATTGACGTGTGACGTCACAAACCGACATTGCCGATGCTTGTTTACAATATTGCCTATGTATTACATGTGCAAACTTACTTGCTGTTGTGTATACCACCTCGAAAACCACCTATAAAAAAGTATGCCGCAACGCTGCGTTGTTGCAGGTTGCAGTAACACCACAAAGGAGGGTGTCAGTCTACATTTATTCCCTAAAGACCCAAATATAAGAAGGAAATGGACCGCAAAAGTAAAATTAACTCGCGCCCATTGGAAGGGGCCGAGTGAGCACAGTGTTGTGTGCTCCGAGCACTTTTGTGCGGAGGACTTCGTCGATAGCACGGGGCTGCGTATGGCATCAAGAAGAGGCCGTCCCTGAAACAAGTTTGATCATACATGTATCAATAATATGAAATTTGGCGACTCTGATCTTTACCTCACAAGCACCTCTCTCAATTGGTCTTTACTATTAAAATGATTTTTTGTTGTTCTTGATGAAGAAAAAGATCTTTCTCCATAAAGAGTGTTATAAAAAATTTTATCATGGTAGAGTGGAAACTCAGTATAAAGAGGTCTGATACAACAATATTCCTGATATAACAAGGCAATATTTTGGTCTCAACTCTTTATATTCTTTTTTTTTTAAACTGATATAACGAGATTCTGGATTTAACCAGGTAATTTTAATAGTCCCAAGGACCTCGTTATACTAAGTTTCCACCGTATATTTAATATTGATTTTTGTTACCACCCTGAATGTAGTGAAAATGTAACGGGCAATTTTCAACCTACAACCCCCCTCCTTCGGCAGGAAAAAGGGGTATACATCACAGGTACAGGTTGATTCCTACTTCTCTACCTTATACATGTAGTTCATTTGACAGAAAATCTGTTTTCCAATGATTCCCTCTCTTTCACCATTTCTTCTCTTGTGCTTTCCCTCCCTTTCTCCCTCTTTATGCCCAAAATTCTCCACTTTCACACATCTTCCCTCAACTTTTTTATCTCTCCCTTTTTCCCCCAGTGATTCCCTCTCTTTTTCACTATTTCTTCTCTTGTGCCTTCTGTCTCCCTTTCTCCTTCTTTTTGCCCAATATTCTCCAATTACACACATCTCCTCTCAACTTTTTATCTCTCTTTTTTTTTTCTTTTTCCATTCTGCCAATTGTTGGTTTTGATCTCATTCCCGCACTCATACCTTTCTTTTCAATTGTTAGTTTCATTCACGACAAGCCTTGCATAGTAAATGTGTTTGAGCTCTTCCAGAGATGACAAAAATATTCAATTGATTTGAAATATATTATTACTTCTGGAAAAATGTAGATATAGATGTTGTATCCAGGAAATGGTTGTCTTACAATTGAACATCAAAAATTCAATAGAATGCCCACCCCCCCCCCCCAAAAAAAAAAAATAACAAAACAAAACAAACAAAACTGATTAGCTTCCAAAGTGTGTTTCATTAACAAATTAAACAACAAATGCCATAAAAATAACAGTCCTCATATGCCATTAACAATAGAGTTATCATTCTTGACTTGAGATACATGCATCTTTACAACATCAATTACAAAAAATGCTCTGGGCAAATACTTACATGTGAACTCAGTTACCCAATTCCAATTTTATTTCTGACAGTGAAAATGAATATTCAAAATAAGCCTCCTAGACTCCTCTTTTCCTGTGATACTTGAAGCAAAAACAGCAATAACATTTTTACCACATTGTCACAGTGTAGCACACCCTCATGTAATAAACCCAACTTTCAGGGAAACTGATATCCATGTATAGGAATTAAATATCATGAAAAGATAGACTGAACAATGACGTACTAGCATTTTTAACATTTCTTATAAACAGTTATATACATGATAAATGTATATGCTATCTAAGCGTTATCAAGTTAACAACTAGACCAACATATATAAGTACATAATAATAAATACAAAATCAAATGAAAGAAGAAAAAAAAATCTGTAGAAAAAATAATGTCAATTTGAAAAGAAATATGATGTGAAGCAACAATAATGATGATCACATGAATGACCCGATTAAATAAAAGATGTTTGCCAGTCATTAGTACTGAATATTTTTTTCTTTCAAATAATGACTTTGTGTAAATGTTTACACTGATGGAACAACAGTTCTGATACATAAATATTTTTAAAATGTTCAATTCTACTATCACCTTTGCATAATGTTGAGATTTGTGCATGTCATATCCAAGCCCCAATAAAAAAATATGAGAATAATGGTTGCATAGCTTAAATTAAAGTTCCACAGAGCTGCCCTCCCTTTTGATTTATTTTGCAAAGGTTAAACAAATATATATACATACAGTAAACTTTGAAAAGAAAATACCCTAAAGAGGTAAAATGCAGGGAATATTTCCAATTTAAAAAAAAATCTTTGAAAATCTATCTTAGAACAGTAATAAAAATCTCAGTAATAAGGTGGAAGTAAAACATATATTTTTCTGTAAACATAGATCTTGACAAGGTGGGGAAAAGATAACAGCAAAATTGTATGTAGGTCTACGCCTCTTCAAAGCCCCTGTTCTGTTCTGATCCAGGATTGAGTAAAAGAGGGGGCACAAAAATGAAAGTTTGTCAAAAGGTAGACCCGTATTTTTCTGGTCTCGCCAGCTTCTCGAAAAGTCGCTCAGTGAGGGGGGGGGGGGGGGGCAAAAAAAGAAATTCGCCAAACCTTCAAAAATTGCTCAGTAAGGGGTTATTGGGGTCCAGTTTCCCCTCCATAATTCCCTGACAAGCACCAAAAAAAATCATACTTCTCTTCCAAAGGGGGGGGGGGGGGACCGGGCCGGCTGTGCCCCCTGGATCCGCCAATGGTTCTGATGGAAATGCTGCACGGATTCTTGTCACGGCACAAGATGGGAGAGGAACACGTCCTGCCCTGCCTGGCTTTCCTATAAAAGATTTTTTTTTTAAGAGTACAAAGGAAACTATGATTAGACACCTTCAAAAAAATGCACAGTGTAGAAGATAATCTTCCTCTATTTACATTAAGGCTAAAACATTATTTTCTTTTATAGAATATCGTAATATTAATTTCATAAGGAGCCAAATTGGCATTTTGCATCCAAACTGCTTTATATAATACAGGAATACTGCAGTAAGGATTAAAACAAAAAATATGGTGTACTCACTGATTTTCAGTTGCATCCTGCCTTGCCTGTCCGCCATACTGCTGTCGATACAAATAGTAAGCAGTTTCCATCACATACCGCTCCATGCAGACACACTGGATGAAACCCTGGGTGGAGAAGAAGAAGAAGAAGAAGAAGATCATATCTATTGTCAACTATAACGGTACCTACAATTACTTAGTGTAGCAGCACAAAGAAAACAAGCAAGATAACAGGAGAGCTAAGAGTTTTCTGGATATCAATGTTAGAATTTACTAGAATCAAACGCTACCACCCCATGCACCAGTATTAGTAAAACTGCCCAAGCGCAAGCCCAGGCAGGGTCAGCTGGCTCATCGCTGCCCCAAAATAGGCCTATATCCTACAGCTATTCTTAGTGGATTTTTTTCTTTATTTCATTTGTATAGGGATATAGATGTGTATTGGTCTAGTAGATATGTCACCGGACTGCAGATCACATTGCCACGGCAATACATTAATCTACATTTGTCACACTGCACCCAGGTAAAGTAAATGGGTACCCGGTTGGGAGAAAGTTCAAAGCTCATTGATTTTTCACAAACATGTATATCGTTTCCGTGTTTTTTGTTTGTTTGTTTGTTTTTTGTTTGTTTTTTTTGTTTTTTTTTGGGGGGGGGGGGGTTAACAGTACATATGAAAATTAAGAACAAGAGCATAACGATTACACAAATTGAAACATAGATATAGCATATCATAATCCAATTAACTTGCTTATGGTTAACAATGGTTAACAATAAAGCAATAATTGGTATTTTGTAAACCTTGTATTTGTAAATGAAAAGCTTAGTGGAGGAGTCCATTAAGTAAACATTGCTTGTAAGTACTGACTTGAGCACTTTAAAGGGCCCCTGCAACCAAATGCAACCCAAATGCAAGTTTTTAGCTGTTGATGTGCAGGGGTGCATACAACTAATATTTTGTTATTCAAACAGCTAAATATGTTTCATATATCTTTAAATATTTTTTGAAATATTTTGTCCAACCTCCTAAGCTCGAACCTAATAAAAAGCTCCAGATCTCATTCCTGCAATGACATGATCTTCCAATCTTCGGTCAGCTACACTAACATTCTACAATAGACAGTAGAATGTAACTTCCCCCAGCTCAGCACATGCTCACAATAGAATTGCACGCTTTCAAACAATAACTCCTCATTACCATTCTTTTCCTGGTGATGTTACAGCATGTCTGACATAACAACTACTACTAGGTTTTAAAAGAGAGGTGAAGAGAGAGAGAGAGAAAGGGAGAGAAAGAAAGAAAAAGGAAAATGGGATGGGAACAGTATTGGGGAGAGAGAGAGAGTAGAAAAACAAAGAATAACATAAGATAAAAGAAATGAATATAAGAAGGATATAAACAAAGAATAACATAAAGAAAGAGAAAAGAACAAAACAAAGCACCTTATAAATAGCGCGGGAACTGGTGGGGGTGGACAGCAGAAACCATGGAAACAAATGCTCATGGCAGATGCGATGCAGTCTTCCTCCTGTGATATGAACGCTATCAGGTCTTAAAGATGCAGATCTATTGATCCTCACGTGTGAGTTCGCACAATGACATTGGGTTCACGAGGATCAAAATGATAAAAATATCATTACCTTCATCCTTGGTTAGATTTGTCAATAAAACAGCCATTCTTAACGAAGCTCTAGTTCACCTGTCGATATCGGGACAAAGTAATCTGCGAGGTGTTACTACTTTGTGTAATTAATTCGTTCCAGTAGGTTCTACTGCGTTGGCAATAACTAATTAAAAAGATTATCACATGAACAATAACTTTCTGAAGTATAGATAACAATATCAGGAGTGAATTCGTATTGAAATCGAATGACAATGACTGTGTTGCGCATCCCTATATGCACTTTCCAACAATGGTTATCCTTCCCCCTATAGCCCTCTCCCTTTCTCTCTCTCTCTCTTACACACACACCCACACACACTCACACACACACCCTAACTCTCTAATTAATTCGGTCCAGTCTGTTCTACTGCGCTGGCAATAACTATTCACAAAGATTATCAAATGAACAATAACTTTCTTCAGTATAGATTATAACCAAGTCAATTTCCAGTGAATAATACAATAATAATTAAAAACACAGCCACCCACACTCTTTATCTTTCTCTCTCTCTCTCTCTCTCTCTGTTATCAATTTCTCATTTCCTCCTTTTCTCCCTCTAGCTCTTTCTTCGCCACTCTTCACTTGTTGTTCTCTCTCTCTCTATCTGTCTTATGTATGTGGGCGTGTGTGTGCTTTGTTTGTATCTCTCTCTCTCTCTCTCTACAGCCTACGATACCGAAAATCTACGAGAACGACAGCCCGCTAGACCATGTAGACAGGCGGCTTTTACATTTCTGCATTTCTGTGTTTTGTTGGTATCGTACATATGCCATCGGACATGACGACCTTTCGGAACTTTTTTTTATACTGTATTTTCTTATGTATTTCAATTTTCGTTGGTCTCGTGTGCTGTCGGTCTACTGGGATATAAGTGGACAAGGGATCGTGAAACACTATTACTCTATCACTGTTATGCACTCACAATAATATTCGTCCACCCCCCCCCCCTCCTCTCTCTCTCTCTCTTTCTCTTTCTCATTCTGTGTGTGCTTTTCAGATCCAGGTGGCGCTAATGGTACCAGATCTTCTATACCTTTAATAAACACGGTCACATCTCCTTTCGAAAAATCAATTCAAGGGGCAACTTTAATACCCTGTGGTATATAGAAATCATGTTCAGATTACGTAATGTTGTTTGTTTGAAAGCCTTTGCGATTGTGTTAATATTTAAAAAAACAATACTTTCCCGGGTGCCACAGGCCAATTAGGCCTATGTTAATATTTGTTTTTTTATTATTATCATTATCATTATCATTAATATTATTATCATCAGCAGCGTCATCATCATCATTGTCATTATTATTATTATTATTATGACCATCATCGTTATTGTTTTTGTTTCTCAATTTTTTAACATTGATTATTAAAACATAACGTGTGAGATTTTGGGAGGAGGGGTGAGGGGCTTGTCAGAGCGGAAAGGTTATTTATTAGTTTTTAGGACCTTTGCAAAGTGATGATATTCTTGTCAACATAGCTCGTTACTGCGATGCTCCAGTGTTTCACAAAATAATTTAGAAGAAACGTAGACTTATGCAGGATTTCACCTTTAACGGCAGAATTTATCATAGACGCAAGGTTAACGTGATCGTTGAAACGAAATCATTCAAAATTGCAACAAAAAAAGGGGTGATTGGGACTCAATCGTAGGACTACAAAGATAATCACTCCCTACATTATGCAGCTTATTTTGTTTAGATATAGTTTAATAGTATTCAAGATAAAAAGGCTTTAAGATTAATTTTTTAAATATGTTTCGAGCAAGAAAGTTTTAGAATGGAAAAATATATCTTTAGACGAGCACCCTTCTACCTTTGACAATTTTCTACCACAGTATAAGCTAAAATGCGGTAATGGATCTCTAGAACTCGGCAAAGACATATACATCATGCTTGTCTTAACCACAATATATAATATAAATATAAATATGGCGTATTTGCGAAATGAATGTCACACGTTTTGAATATAAAATTATAAAGATAATGCGCAAAATCCATTGTTGAAGAGTTACATCGGTATTATGCGAACTTCTAGTTTTAGGGGGAAATAGGGCATATTACTAGTCAAATTATTTGTCCATAGCTGAGTTAAGAAGGTGGGTTCTGGGGAGAAAAATTATTTGTGATCTTTCTCATTTTCTTTATGTTAGTTATGGAAGGGTATCATAGAGGAAGATGTCCCCTTTAATTGAATGACTTCTCTTCAAATAACCTGATATTCGAAATTTTAAGAGTGTTTTTGGACCAAACTGTAATTCCACGAGTGTGTGCAATCTAACATTTCTGTGTACTGGTTTTCAGCAATAAACCATGTATTGAGTCGAATTCCTACCATTTGGTGTTTTCACAACCTCTCGGTATACAGAAGTTCTTATGTAATACATAATCGACCTTCCTAATTACGTCCAGGCAGTTTCTTTCCCAATGTAATCGCTTGACTTTATATATAAGGTGAAAGCTTTAATCACCACAATCACATGATCACAAAATACATGACCCTGCATCCGTTTTAAACAGATTGTGGTTACTTCTTCAAACATAATACCACGGCACAACAATGGTATTACATGCCTACTTAGATGATTTTACTGTATAACTAAATTCTAACAAAGAATCCAATGAAATAATGATGATCATAATCACAATCATAACACGTGTTTGCAAGACAAAGATCACAACAAAAAAGGCTTGACATATTTCTGCTTGGTAGCCTAAAGACTGTCCGGAAAACAATTTATACACATAATTAATTTCTTGCATGAAAGACAATATACATGTATATATTTTCTTTTCAATTTCTCTACATATATGAAACATTTAATCAGTATGGAACCGATCAGATACGAGCTACATAAAATACCTATCCGTGCAATTGATTGTTCATCGATTGAAAAAAAATGGTATATATTTCTTGTTTAAACGCATGTAACATCGGTTAAATAACTAACACACTTGACAGAAGGTTCGGCAAATATAAGAAAGCAATGCAAAAATTTTATAATACGGAGAGAATTGTTTTCCTCTGAAATATAGAACACTGCTAACGGCATGTGCTTGCTTGTTTATATAGATAATCTTCTGTATGATATATCCCGATCTCGATTTTTGAATACAATTATAATTTGGAAATGATAATGCAGCGTTCGAACTAGTCTAGCTAAAAGTTTTATCTTCCTTCGGCTCCATTTTCTACTCGATTGTTCTATTTTCTTTCTTTCCTTTTTTTTCTAAGGACGGTTTTCTACCATGACACTCATGGCTGCGTGTATACATCATATTGTTATATTATTACTAGTAAATATACACGATGATGTGTAACCTGTATAAAGCTTACTCAAGGCCGGAAATGGGGAAGGAATTGATACAATATTTTAATTCTAAGCTTACGAAATAGAGATATTTTAGGAATAACGAGGAAGAGCCCCCTCCTCTAGCATTCTAGTTGGCTCCAATACAAGCAGAAAAGATAAGAAACACAGATGAATCTTTAAGAATGAGAAAATTATGAAAGCTATCGTTTATTTTCCATGCTTCATAAATTTCCATACTTCTCCATAGAACATACATTAGTTTATCATACCTGGATATCATATTGGGCACATGTCCAAATCTTCATACACCCTCTATGAAACCTCTTTCAGTGTTGGTGTCACGTATATGTGACAGATAGAGTGGTCATTTGCATTTACCAATTGATTGACCACAGGAAAAGTATATGGTGGTCAATGTATACTGAACTACAAAAGAAACGTCGCACTTTTCAAATTGATATCTTTTACACATGATATTGGAATTTGATACGTAAAATCACATTTTATGCTTTTTTAACATCACAGATATGGCACTGACCGTCCATAACACATCATCATAACAAAATGTGATTTCTGTGTAGGATTAAAACTCATATCCTTTCCGTGAACATGGTAGTGCACTCGAGTGCAACTTTTTGAAAAGCATGATGCACATGCACATCCTCTATCCAGTGGGTTTAAAAGGGACCAAAAACCTTCATCCTGTCATTCGTTTCCTGAGCGCTGTCACCATGCCACGTCTGACTCGAAACCAGAAGGAACAAGCCATCGGACGTCTTCATGCTGGCCAACGTCCTAGAGTCATTGCCAACGACTTCAATGCAGCGTTCGGACAGTAGAGAGACTGCGGGAGCGATACAATGCAACCAACAGCACCAACGATCGTCAGCGCAGTGGTCGTCCCAGGGTGACAACAGCACGTCAAGATCGCCATCTTCACCGGGACCACTTGCAGGATCGCTTCTGCAGAGCAACAGAATCGGCTCTACAGACTATTGGCACACACAACAGACCAATTTCTGCAGCAACTGTTCGTCGTCGGCTGAGAAGCTTCAACTTGTCTTGTCGGCGTCCTGCTCGGGGCCCTATCCTCACCGTTCGACATCGTCGGGAACGTCTCATGTGGGCCCAACAACGTCAGAACTGGCGCTATCAACGACGAGAGTCGTTATTGTTTTGATTAACAAGTACAGACTTGTTAATCAAAACAAAGCAAAACATTTTCTCAGTTTTCACTCTTGAATAAAGAATATGTGTCATTGTAAATAAAACAGTTTCAAACACACGCATGTGCGACGTTTCTTTTGTAGTTCAGTATATATCAAAATTTTGACCATAAATCAAGCATTTTAAATATATGATTATAATTATATGCTACCATAGAAATTTTCGGAGAAAATTACAGATTTTTAAAAAGATATTAACTTATTTCAACATTAAACAAAAGTAAGTAAAAGTAAGCGAATGAGTAAAGTAATAATGTTTGGTATCATAAGAAACGGTAATAAACTTCCTACAAGTTTTGTACACAATATTTTGTGAAATGATAGATGGTTAATGATGGTTAATGAAGTGCAGACATTTGAAAAGTAAGCATTGATCAAATTTTGGTAAAATTCTGAAGAGAGCTATAAACCCCTTGGCACAGTAATAGTTAATTCCTTCTCCAACAACAAAGATAAATTTTTGGTCATTCTCAATACAAAACAAATATGGAGCTGCTTGTATCTTTAGCGATTTAATTCTTGTTGATATAGGGGTTAAGTAATAGAATTTCAATGAAGGAAAAACATTCACGATCTTCTCCATTTTATAATACAAAAAGAGAGTTTCCAAACGAAGCAATAGATTTAATGCCAGAACATTTATGTAATAAAGTTTAGCTGTCACCTTCACTCACATAGCCATCTATAAACAGAGTTGACCGATTCGCTTTCATTTGCAGTAAAGCGCGTGTCGCTTTTTTAGGCACGTATTCAAGAAAACAATGTGCGTATTATTGCCACCACGACCAAATCAATCACATAGCCTATTAAGACAGATAGTCGGGACACTACATGAACATTTGTACATTGAAATACAAATTTATAACATGAAACATTTCGGAAATATGAACGATTAACCAAGCAGGAACAAATTCCGATGACGTAACTATCTCAACGAGCGATGATCAATCCTAAAACCCACCATATAGCGACACCTGTTATCCATTTATCTATGTGTTGCAGGGAACATTCGCCTGGTAATCGTCAAACTCTTCCCTCCAGATTTCCATGTCATTCTGCCAAGATGAGAAGTCTTCCCGCCACTGCTTTTCATCTTCATCAATGTCACCTGATGAATAACGCACAAAATTGTTTTAAAGTCATTTAATCGTATTAATGACCCGTCTCAAGAAGAGTGACATATATTATGTGCATATCTGATGCCCTCTTTACTTAATGTCAAATATATGATTCACACTATCGTTCACTAAAATTTTCTTTTTAAGCATTCGAGGTAAACTAACTATTTAAAAAGTGCGAAAAGCGTCAACAGAACCTCAAAAGGATTTATAAACATTTTATGTCAATAAATAATCGTGTTTTTTTTTCTTTGTCAAAGAATGTTGCATGAATATAATCAATAAACTCATGTGCTAAAGGTACGGAAACATTGTAAGATACGGTACCTCATGCTGGTTTTTCAACATTTCAACATTTAACATGTAACATCGCTCAGCATACCCAAATAGAAGAAAGCCTCTTACGTTGGAAATAAGATATTCATCAAATTGAGAATCAGAAGTTAAATCGATATATTTACATGCACATGAAACTTAAAGAAGAATGTAATCAGTATTTATTTAGAATTGCACGCTATATATTATTCCGCACTTCATAGAATTGTTTTGTAAACCAAGAACGCAAGGATTTTATTATACAGCAAATACGGCAAAGAGAATATAAATCATACATGGTAAGTTTTGGAATTAGAATTGTTTAAAAGAATATGAGCTAGCATCTTCTTTTAATTATTAAGTCTCAAACTTTTCCCATATTGATAGGACATATTCTTTCATTAAATAAAAAGAAAATACCATTGTTATCTGTTTTAATTATCATGATATAGAATGTACATCACCTTTTATATCTTCAATGGTTAATCTTCCAGAGAAAAAAGTGTATATCATTAAGCCAGCTCTTTAAGATATATACAATGTTTGTATTTTAGTAACAAAAAAATATCGCAGTTTTGAATAAATTTTGATTATATGACCGATGTTTGATATATATACTTAATGGGTTTCATCATTTACAGCCAGTATATTACTAAAGCCATGTTTTCATGCTTAGGGACAGGACATTTGCGCTAACTAATCGAATATCATTTAGGCTTACATTTGCATACATAATCTTAACGATAAAGTTGAGTTCTAGTCATGCTATTACATTGTGAAAAAACTGCCTGGAAGAAACTGAGAAAGGTTAATTATGTAGTTATTAAAATTGGTGTATACTGTCAGGCTTTGGAATCACCAAAATTAATAAGAAATTTGCTCAGTCTTGCTGAAGGTTGTAAATGCACTGCACACAGGAATGTGTATGTGGAAAAACACACATGAGTGTGTCATGCATATTTGGACCAAACCTTCAGCTATTATTTCCAATCATATTTCGAATATGATGACATTTGAAAAGCAATCTTTTTTGAGAGGACATTTCTTGTAAGATATTCCTCAAATCTGACATAAACATTGTGAAAGCTGACAAGTTATTTTTCACCTTTACCAGAATCCAAACCTTCTCTTTAAATCCTTTGATAACCATTATAAGAAGGGGTTAGGGTTACGGTACCACCCAGTGAATGATGATACACACCTGCAAATGCAGCAAGAGTGGGTAGATGCACGTTCAACAGGCGAGATTGTCTTGCTCGTACAGCTCTACCATTCTCAAACTCCGGAGTCAGCTCCTTATAACGTAATTCAGGTATGGTAAATAGAGGCCAACTATCATATTCTTGTCCATTAGGATCATTTGGGTCCCTGAAAACAAAATAATGGAATACGGCAATGAATCGGTGAGGCTAATGAATTAGCACCTGAAAGGCATATGCAACTTGCCGTTACTGCTCCATAAATGTTCGTAAATGCGTCACAAACAAAAGGCCTAGCTCAAACGAGGCGTCATTTTGCTGACGTTAGGGCAGTGTCATTGACTTGTACAGTTATTTATTTATTTATTTTTTTTTTTTTGCGCGCGTGTTATGAAAGAGTGATATCGTTTAAAAAGTGATGGTGCAATGAACAGTGCAAACAATACTTTAAATAACTGGCGTATATGTTAATGGCCTCCACAGGCTTGATTGGCGTACATACTGACGCCTCGTGTGAGCCGGGCTCTAAGCTTATCATGCCTGATGCAGGCCTACCAGGTATCATTTTGCTGATGGAGGACTGCGCCACGGTCTTGCATGGCCTTCGATGCGCTATGCGAGTGCAACCACTGCGTTGAATCAGTGGAGAGTTATCTTATTGACTTAATAGGGTAATTAGTGCAGGTGATGAAATGCAATCAGAATGAAGCTTCGTCCACAAAGGGAATTTTAAACATAATATCGTGTCGGGGAATTGATAGCAAGATCTGACGAGAAGAATTAAAGTCATCAACTCGTAACTGTTTTCACGAAAGTTACGGATTAGCGCGCAACTAAAAGAAAGTTAGTTTTGAATAAATCGCTTTCAGAGTTTTAAAGCATAATCCCAACCTCTTTAATGTATGAAGGGTGAATACATTTTATATCTTGGGATAGATCATTTTTCAATTTTTAATTCTATGTTTAATTATTTGCATATTTTTTTTTAATATTTGGGGGGAAATGAGCAGTAAACATAACCGTCATTTCGTGAAAACAAAAAAAAAATCAAGGACGCGCTTTGATTTGTTTTCGTGAAGTGACGGATCTCAGCCGCGTGCGTGTAACGCCCTCTTTTTTGTTTTTACGAAGTGACGGATCTCCGCGCCGCGCACGTAAAACATACGAGACGGCTATAAGCCGTCACTTAGTGAAAACAGAAATCCTTTTTTGAGGTAGTTTCTTGTTGACGTTATCGCTATAGTTACATAACTAGACATTATTATGGTCTGAAGTTTGTGAGGTTCAAGATGTTAGTGAATGATGTCAAAAAATGCAAAACAATCAAAATTGAAAGAAAAAAAATGCGATTTTCCTCATTACCGTCACTTCGTGAAAACAGGGACGAATTGCATGGCTGTATAAGTGAGTAGTAGGTGAAAAACTTATCAGATCGGTGCGTAATAGCAGAAGCGAAAGTAGACGGGAAATATGAACTGGCGTTATGGATCATTTCTTACGAATAATGATAGACAACATATTTATACGTATTAAATCTCGATCTTTATAAATTTAATTGGTAAAACTATTTCAAAATTCCATTCCGTCACACCCTTTCCTTCTTACCCTGTCTTAGCAAAGTTAGTCCAATATCGCATGGTCTGGACCGACATCGTTTTTTCTTCATCCGTCAGATTATGACCATGGATATCAGCGAGCTCGTCAATGAATGGAAGACCAAAAATAAAGATGGCGTCATCACCGTGGCTCGCCCCCATCCAAGGAGTGAATTTCTCATACTCTCCAACCTCTCCAAAAAAGCTCCTGCATGTAATCAAGGAAAATAGTGATGAACATGTACTTGTCTCTACGGACCTATCCACAACAAGCTCTTTTTTACTTAAGACCCTCTCCCTGCATCAAAAACAAATTACGGATTTATCTCTAATATTTTTTTTTTTTTGTAGCGACAAAATTGTATTTTTGTCGATATTTGAAAGTCGATATTATTCCTGATTTTATCTTACGTGGCAGATGGACCATGCGTCATGTAGTACTTGAAAACCAGACCACCAACTTCAGCGTGTTTCCTCACTAACGCATCAGTCGCAGCGGCAAAGGCATTGTCACCAACGAGATCAACGAAAGACGAGAAGTAGTCTGCATTTTCTTGGTCATACGTCGTCCAATCCGTATACTCCTGAATCACAGCATCCTCCAAGATGGCGTCATCGCTGTAAAAGGAAGTGACGGACGGCACGAAGTTTTCGAATTCTGCACGAGGCACATGGGGTGGCTCAGTCTTTCCTTGGTAAGACGGATAATTCCTCAGAACAGTCAATGTACCTTCATCCTTGTTGAAGCCTGTCAGAATGGATACGTTAGCGAACTCGCCTCTGTCGTAAAGATTCCAAGGTGTGTCTGTCATAAAGGTGCCATCGTTTGTAATTTTATAGCTGCCAGTTGAGGCGTAAATCTAGAATAGGACAAATTATGAAGCAAACAAAGCGAATAGATTTTTTGAAACACAGGACAATACATATATTTTAAATACAACTTTTTTCTACATGTATTTCAAGGCATCCCATGAAACTGGTTAATCAGAATTTCTGTTCAAAATTATCAGGCAAGTAACTAAAATTTGGGTTGGGGTCGAACTGTCAAGTGAATGGACCTACGGCAAAGATCTGAGAGGGGTGGAGCCACCGAGTTGAACCAGGAAAACTGAACTATTTATCTTAAAATCAACCTTCTGTTGCGGGAAGGGTGTTTAATAGAGGTCTGTTCCCTTTCCAGCCCATGAATAGTTAAGCTGTTTTAAACATGAAAATCATCGTTTCATTTTGCTGTCAACAAAGAGTTGAGCAGCTTTAAAACCTTAAATTTCAAATATTCCGAATTTTAGAGCGACTGATATGGGGAAGTCCATGATAATTTAATACTCTAGTAATTTTCTTTAATCTAAAGATTAACATTCTGTAACATTCTTAAAGCAAACGAGGCTGAATTGTTTCCCCTAATTACACTGTTCTTGTTGTTTTTTGTTCTTTTTTTTTAATTCTGCATCACTTTTTTCTGTATGTATTCCGGACTTCTCTTCTAGTGTTATTTTATTTAGTGCTATCATCATAAAGGCTGATTTAATCAGCCGTAGATTCCCCGATACCCCCTAAATTTTAGACTCATGCTTAATTTCACTTTTCTATCATGTTCCAAATTAATTTACTTCGAATAATACGAAATGCAAAGAATTTCCGTTCCTAGGCCCTATAATGGATTAAACAAAATACAGATATTGGTAATACCGGATATGCTGCTCCCATCAATTCCATTGCGTCTTTCTCTCTCAAGCAAGCAATCAGAATGGATGAGCTGGAGGTATCACATCCCATCGCCACACCAAGGGCTTCAGCCTTCTGCCGGTCATTCTCTGGGTTTAGCTCAAATGCCCATGGTGTAATTGCGTTACCACTCTTTGACAACAAATCATAATAAATCATTAGCACTAATCTCGCACTTACATAAAACAAAAGAAACTGACAGTTTAGAAGTACAGCAAACCATAAAAAAGTGGATCTGCATCAGCTGACTATGACAAGCCAGAAATGACGAAACCTTGAGGAATGAGAAATGTTTATGTTCTATATCAATGTTCTTTAGGCAACAGCCAAGATTGCTACATATACTCGAGTGCTTCATATATAATATAGAAAGTCATTAGTATATCAGATGGTGCTGGTTTCCGTGACCATGCACGCCTCTGTTTATTAATTTACATAGCCTGATGGTCAATGACACTGACTTACTTCTCCTTCCTTTTTATAGATCGTTTAATGATCCACTCTGCTGCTCTCTCTTGCTCTCGCTCTCTCTCTCTCTCTCTCTCTCTCTCTCTCTCTTTCTCTCTCTCTCTCTCTCCTGTTCTTCCTCTATGTAGACATCAGGAAATAAATACTTTCTATCCACCTGCAAGATGGCTTGATGAAAAAGATCACGGCTCATTGGTGACAACAGATGGAAGTTGACAGCCGCTCCGCCAGCGCTCTGTCCGAAAATAGTCACTTTGTTAGGATCTCCGCCGAATTCTGACGAAGCAAACATATCGAGAAACATCTCGTCATACGATTTCTCATTTTACCTAATTGTTAAGATTCAACCTTTCCCTCAATGTTACCCTCTTATTGTTATGTACATTAAAGAATATAACTGAATGCTGATCACAGGCATAGCCAGGATTTTTCAATAGGAGGCAGACGTGAAGGATCCAACCGCATAGCCAGGATTTCATTTAAGGGGGCGGTTGTGGGGCACGCGGAGAGTGCAAAATTGGTGATGAGCACGCAAAGCGTGCTCCTCAGGTGCAGGGAGGGGGAGTTTCCCCCTTCCCGTGCGAAGCGCGAAAGCTTAGGCAAAGATAAACGGCTCGTAGCAAACAATTTTTTAGGCGGAAAGTTATAGCTAGACGCCCTGACTGCTTTTCATTTATTTGGACGTAATACTGCACTGTATGTAACAGGGGTGCATGCAGGGACGGGAAGTTCCCCCTTTCAACTCGAAACGCGAAAGCTCTGACGTTTTAGCATCCTTTTTGAGGCGGAATATTAGTTGGACGCCCAGGCTGCTTTTCAATTATTTTGGACGCAATACAGCACTGTATGTAACAAAGGGAGGATGCAGGGAGTGCGGAGTTTCCCCATTCCCGCGCGAAGTGCGAAAGCTCTGATGTTTTAGCAAATTTGAGGGAAAGATATCAGCTCGTAACACTTTTTTTATAGGCGGAAAGTTAGTTCGATGCCGTGGCTACTTTTCAGTTATTTGGACACAATATTGCACTGTATATGTGACAGGGGTGGGTGCAGGGAGGGGGAGTTTCCCCCTTCGCGAAAGCTCGACGTTTTAGCAAATTTGAGAGAAAGATAACGGCTTGTAGAGCAAACCATTTTTTAGGTGGAAAGTTATAGTTCGACGCCCGGACTGCTTTGAAATTATTTGGATGCAAGTTAGCGAAGCCAGTGGCGTATCTAGGGAGTATGGCGCCCGAGGCAAACAATAAAGTTATGCGCCCCCCGCCTCCGAGTGCCCAAACTTATCACGTTATTGTACAAGCGAGGGAGCAAAGCGACCGAGCGGCAAATTGTTCAATTTTTTTCTTGTGCATTTTACCCATGAAATTTTGCATTTGACCACCGCAGTAGACCACAGGTAGAGAAGCTCGAATTTTATACATCGATAAAAGGTTTTTCTATTCACTCACTTCTACAATCAGGAGCAGAAATGAAAACCCTATAGGCTTGAGAATGAGTCGAGAAATTCAGCAAGGCGACCTGAAGTTGAGATTTCTTCCAAAAGTTGAACCTTTGCAAATGCTGTTTTGTACACTTTATCCTATGTTGGGAGCGCAATATTTAGCAGGAGTCATATGAAACTTACATGATATAGCGAGCAAAGCAATTACACCTTTATTTTTCAAACTTTTTGAACCCTTAAAGCTATTTAAGAACTATATACTGGGGGAGCGAAATTACGAGATTCAGAAAGAAAATAATGTGAGGGAGCAAAGCGACCGAGCTTTGGAAAATATTCGCATTCCAAACTAGATTTCTAGTGCATTTACCCAGCGGATTTGGGGGCGCGTGATCCGTAAAGATTATGATTTTTCTTCATTTCCCCCTATTTTTCTTTCTCTCCTTTGCGCTTTTTGCGCCCCCTCCAAGTGCTGCCCGGGGCACGTGCCCCCTGTCCCCTAGATTATGATTTGTCTTCATTTCCCCCTATTTTTCTTTCTCTCCTTTGCGCTTTTTGCGCCCCCTCCACGTGCTGCCCGGGGCACGTGTTCCCTGTCCCCTAGATACACCACTGAGCGAAGAGCCCGAACGGGGGTGGGAGGAAGTATCCCCCTCCTACATCAGGGAATTTTTCAAAAATCTGTCTATTAAACTTGCATTTTAGAGCATCCCAAAATGGTTTTTTGCTCAAGAAAGTAAAGGAAGAAGGTCAGCAAAGAGCTACAATGCCAACCTATTCCAGTATTAGTCACGCGTTCAGAGGACTTATTCGTCAACCCTGTCCTAGAATGCAATGTCTACGAAGAGTTCAAAAAGCAAAAATGTCCACTTCTCACTCTTCACTACAATCAGTCTATATGACGAATGCATGCCCACTCTTTAAATAACAAATTTGATGAATTCAACTGCATGGTCCATGACATGAACATTGATCTGGTGTGCGTCAGCGAAACTTGGCTCAAAGACGACATCCCCCAAAACGTCTTCGACATTCCTGGTTACAATATGTACTGGAAGAACAGTAACAGAAAACAAGGCGGAGGTATTGCCCTGTACGCCAAATCTTACCTAAATGCTACTCCCACCCAAATTGATATTCCAGAGGAGCTTGAAATTCTGTGGGTACATCTCCGTCCCAGCAGACTACCAAAATCCATTTCATCTATTTTCGTAGCTGCAATCTACTCAACCCAGACAGCGTACATGATCAGACTTTAGTCCACTCACTTGTAGCTTCCCTTGATGATATTTTCACAAGTCACCCGGGAGCAGGTACTGTAATTGCGGGAGACTTCAGTCGTCTTAACATTGCCCCACTCCTTAATGCCCACAGGCTAAAACGCGGTAAATCTTCCGACTCGAAATGATGCAACGTTAGATAAGATTCTCACAAATATGAACACTCACTATAAGCCAGTGGAACTCGTGTTGCCTATTTGACTAAGTGATCATTACGGGGTAACCTGGAGACCTAAACAGCGCCAGGTTCAAAAAAATGATGTTAAACGCAAAGTTATCCGACCAGTGCGTGAATCAATTATACGAAGCTTTGGAGATTGGATAGCGCACAAGGACTAATCTACATTTCCCTAGTAAATGCATCAGAATACATGTCTCTGACAAGCCATGGATAACACCGAGAGTGAATGCAATGATAAAACAACGACAGACAGCATTCCAGCAAAACTATCCCAACTGGCATGAGCTGCGCAACAAGGTTCAGAGACAAACAAAGTGAGCCAAAAAGGCATTTTACCACGATCGTGTCCAAAACCTGAAGCGAGAAAATCCAAGTTCATGGTACAAGTACATAAAGCTAATTAGTGTGTAAGATATGTGAAATTTATGCTCAAATCCGGCAGAAAGCATGAAATTTGGCATACAGGGGTATTTTGGGGCGCTGATTTCAAAAATTGCCGGCCCCCAGCGATCTGACCACCCGGTCGGCCGCCATCTTGAATTTCAAAATGGCCGCCATTGAAAATCTTTAAAAACCGTTTTCTCGAGTTTTACAAGACCTGTGGCACAGAAATTTGGCATATAGAGGTATTTTGGGGTGCTGATTTCGAAAATTGCCGGCCCCCAGCGAGCTGACCACCGGGTCGGCCACCATCTTGAATTTCAAAATGGCCGCCATTGAAAAATCATGAAAAATCATTTTCTCGAGTTCTACAAGACCTGTGGCACGGAAATGTGGCAAATAAGGGTATTTGGGGGTGATGATTTCGAAAAAATTGCCGGCCCCCAGCGAGCTGACCACCGGGTCGGCCGCCATCTTGAATTGCAAAATGGCCGCCATGCCAATTCATTAATAATCCCTATCTTCAGTTCTAAATGACCTGTGGCACTGAAATTCGGTACACACTGGTATTTTGATATCACGAATTTAAAAAATGCCAGTTCCAATAGGTTTGACCACTGTGTTGGCCGCAATCTTGAATTCCAATACGGCCGCCATGATGAATAATTAAACATCATTATAGGCCAAGGTCTAGTCCTTGGCCTTAGTCAGATATAGGTACCACAAGAGGTGGCAAAACCTTTGTACTGCCATTTTGATTGTTAATCGAAGAAATGTGGATGAGCTAGGACAGCAAATCTAAATGAGAAGCTTTGTGAATATAAAGATCCTTTGGGGGCAAAATCCAATAAAAAATCCAATATAAGCTGTCTGAATACAAAGACTAGCAAAGAGTATAAATGGGGATTCCCCTCTGAATACTCGCGCGTGATTGGCTAAAAGTTAAGGAGCCTTCATATTTCTAAGCAACTCACCCTGCAGAGTATGACAATAAAGTTCTTCAAGTCCACCATTTTATGATGGTAAGTTACCTTTATATTTCATATACTTAGAAAATCATTTAATTTATTACATTGACTCTGTGAACAAAGATGTTTGGCTGAGAGAACAATGAAATAAAATGATTTTTGTGAAATTATTTTGATAGAATTTTCTATTTAGTCCCACATGTTGAGTTTGGTGTTATAATATGTAACTGTAAGGGAGGGGAGGTCTATCATTATTTTTTCCTAATCAAAAACATTGTTCTTTTATAATTCCATTATAAATTGTTCCATTTATCTAATTACTTGATGAAAATAATGCATGGGTGAAGTATTCAGAATAATATCAAAACAGTTATCACAATTTTACATGCTTTGTACAGTTTAGATAATTAGTCTACGGTACCAGACCAAGTGAATGAAGGGACACTTATAACAAGGTGGTAAAAAAGCACATCTGTGGGGGAAAAAGGCAGGAATCCTTAAAATTTTCTTTATGAAAGCACAAATATTTTTAATCTTACTTTTGAAATGGCCGATCCAAATTGGAAAAAAAATCTTAAGAATACACTTGTGTTGTGATCACTAAGATTATCATGGTTTTTTTTTTTTATTATTTTTTTAAAATCGAAATCTGATTTGTAAGTGTGCAAAAGCACTCATGTGTTTTCCTTTTTTTAAACATCTGAAGCTATGAGTATGATTTTACGATGTGTCTCAAAAAGGAAACCAAACTTTCATGATTGTTAGTAAGAAAATTATCAAATAAATAATTATGAAACTATTAATTCTTGAAAATATGACCTATTAGCATTCCGAAAATACCTTAATTAGGTTATTATGACCAAGCATTACTGAATACTATTCCAAAAAAAAGTAGTGCAAAGTAGCAGAAGGTTCATTTCCACTGCACATCGATAGGCAAATTTTGAGTGTGTACCCTAGAACAATGGAATTGTGCATTTGCTTTGTCAACATTACTTTTAAAAAAAAATTATGTGTCTGAATTGAATGTTCTTAAATGTAAAGAAAAACACAGATTGTATGACGTGAAGAAGTGGTGAGGTTTTTAATTTTCTTATTTTGTTGATTTTTTATTGTTCTTTGTCACGATTGTGTCAGCTGTGTATGTTCTAAAAACAATGGTGTTCAGTGATGTGTGGTCCTAGAAAGACCATCAAAGTTCCATATGAATATAAGCAGGATGTATTTCAAGAGATCTGATTTTTCTTGTCACTGATTTTATGTTTTTATCCGGAAAAGACATTAAATTATTTTTTTTTCTGATACACCCAGTTTTAGAATTTGGGTCATACGTTGATATCATTCAAAAAAGTGAACTAACATCTTCTGTTATTCTTATCCTTTATTTTCTTCTTTTTTCTTCTTCTCCTTCTTCTTCTTCTACTTCTTCTTCTGCTTATTCTTCTTCTTCTGCTTATTCTTCTTCCTCTTCTTCTTCTCCTTGCCTTGCTTTTATTGAAAGTCCATTTTTTTTAGAATGGCCCCAGGCAAGTTTTGTATTTTTGTATTAGGCCAATAGATTATTTTGCGGGGTACACATATCATATCCAAGTTTTACCAGAATGAGTAATCACAAGTAAAAAAACAAAACAAAAAACAAAAAAACAAGAACAAAATATTTCATATATGTTCACTGTCCAAGTAGCAGTCTATGCATCCCTTTGATTTGTCTTATTGTTTTATCTTTTTTAGATTTGGTGTAGCCCATGGAGAAGACAATTAAGGGCTTTGCATGCTGGTCTCCAGTGAAACAAAATGAAGCTTCATTATTGCAGGTGAGTGGAAATTAAAATGAAATATGGAATGAATATAATATTCAAATGTTCCATACTTTCTACCTATGTTTATACATCGATGAATTCTTAATTTACACAGGCATTGAACATAATTGTTTATTGATTCTCTTGTTGATGATTTAATTGAAGAATATACCATTTATTGTAACGTCATGAATATTTGGAACAGAATTGGTAATTTCAGTATGGCCACCCAGAGAAATTTTTTAATTCCATCTCTTGAGTTCAAAATGCTGCTTTGTGCTTGAATTTGTTGCAATGAGGTATTTCAACATATTAAATTCACTAATGGATAAATTTGAAATATCTTCACAAACATAATGCTTGCCCTTTTGAATTTCAATATGCTGGACAAGGCAACAAAAATGCAGTTGATTCAGTTTATTTGATATTTTATAAATTGAGCATGGTATATAATGATTTTTAAAAATTGCTTCAATGACTCCAATGTAATTAGCACTTTGTGGAAAAAAAATGATAAAAAGGAAAACTGTGTTTCACTGTGTTTCAATAACTCCAATATTATTAGCAACTTTATGAAAAGTTTGAACTAATTTAAGTTCATTTTTTTCTGTAAACAATCAAATTTGTTCTGTTTGCACTTGTCTACAATGTAGAGCCTTGAGAAGTGAGCCATTTTGTCACTGGATACACATCAAGCTTTTCTAGTGAGAGCATGGGCATATACAGTCAGAGAGACAAGTTTTGGAGATTTTGAAGAACAATATCTTTTGTCCTGGAAATCGTAGTGCATGTAAGTATGAACTATCATCAACACATGTTGAATTGTTAATAATTCCTAGCCTGAAGACCATAATTTATTTTGGCAAGCCGGTACATTTTTTTTTGGAGAGAGAGAGGGGTCAAAAAGTGAAAAAGTTGGTTTTTGTCAACAAAAACGGTCGACCATGGCCATGATGGAATTAGAAAGGGTCGACTTTTACCTCCTCAAAATTTGACAAGCAAGCAAGAAAAATAAGGTTACCAGCTCCAAAAACAGTTGACATTTTCCTTTTTTTTTAATTTACTTTTGCGGGGTGGCGGGAGGGGCCCTGTTTGGTAGTGGCAGATCCAGGGGCCCGGACCCCCCCCCCCCCCCCCACAGGAAATAATGTGACATTTTTTAAAAGACAATAGAAAAGTGTTTCAATAACTCCAATATTATTAGCAACTTTATGAAAAGTTTGAACTAATTTAAGTTCATTTTTTTTCTGTAAACAATCAAATTTGTTCTGTTTGCACTTGTCTACAATGTAGAGCCTTGAGAAGTGAGCCATTTTGTCACTGGATACACGTCAAGCTTTTCTAGTGAGAGCATGGGCATATACAGTCAGAGAGACAAGTTTTGGAGATCTTGAAGAACAATATCTTTTGTCCTGGAAATCATAGTGCATGTAAGTATGAACTATAATTCCTAGCCTGAAGACCATAATTTATTTTGGCAAGCCGGTACATTTTTTTTGGAGAGAGAGAGGGGTCAAAAAGTGAAAAAGTTTTTTTTTGTCAACAAAAACAGTCGACCATGGCCATGATGGAATTAGAAAGGGTCAACTTTTACCTCCTCAAAATTTGACAAGCAAGCAAGAAAAATAAGATTACCAGCTCCAAAAACAGTTGACATTTTCCTTTTTTTTTTAATTTACTTTTGCGGGGTGGCGGGAGGGGCCCTGTTTGGTAGTGGCAGATCCAGGGGCCCGGACCCCCCCCCCCCCCCAGGAAATAATGTGACATTTTTTAAAAAGACAATAGAAAAGTGTGTACAATTTTTTTTTCTTCTTTTTTTTTTTTTTTTGGGGGGGGACCCTCCCTGACGTCAAGGGGGGGAGGGTGTGAAGAAAAAGTGAGCCCCCTCATGCCGCCCCCTCCCCTTACTGGTCAAGCCTGGATCCACTGCTGCTGTTTGGACTGTTAGAATAATAACTATCTGTGATGATATTATTAAAGTCCATAACAATAATAATGATAATAAAAGAAAATAATGATAACAATAATAATGAATAACAATTATCGAAACAATTATAATTTATTGCATTATCTTTCTCTTTCAGATCAAATGTCAACATCAGAGAAAGCACCGTCAACAATGGCAAGGCCAACAGACTGGAGCCTATGCGCTCTTTGCCAGGAATACTCAGAAAATGAACTACTCAGAGATGCCAGTAGAGCCAGCAATCAGTCAAGTCGAGATGTCTACGAGACTCTTGCCCAGAACCTCAGAACACTGAATGATGTAGGTGCTTTGCCTTGTGGGATAAACATTTCCCGACTGGATGAAGGTTGCGGTATTGCAGAAACACTAGGTACTCATGCTGCCAAATGGCACAAGAGATGTTACAGGCAGTGTTGCAGTTATAATGTGGGTCGAGCTGAATCAAGGGCAAGGAAACGGGCTGCAGAAAATAAACTTGATGAGGAAGTTTTCTCGCCTGTTAAGAAAAGACTAAGAACAAGTTTTGCATCATCATCTGTAACACAAAGTGATGCTAGCACATGTTTCTTTTGCGATACAGTTATTAATAATGATCAAATAGTTCACAGGGCAGCAACACTAAATTTAGATTCAAAAGTTCGAATGATGGCGACAGAACTGAGAGAAACAGAACTTCTAGCTAAATTATCAGTAGGTGATATGACAGCATCAGGTGCTGTATATCACAAGAAGTGTCTGACTGCCCTTCACACCCGATACAGATCATTTGTAAGGAAGAATGAAGTACAAGCCAGTTCAAATGAAACTATGCAACTAGAATCAGTAGCATTGGCGGAACTGGTGTCCTATTTGGAAGAAATGAAGTGCACAGATGGTAGCTATACTGTGTTCAAGTTAGCAGATCTCGTAAAGCTTTATACAGAGCGTTTGGTGCAACTGGGAGGCGATGCGTCAAAGAGGATTAATTCGACTCACATTAAAGACAAGCTTCTGAGACAGCTTCCAAGTCTTGAGGCACATACAACCAATCATGAAGTTCTTTTGTCATTCAAAGAGGACACTGGCGAAGCTTTACTGCATGCCTGTGGACAAAGCTCCGATGATGATGCTGTCATTCTTATGAGAGCTGCCCAGATTGTGCGCAAAGATATTTTCCAGAGGCAGTATCAATTTAATGGATCCCTTCTTGATGAATCATCTAACAACACAGCACCGTCATTGACAGCGTTGATGCAAATGATCCTTGCTGGTACAAACATTAAAAAACAGACTGCGATCAAGAAAGGTGTAAGTGTCCATGTACAATCCTTAAGCCAACTTGTCACATTCAACACCATCAAACGAGGCAGGTTGGAAACTGCAGCAGTACGTCACAATGTGGAGCGTGAAACATCTCTACCGCTTTACCTGGGTCTGCTCATTCATAGCAAAACAAGGAAACGGGATCTTGTTGATGTTCTTTTTCAATATGGTGTGTCTGTTTCCTATGATCGTGTCCTGCAAGTATCCACAGATGAGGCGAACAGGGTTATTGAAGTCTACGAAAAAGACCGTGTTGTGTGTCCAACCAAACTGCGAAGTGGGTTATTCACAACAGGGAACCTGGATAACATAGATCACAACCCATCCTCCGTATCCTCTCGAAGTTCATTTCACGGTACAGCAATTTCACTTACACAACATGTTTCACAGGATAATAGTGGTACGATTACAAATCATGAGAACTTCACTGCGAATGAGAAGAGTAAGCGTAGGAAAGTCATAACTGCCCTACCTACATCTTACAGTGATGTCCCTCCTGCAGCATTTCCATCTAATCAGCCCATTCCAAGAAAATCTAAAGGTCAGTCAACTCCAAATGTGTCGACCAGAATAGAGGACAAGGAAAGTCAATGGCTTTCTTTTGTACACAGACTGCACGAGAACGGAAGTCTAGAGAGTGAAGAGAACATATCCTGGGCAGCCTACATGGCGAATCTACAGGTTGGAGTTCCTCGACCACCTGCTATTACAGGACTGTTACCTATGTTCCGAGAGAGTGCTCATACATTGGCAATGGTGAAACATGGGATGAACTTAATCAAGCAGGCAACAGATCTAGTGAATCCGGGACAGGTTCCTGTTCTCACAGTTGATCAACCTCTCTATGCTATAGCAAAGAAGATCCAGTGGACATGGCCAAGTGTATATGGCGAAGACAAGTTTGTGGTGATGATGGGAGGACTTCACATAGAGATGGCATTGTTGAAAGTAATTGGTGACTTCTTAGAAGGGAGTGGTTGGACGAGTGTGATGACTAATGCAGGTGTAACAACAGAAGCGAGAGCAGAAAGTCTTCAGAAAGGATCGCAAACTTCCAGGGCCCAATGGGCACACCAGGTCACTGCTGCGGCACTTTATTCTCTACAGCAAAGAGCATACGAAGACTACCTCAAAACCTGTGCAAGTGAAGATATCAAATCATTCGATGCTTGGAAGCTCAAGATGGCCACAGATTACCCGCAGTTTTGTTACTGGAATAAAGTTCTGCAGTTGGAATGCCTTCTCCTTGCATTCATAAGATCACAGAGGGAAGCCAACTACATGCTGTACGTGGAGACCCTTAGGGCAATCATTCCATGGATGTTTGCCATGGATCATTACCATTATGCTAGATGGTTGACAGTGCATCTCACAGATCTCCAGGGGCTTCCAAACAATTCCATGAATACTCATCGTGCATTTGTCGATGGGAAATTTGTCACTCAGAAGTCATCACACAGGTTCTCTGCAATAGCAAATGACCAGGTACATGAGCAGCAGAATGCCGTAGTTAAAGGTGATGGTGGAGTCATAGGAATTACTGAGAATGAAGCAGCTCTTCGCCGATGGATGGTGGCTGGTCCTGAAATAGCAAGAATCGTGAGTGAGTTTGAAGACCAGTTCCAGAGCCAGAAGGAACCTGATGTCCGTCACCATGATCAGTTACCTAGTGTGCAGAAATCCTTTGCATCAGATCTCAACAATTCAATCAGTTCGTTCGAGAAACTGGGGAACCCATTTGCCGAAGACACTAAAGATCTGTATGTGCTTGACACCAAGGTCATCATGCCTAATGAAGTGATAGCTCAACTACGATCTGTGGAGGAAACTGGCAACAAACAATTCAATGCATTTGTAGAGAAGAGACTGAATGATTCTTCTGTCAGTTTCTATGACAACATTTCCAAGAACAATCTGGGACTGTTCAAATCCAAGCCCAAGAAAACACCTGCAAAGTCTCTGATGAAGATGACTAATATGAAAAGCAATGTTGAACTGTTCTCTCGAATGTACATTTCTTGTCAGGCAAGAGATGGTGATCTTGATGCATTCTTCGAACACGAATGTCACGGTTGGCCTCCGGCATTGGCTGAAGATATTAATACAATGCGCCCACCAACCAGCAAAGCCGATCTTGTGCCCTGTTTGGAAGCCCTTGTCCCATATCCTGAACGTCCTGATGAAACACCCGTTGCAGAAGTCTGCATTTTTGATGGGGCTGCCTTAGTGCATCAGCTGGATCCTAAGAAATGCAGTAGTGTGATCAGGACATTTGGTGATTATGCACAGAAACAGTTTCTTCCATACATTGCACGAAAGTTGAATGAGGAGACAGTAGTACGTGTTGACGTTGTGTGGGATACCTACAGATCGGACAGTCTAAAAGGAGGCACCAGGCTTGGTCGTGGAAGTGGCATACCACTCCATGTAACTGAACAGACGTCGGTACCACATAACTGGAGCAGTTTTCTTCGTGTAAATTCTAATAAGAAGACATTGTTCAGTTTCCTTGCAGCTTCTCTTCAGACGATGAATGTTCCAGATGGGAAAACACTTCTTACAACCCAGGGAGAAGAGGTAAAATCAAACCCTCATTCAGATGTGTGGCAGAACATTCAACCATGTACACATGAAGAAGCAGATACACGTATGGTGCTTCATGCTTGGCAGGCATATCAGCAAGGGTACCAAAGTATCATAATCCATGCAACGGACACGGATGTGGTTGTGCTGGCAATCGCAGTGGCAAGTAAAATGGATGGCATCGCGATGTGGTCGGCCTTTGGGCATGGAAAGAATCTTAGGTACATCGGTGCTCACACCATTTCAACAAAACTAGGCCCCGAACGCTCATGGGGACTTCTGTTCCTGCATGCTGTTTCTGGGTGTGATACCGTTTCTGCCTTAGCAGGGATAGGCAAGAAGACTGTATGGGACATATGGATTTCCATGCCAAACTTGGGAGAGGTCTTCAATCGTCTCTCGAATGCACCAGTTGAAGTAACAAATGATGACATGGACATCATTGAAAGGTTTTTCGTTGTCCTGTACAGTAGAACTTCCTCTCTGAAGAAAGTGAACGAAGCACGTAAGCAGCTTTTTGCTCAAGGGAATCGGCAATTGGAGAACATTCCACCAACAAAGGAAGCACTACGTCAACATGTGAAGAGGGCAATCTTTCAAGCAGGTCACATCTGGGGACAATCACAAAGTGCTAACCCAGAGCTGCCTTCGCCTGAAGATTGGGGATGGACGAAGGATGGTGATGATGGATGGCATCCATTTTGGACACTACTGCCAGAGGCGTCAAAAGGGTGCCGAGAACTGATCAAGTGCAAGTGTAAAAAGCGGTGCACTGGAAATTGCAAATGTTTTGCAGCTAATCTGCCATGCACAGGACTATGTTTCTGCTTTGGGCAATGCTTCCGAGATGAGGAGTAGGAGAGGTACATTGGATGAGAACTTTGGGACCATTTTTATCGCTAAATCTGAATGACGGTAAAACTAGTAAGGGACTTTTTTCAGATATTCTTTTCCAGGTTTAAGCCTGTGAACACTTGAACTATAATATTTTTGTGCTTTTTAAGATGCTAGAGGCTTTTGTCATTTAGAGTCAAGAAAATGGGTTTATAATATTGTTCAGTGCTAAAAAATGTTGGTGGCCAAATGGTAATGGTGGCCAAACTTGAATTCAAAATGGCTGTCTTCTTATGGTTCATCTTACATTTCAATCAGTTCAACAATATCATTGGGTGGTATTCCGATAGCGCAGACTAAGTTAAGCCTGGCTTAACTTAGTCCACACTTTTATGGAGTGCCATTTGTTGCCCCATCCAAATTGCGTATAAATCATATTAATTCAGCGACGAAATGCCCAAACCAAGTTAATGTTGCAGTGACGTTAACGTGTTACCATGCACAAGTATGAACTTAATTTTCAGGAGGTCCTTTGGTAACATAATTCTGTCATAAATATTGATGTAGAAGTTGTAACATGGCATTCCATAGAAGCATGAACTAAAATTCCAGCTTAGTCTGGACTTAGTCCCAGCTTAAATTAGTGGAATACTGCCCATTGTCTTTAAGTTTTAAATGAAAATTCAAGGGTTACGCTCAGCCTTGGGCTATTCAACATTCCAGTTTAGCAGCCATATCAAAATTTCATATTCCATATAAATAGGGGTTTCCTTGATATTACTCGTGTCGGCCATATTTTAATTAAAAATTGTGTTGATATTGTTCGTCAAATGTTTGACATGTACACACTTACACATTTACCATGAAAATACCTTTTGGTACCAAATTTTCATAACCACTTGTCATTTAAAACAGATCGAATTTCCGTGGCAGTCATATTATAATTTAAAGTGATGGGTATGATTTTCCGTATGTTCAATCGAATGGCGGCTATGATGATTTTTAGATATTTTCTATCAGTCCATATTTGAATTTAGAATGTGAAAATACCCATTTCTACCTAGTTACAGCTAGTGCCACAGGTCATGTAAAAGTCGAGAAAACAATTTTTAATGATTTTTATGGCGGCCGACCCAGTGTTCAGATCACTGGGGCTGGCAATTTTTGAAATCGCGCCCAAAAATACTCTTGTGTGCCAAATTCCAGTGCCATAGGTTATGTAAAACTCAAGACAATGATTTTTCATGAATTAGCATGGCGGCCATTTTGAAATTCAAGATGGCGGCCGAACCAGTCGTCAAATCGCTTTGGACCGGCAATTTTTGAAATCAGTGCCTCAAAATACCCCCATAGACAAAATTCCAGTGCTACAGGTCATGTAGAACTCGAGAAAAAGATTTTTCATGATTTTTCATGGCGGCCATTTTGAAAATCAAGGTGGCGGCCAACCCGGTGGTCAGATCGCTGGGGGCCGGCAATTTTTTAAATCAGCACCCCAAAATACCCCTAAATGCAAAATTCCTGTGCCACAGGTCATGTAAAACTCGCGAAAACAATTTTTCATGATTTTTCATGGCGGCCATTTTGAAATTCAAGATGGCGGCCGACCCGGGGGTCAGATCGCTGGGGGTCGGCAGTTTTGAAATCAGCACCCAAAGAAACCCCTATATGCCAAATTTCTGTGCCACAGGTCATGTAAAACTCAAGAAAACGATTTTTTATGATTTTTCATGGCGGCCATTTTGAAATTCAAAATGGCGGCCGATCCGGGGGTCAGATCGCTGGGGGCCGGCAGTTTTGAAATCAGCACCCAAAGAAACCCCTATATGCCAAATTTCTGTGCCACAGGTCATGTAAAACTCGAGAAAACGATTTTTTATGATTTTTCATGGCGGCCATTTTGAAATTCAAGATGGCGGCCGATCCGGTGGTCTGATCGCTGGGGGCCGGCAATTTTTGAAATCAGCGCCCCAAAATACCCCAGTATACCAAATTTTATACTTTCTGCCGGATCCGAGCAACTCGACCATTTTTTGTTACATATCTGCCCTACTATAATGACTTCCAAAGTACAACAGGAGATGTCTCTTCCAATTCCAGAAGTTGATGCAAGTGATCTTGGAGCTATAGCTAATGCTATCAACTCACACTTTGTTGGTATATCGCATACCTCACGCCTACTAGATCCAGTTCATCTACCAGCATCCAGACCCTTCTCAGCAAGAACGGTTCCCTCTGTTCAGCCATGGACCGTTTACAGAGAACTGTCAAAGACGAAATTTGGAAAAAATGGTGGGCCGGATGGCATTTCTTCCCGACTGATCAGTGAGTTTGCTTTAGAGCTTAGCTCTCCGTTGTGCAACGTCATGAATGCCTCATTTGAACAGGGTGTAGTGCCAAGTCCTTGGAAGAAATCAATCATTGTGCCACTTCCTAAAGAATCACCACTTTCGCTTGAAAAGCTTCGCCTGATTACTTTGACGGACCACTTTGCAAAGTTCCTCGAACTGTTTGTGTACCAGTGGTTTATAGACGATATTGGAAAAAGTGGTGGGCCGGATGGAATTTCTTCCAGACTGATCAGTGAGTTTGCTTTAGAGCTTAGCTCCTTGAGCATTTAATCAAAATGGATAATGGCGCTATAGAAATCTTATGTATTATTATTATTATTGGCAAAATATTGACCCTCAGCAATTTGGCAACCGCCGTGGAATGTCTACGAGTCATTATCTACTGAGCCTCATGGATTACCTTCAGTCAAATGTTGATAAGCCCAACATAGTTACCTCGATAATACTTACAGACTTTTCAAAGGCATTTGACCTAGTGGACCACAATATTTCCATTAATAACTGGTATTGCATGGGAGCTACACCTTCTCTTATATAGTGGTTGTGCTCGTTTCTCGCTGAACGCACTCAGCAGGTGCGCTACCGGGGTCAGCTTTCATCTTCACTTACTACCAGAGCAGGCGTACCTCAAGGCACACGCCTAGGTCCATTGATCTTCTTAGGCGTTGTAAATGAACTTCTTAGATTATCTGATGTCAGAAGATGGAAATACGTAAATGATTTAACTCTTGCCCAAAGCCACCAGTTAGATGCAAGAAGTATTTTGCAAGCTAGCCTTTCTGAATTCGGGCAGTGGTCTAAGGATTCCTACATGCGTTTAAACTCACTCAAATGCAAGGTACTACGGGTCGCTTTCACATGTCGTCAACTACCTCCAGCACAGATTGAACTTGGAAGGTAGGTGATCCCAGATTGCCAACGGGTAAAACTTCTTGGGGTCATTATCAGAAGTGACCTCAAGTGGTATGACCACGTTGATCATACCAACGCTTCCAGGAAATTATACCTAATACGGTTGCTCAAACGTTTTGGAATGCCAATATCTGACCTTATCACGGTTTTAACGTCTTATATTCGTCCGATATTGGAATACTGCTGTTTGGCACTCTTCGTTAACCAAACTACAAACCGCAGCGATTGAAACTATCCAGAAGAGAGCACTGAGGATGGTACTTCGTGCTCAGTATGAATCGTATGATCAAGCATTACTCAGATGTAACATGATTTCATTACAGACTCGCCGAGACCAATTGTGCAGCAATCTTTCGTGATTGGCTCCCAGCAACGAGGTCATCTCGTCAGCAACTCAGGAACAGAGACAAACGCTACCTGAAAAGTGCGATTCGATTATTGAACACTAATATTGATCTTTCATAGATCAAAATACATTGACTGATTGAAATTGTCATTGTACCAATTAATGTACCGGTTTTTCTATTGATGAGAAAAGAAATATAATATGTGGTTCCTATAATATTTTCTTTGTGTTATATATATTGTATGATTTTTGTGTGCTTCCGATCAATCGCTATTTTGTAACTTTTTGAAATTCAATTTGGAATTTCGATTATAATTTGTTATTTATTGCTTTAATTCCAATTCATAGATATTCCTTTCAATGTACAGTACACTACTCTATCATGTGTCATATCAGTTGTAATTAGGCATTCAAAATAAAATCTTGGAAGGCGTTTGAATGTTCTGGATGGGTATTTTTTATTGAGCAACCTTGTTTCGATTTTCTTCCTGCACTCTAACTAAAATTTAAATTTAGGGGTAATGCGTTGTAAAAGAAGACACTTGGTATTGCTTTCAACATAAATTGCTTTAAAATTGTTCAATCCAAACTTATAATTTAGCAGGATTGTTTAATTTAATGAAACTACAGAAGCATATTCATAATGCCAGGTTAAGATTATATTTGTGCTATTTTTTGTTTTCGTTTTTGGTTAAACTACCGTATATTCAATGAAATTGTAAATTTATATATTGTAATTTTGCATGTTTTTTATTTGTAAAGTTATTTCAATTCAGCCAGCCAGCTGCAAAGATATGTTTTAATAAACCTTGAATTGAATTGAATTGAACTGACTTTGAACTCTATTTCATATACTGTGAACTCTGTTATAAATTTATATATCATATCTCCAGGCTTTAAACACTTTCATTGTAGAGGCTTGGTAAAATCTGAGCTGCCATGGCTTTATAATGCTATCAGTGTATATAATATGGTATAAAAATGAAGCCCAGGAAAAAAAGCAATTCAAAATCATCATGTGCTTCACAAAAGTAAACATATACAAGTGACCGGAAATGCCAGACTCATTTTCCCCATAGACTCGGTGTTAGACTAAAGCGTCTGGCCATACGCTTTCGTAAATGGGAGTATTCAGTCATAGATATCTTAATAGCACTATATATTTGAAAACCTTTCTATGCCTGGCTATTTGTTTATCCTTCTGAACATCATTATACAAGACAGATATCAAAATTCAACAAATTTTTAAATCAAGCCTCCACAAAGTTATCGCAGTTAGGGAAGATAGGAAACAAGAATTTGAGATGAAGAAACTAGAGCAAACTATTTTAGATAAGCAGATAGCCCTAGAACAGGCTAAAAGGGAAAATAAATCTCAGTCAGGGGATAACCCTAGTGGACACCATAGTTTGACTAAAATCCCGAAGTTACCTCACTTTGATGAAAGTAGAGATAACATGGATGCGTACTTAGAACGATTTGAGAGATACGCTAATAGTCAGAGATGACAGATCGTTGGGCCATTAATTTAGGTGCACTTTTACAAGGAATGGCTTTAAAAGTCAACAGTAGGTTGGCACCAGATGAACTGTGAATTATTCTACTCTCAAGGACGCCCTCCTTCGAAGGTACCAGATGTCTGTAGATGACTTCCGGAAGAAGTTCTACAGAGCAACGCCAGAGACAGGAGAGTCTGCTGGTCAATTTATGGCTCGGTTAGAAAATTACTTTGAAAGATGGTTGGATCTTACACAGACTGATAAATTTGAAGGTCTAAAAGGTTTGATTATTAGACAGCAGTTTATGGAACAGATCAGTCCAGGACTTGCTATTTATTATGGTGTCCCGCCAAAGTCAAGAGTCAGAATTTGTGGACCCCTACCAATAACCACTAAGAGTTGGAGGTGCTACCAGCCGCAACAACACCTTCGTTATGGTGGTCAGTCGGACTTTATCCATGGACCACTACAGCAACAGCTTCAGCTAAGGTTTCTTCATTCTGGATGAATAATTGTTTTCATCTCAACGCTTGGAAGTGATCGCATCACCAAAGTGGGTTCTTTCATTTTCATGTATATCTTCCAAGGACTTTGAACTCTATTTCATATACTGTGAACTCTATATATCATATCTCCAGGCTTTAAACACTTTGCCTATATTTCTTAATAATATAATTGTATAACTGTATCTGTAACAGCCAGGAATACAACCTCAGGGTATGGATCTATGTCATTCATTGTATCTATACATTTGTTTTCTTTTTAAGGAAAATAAAGGAATTAGGAGATGGTGATTTAATATACTCAAAGAACATGGGAATTCTTTGTTTATTTCTCTGATTTGTCTTGTGAGGGGACAGAGAGTCTGAACTGGACACAGGTTATTGTCGCCTGAATTTACTCCGTTGTGACACTAATAATTAAATACTTTTATGAAGGTGGACTTCTGTCATCTTTTATTGCAACAGGTTAGAGGATATTCAGGAAAGTTCATGTCTAAAAGTTCTGCATTACACTTTTAAGTATTGTATATAGGAAAATAACTATATGACCCACATTGAATCAATAACTGTATAAACCGCTGAGAGTATAAAAAATCTCAGAAAATCAAGTTTGGATCAAATCAAAACGTACCTTGGATATTGTCACGTACCCACTGCAAAGCAACTACCTGATCAAGCATCATTAGATTACCCCTGGCCTCATCGTCTCCTGAAATAGGAACATTTACACAGTGGGTACACATTTTACCAAAACTTTGTCGCGCGTAAAAACGTGTGAAAGACGCATTTGACAAAATTATTAAACATCAACATTTTATTCTATAGAGGCAGAACCAAAATATTGGGATGTAGAATTAGTTTTTACCTCGTTCAACACATTCAAGCAAAATATTTTTTTTTAATTCAGATATGTCTGATTCTAATTTTAGAAGCACACACAAACTGGGCAATTTTCCTCTTTTCGTCTTACCCGCGTCTTTCCTACGTCTCCAACTATTCAGATCTTTAATTAGTGTTAATAATGATAAGATACATGTAATGTGAAATAATAGAATATGTTACCTTTGATATAAAAAAGCGAATAATCATTGTCGCAGTTGCATATATAAAATACGTAAATAAATATCATCTGATAATGAAAACGTACTTCACTATCAATCAGCTTTTATCATTTTGTACTCACCACTCTATTTTTGCTGATGATCAGCCATGCATGAAGACTTTTGTCTTGTTTGTCTTGTTTGTTTATTTCTAGGACAGGCAGCCAGTGCAAACGGATTCATTTAATAAATCATGGAAATACAAGCATCCCTTTACACTAACATAGCTTTGTCATATCCCTGGCTCATTTTTCCCGATTGAGGTGTCATATGAAAGGGTAAAAAATGAACTTTCTAAAAATGTGATTATCTCTTTGAAATTCAGATATCGTGGGCCTTACGAATTTTTGGTAGCCCTGCTTCATATTGTCTTTGTTCACTCATGCATGAAGTATGTATTATATGAGTGACATCAAATGAAAGAAGAGGCTCCAAGCTTGACAAATATGTGTCATTTATTAATAATTGCGATTAAGATAATTATGATTAAATGTCGATAAATCTCAGTTTCGTTTTTTTTCTGGGACGCACTGTATAAGGAGTAATGTGAGGCTATTAAATTTGTGAATATTAGGCTATTGGTGAATTCGTATTCATATAGTTGCAAATGCATATTTTGTTCTAAAACATGTTACACCCATAAATTAAGGAATTTAATAATCTTATTGTGCAATATTGATTAAGAGTGGAACTTATGCACCACTGCCCAGGGGCGGATCCAGGATTTTGTATAAGGGAGCACACAAATGCAGTTGTTGAAACTGCTTGGAGGGAGACCCGTATTGTTTTCCACCAGCTTTCCAAAATTTGCTAAGGGGGGGGGGGGGTCATGGGGGTCCATTTTCCCCCCATAATTCTATGAAAAGCAAAAATAAATAAATAAATAAAAGGAGACCCGTATTTTGGGGTCTCGCCAGCTCATTGGGGGAGGGGGGGTATAAAGGTCCGCTTTCACTCCATAATTCTCTGACAAGCATAAAAAGGGGGGTTCGTTTTAAAAGTAGGCACAATTAATGCATACTTTTCTTCCAAAGGGGGGAGGCACGGGCCGGGTTTGCCTCCCCCTCCCCTAAATCCGCCACTGCCACTGTCTAATGGGATGCACTTCTGTCTAATGAAATGATAAATTCACTCTTTAAAAAAATACCTTCCAATAAAAGAAATAATAATGAATTACATGTACTTTAAAAAAACTTCTGGATGTAACATCTTTAGAAAATAAAATCTTGATGCAATCTGAAGTGCTCATAGTGCATCAAACCACATTTTATTGCTTGGAAAACTGAATAAAAATACCTCATTCATCACGGCGTCCTGCACTGTGATGGGATGTAGCATCTTTTGGAACCAAACTCACTTTCAAATATCTGATTTTTCCCGATTACAAATTCGACTGTTTGGAGTGTAAGTGCATGTATCCATTATATTAGATGTTCGTAAATCGATGCAAAAATATATCAATTTTATTTACTACGGAAATACTTTACCTGTTGACAATCCCGCGAATATGCTCAAACGATAGTTGATAGTAACAACAATGACGTCACCTACTGCTACCAGGGGAACACCGTAGTAATCATACGACATAGCTGTATCACTTTGGAATCCACCCCCATGGATCCATACCATCACCGGGGCCAACTGGGGCAGCTGGTGGACCAAAGCGATATCAAGACACGATTTCATAGAACAGTATTGGTAGAAGTCATAAAAGGTAAGAGAAAAATATAGATCGGGGTACTTTCGTTCGATGGTATTGACAACCGATGAAAACACACAGATTCTTGCATGATCAGCAGACCATCAAACATGGCTCACTCGACCGAATCATCGACCAGCACAATGCTATCATGGGCCTGATAAGAGTCAAAAGCTGTTACCAGGTTGTGTGATCAGCATTCGAGCAGGATTCGAGGAAGCACGAATACTGTTTTCATCGCTCTAAGGGTTGCTAACCGAAAGTTACGTAAACCCGCCCCAACCTATTTTGTACTATCACTTGGTATAGTATATTTTGTTTAAATGTACGTATTTAATTCCTATACAATTTGTTATGCTTCACAGAACCATAATGAAAAGCAGTTTAGTACTGATTGTTTTGTTCCATCAAAATATATTTTGAGAACGTATAAATTAATAGACAGATTAATACATGAATTAAATAGATTAATAAATGTATAAATGAGTAAATGGTTAAATGAATAAATGAATAAAGTCAGATCTTCAAGGAATTCATGGTAAAGAAGAAGAGAGTTACGTACCCTCGGATTTGGAGCATATACATTGAGGTAAAGACAGTCCTCACTTGGAGGAGAGAAATACGAGTATTCAGCTACAAACTGGTAACAGGATGATTCGAAGGAGGTTGCATTCAAGGTGTCAGACCAAGGTTCCTTGGGACGAGGTTTTTCGAATCGCAGGGGCAGTTCCGCATATGGAACTCCCTATATGAAAAAAACAGAAACAATGGAATCATAGTTATAATAGTTTGATAGAAATTGAGTGTATCAAAAGTAATGAATTTTGCTAATTGTGACCAGTTTAAAGCAAAATGCACAATAGCTTCAATATCAAACCAAACTAAAATGCATAATTATGAAAAGCTAATACTAAATATTGAATGGCATACGATATTGATCTTTGAAAAAATATGTACAAGGTGTCTCGAGAAATAAAAGATATAAATGATATAGATAATAATAACAAAAATAAAATATTTTCTTATGGTCAATAAGACGAAAAAATCCTATAAATGCTTTCCAATTAGTTTTCCAGAGCCATGCACCATATAATAGATTGTCTTGAAAAGTTTGGGGGAGATTCGTATTGGTTCACTCTTCTTGTAAATACCGGCTTGTTTGCGTAGGCTTTCCATCAGTAAGAAAGCAAATCTCATGATCAGGGGCGGATCCAGGATTTGTAATGGGGGCTGGAGACCAGTTTCCCGTTGCATTAAGGAGGCAATTTTTATTGTGTACTTAAGGTATGCCAGTTTGGTTTCAAAAAGGGGCCACGGTCGATTCGCCCCACCCCCCCCCCCCCCCCCCCCCCGGATCTGCCGATGCATGATGTTTGTTCTTTCACATTAACAAACACTGATTTCACAAAACAAGAAACCAGACGTCACTTAAGGATTGTTACCCAAAAAGAAGGAAGAAAGTTAGACTCACGTCAGTCTTTCTCTACTTCTTCTTCATCTTCTCCTTCTCCTTTTTCTTCTTTTTTTATTTTCTTCAAAATTTTAAACTCCAAGTCGCTGCAAATCGATAAAGACTTAGTTTCAAGGATCGAACCTGATAGTTCTTTATTCATTGCTCTTCTCGTGTTAAAAGTATTTCATGTACACATTCCCCTAAGATCTTACTCTACTGGTTCAGTTTGAATCCTTTATTGAAAATATGTTAACATCATTTCACCACCTAAACAATGCTTATGTAAATTTAATCATTATGGGATTTGCTCACAGACTGATAGTCAGGTACTTGAAGAACATCCATATGAGTGACAGTTTTTTATAAGAAAGTAAACTAATCTTTATTTTCTAGCTAATGATTTTCAGAGACACGTGTCTCAGGAATCATTCACAGCCATAGAAATCCCAATTTCAGATCATATAAATCTTATCGCTAACGATAAGCAGTCTCCCCGCACACCTCTTTGAATTTCGGGTAATTTTTTATTGAAACGAAAGGTGAAACTCATGCATAAAAATCGCCAAGGCACAGGCAAGGATTAGGCTAAAATCAGTGGCGGCACCAGGGGGGGGGGGGGGGCAATGGGGGGCATTTGCCCCCCCCCAGTCAGAAGCTTTGCCCCCCCCCCCACCCCCCCCCCCCCCCCAGTTGCCCCCCCCCCCCCAATAATTTTCGGAGTGAAAAAAAAGAAAAGGGTAGAAATTTTTTTTTGTCCGCTCTTGCCCCCCGTTTTTGTTTTTTTTACTTGGCGCCGTCTTTCTTTTCTTTTTTTTTTTGGCTTGTCAGGGAATTATGGAGGGAAACTTGGCCCCATAACCCCTTTACTGAGCGTTTTTTTGAAGTTTGGCAAAAAAAAAATTGTGTACCTAACCCTTTAGAAAAAGGAAAAGAAAAGAAAAACACAAGAGGCAAAGATGGATCAAAATAATTACGGGCTTGCAACATCACTCACGTAATCACGTTACGGCGCAATATCACGTTCTGAGTACATTCGAAGAAACACTTCCTCTAATCTACGAAGTGTTGGGTTACGTGACCAAACATTTTGTTAAAATACAATAAACAAACCATGAATGGTCACGTTACTTGAAGCACACGTTAAAAAATTATTGTAAATGGTCATTGAGAAGAGACTAACGGAAAAACAACTGGACGCTGCCGACTCGAAGCTAGCCCGGAGTATAGTATCGGGATAGCTGTCATGAGCCGCAGCGTGTGTTGATACTCAAGGCCGTACGCAGCGGGGGGCAGGGGGAAGTTGCCCCCCCCCCCCCCCAGAAATTTCAAAATCATACTTTTTTTTAACCGGGTTTTAGACTTCAAGTTATGGGTTCCTTTGAAAGCGATCATCCTCCCCCCCCCCCCCCCCCCCCAGGAAAAAAAATTCTGCGTACGGCCTTGTTGATACTGTGTCAGATTACCTCTCGACGATGATGAGTAACTGCAATTTCAAGAATAGATTGTTTCAATAATTGTCCAACATGACTCTTCTAACGGCTTTTGAAATGTAGAGAATTACGATAGATCATCTTAAAGCGTACAATTTACATTTCCAAATTAACTAAATGTAGGGACCTTTTTCCAGCTCTACTCACCTGTCCTTTTGAAATGAAATCTCTCAATTTGTGTGGGTGACGTCATTGTATAATTTTCTGTAGTCATGACTAGTATCAATAAAAGCATTTGCAATTTTAAAAATCGTGATAAATTGTTGGGTAAAGTTAATAAAACCTCACGTCATGTAGTGACTATTCGTGATTTACTGGCAGGTAAAATGCTAAGTGTAGACCCAACACTTCGTAGATTAGAGGAAGTGTTTCTTCGAAAGTATTTAAAACGTGATGATTGCGCCGTGACGTGATTACGTGAGTGAACGTTGCAAGCCCAAATTACGTTATCGCCGAGGGTGATAACGCAAAAACCTCACCTAGCTGGGCGTTCCGTTTATTAATGCCAGGAGCCGAAGGTTCAATACTGATTTAATCATTCAGTGACATTGGATTAGAATAAAGGGGACGAATCAGCATTAAAGAAATATTATTTGGAGTTCCATGCCGGATCATGTTCAAATAATATGTCGCAAGTTTGAATACCGAAAATGCACTGTAAATAAAGGGAAGAGTGAGTTGTGTATAGCCTAGTCAAAGCTCTGACACGGACACAAATGTTAATTCCAATGTCTCCGTTTGGGCCTTGATATGAAATCATTTTCTCCCTTATGTTGTTTTGAATCATTTAACCATTTTAGTTCCCCTATGTTTTGCCGTGTAATTTTATGTTGACTTGGGATATACACATTTTCTTTTTTTTTCTTGTTGGTTTGTTTATTTGTTTGTTTGTTTGTTTTTTTTTGTGATGGGGACTGACCTACTTTAATTCATCCATATTATTTATAAGTAAAACAAAGCACATGTGAGATTAAATGTTTTTTTTTTCTTAATTGATAGCAAGAAGCCAACAATTTTAGACGGCTGCGGGATGCAGATTTTATTTCTTTACTTAAGGTAGAATAAACAAAACATTGAGGGGTGGGGATAATATGTACTATGTTTTCTTCATGGCAATATCTTTTTTGAACCTTGTCGATATTTTCCCCTAGGCTACCTCTCGAAGCTCCATATTTCCTTGGGTGAGTTTATGTCTTGTAAGTAAATGCAGACATTTTGTGATTTGTACTCCTTTATAGGTTTGAACAACTTTGCAGTAAAAAGGCGAAATCGCTGTTAGAGTCTTGACGATGAAGAGCAAATTGCAAGGATGACGTGTTTCATTGTAGAAGTGTTGTGGATCAGTGGATAAGTCCCCGGACTGTGAACCACGAGGTCCGGGGTTCGAATCCCAGCACTAGCGTCCTTTGGCAAGACGTTAATCTCCACCCAGGTGTCAAATGGGTACCCGGTAGTTAAAGTCGCTTGTTTAGCAAATTTGAGCGTCACTGTACTGGCCATTGCTGGAATATACTCCCCAGGGAGCGGATAATGTGCATACATTGTGTGCGGGCATGTCAGAATCCGATGACCGGGGTAATAATATATCTGTAAAGCGCTTAGACACCATTGATGTATTTGGCGCTATATAAAAAAGCGGAATATATATATAGAGAGAGAGAGAGAGTAGAGTTAAGTACTCCCAATAAGCCGTTTAACTTAGTTCCCATTATCAGACTAGGGAACCTGATAAGGTACGAAACACGAAGGACCCCAGCGGGGTCCCTTAATAACCGCACAACAAGGGTCCCAAGTCCTTGTGTTGCCATAAAGCCATAATGGTAATAGCCGGGAGGGCGCATTGTTATACATAATTTGTATATATATATATATTTAATTTCTTTGGTTTTCAAAAGTCCCAAAGAAAACTTTAAAAACTACTTGGAGAAACTATAACATGCTATGCAAAATTATATGGTTAGGGGCCTATGTAATTATCGATTAAGTATATAACGGGGATGAAAATGAATTCACGTCATTTTTATCTGACACTTCTTTAAAATGAAATAAAAACTGAAATGACAGACGGCCCATTATATCTGAACTTTTTACCTGGGTCCTTTTTATAGAGGAACAGATAAATATATCATCACTATTCATTCATATCATAAGCAAATATGCACGGTTTAATAGATGATACATTACATCAGCTATGGACATGACATATCTAGTTTATCTTTACTTATCTCCAAGTAATCATTCTCCTATTAGAGAGGAATGTTAGACAAACACCCATGACTATTGTTCTAGACAATAAGCCGCTAAAATGGTTTAATGAGTAACATAGTTTGTCTTTGTCATAATGATTCAGCATTGGGTGATTTCACGCTCGGTGTTGGTGTTTGGTGTTGGTGTTTAGAGCGAAAATTATCCTAAAATCGAGCTCAAACACCGCTATTCAGATTAAGGAGCCGATACCGATATCCTAACAAAGCGCATCGATAGCTTAACACTTGTAATGGCGTCAGCACCGTTTTTAACGAAGGGAAAAAAATTGTTTAAAACTATTTAATTATTAGTCTAGAATATCCTTAAATTACACGAGTAGTCCGGCAATTCTAAAATAAATAATTATTTGATCTAGAGTGTGGTAAGAAACTTCACAGAAATGGATGGTCTTGACAGGAACAGTAAGTTTAGATATGATTTCTCTCGAATTTCTCACTTGCAGCAGAAAATGCTTCGGTAGCTAATGCAGCTAGACGCCGGATCGGACGGCGTAGCGCGTACAGGGCAAACAGCCAAATTTTATGCCTTGGCACAGATTAGCCGTGAAGATTCATGGCTTTTGTATTGTAAATGTTGATTTAGATCTCATCCTGATAAATTATGTGGATTCTCTGGGTCTTTAACTACGGAATATCTCATTACGTCATTTTTATTAAATCTATCTTTAAAAGAAAATTAGGTCGGAATTTTTATTCACTCCTTCAAACCCATTAAAAAGCAAAATTAGTTCCTTTCCGTGTGCTCTAGATCGAACGTTAGACCAAATGCTGGCCTAGATCTAATATCAGGCCTATATGAACATAATACCTCTTAACGCCTATGAAATTACACTTCGAATAGCGCCTAGTACTGTCTTTACTTCTCATGACTAATCAGCAAAATTTCCCATAGCTAGAAACACCAACACCAACACCGACCGTGAAATCGGTATTTCTTAATCCCTAGGGGAATAGTGTTAGTGAATGGGAATTTGTACATGAAATTAAACACCGACGGCCGAGCTCGGTTCAGTAGACGATTATTAACAAAAAACAAACACCGGCAACCGGAACTACGTCAAAAAAATCAGAGGTCAACACCTAACACCGACTGATTTTTTTTCATTTCATAGTCGGTGTTAGATCACGATTTCGGGGCAAAATAGACACTAACACCAAACACCAACACCGAGCGTGAAATCACCCATTGTTTCCATTATATTGTTTATTGAACGCTTATCATTTCTATTTTGAAAAGTTTATTGATAAACATTTTTGAACAGTGTGTATATTGTAAAAAAAATTTATCCTGTATAGGAACAGAAAGTAAAGTTCGTCAGATCCCACCGATAACGAGATTTTCAGTTGAAGATACACCATACAGCTGCCTTTATTACTCTGCTGCTTTTAACTCTTTCATGACAGAAATTATTTAAGGTTTAAATTGATCACATTTTGTTCTTCAAATTGGTAACAATAATATTTCTCTTTTAGCATGTTTAGTGTTACATGGTTCTAATAAGGAGCAATGTATTTGAAAGCAATATACATGGTTCGGAATTTTGTCGAAAAGTTCTTGAAATTGCCAATTTTGATTAAAAACAAACAATGATGTTGAACCACAAGAATTTTAACGCTTATTTGTATTCCAGGCATGAAGCGCAATATGTTCATGCAACAATGGAAATTATGTGTGCAGAAATTTTTGCTCTTTCTACACATGCATTTGGTAATATCTTTAGAGCTCTGAATCAAAAGGTATTGAGCCAAACCAAAAAAATGTTAGCATACGCATATTTATAACCAGCATAAGAGGGTGTACTTTTTGAAAATCTTGTCATCTTTGGGCTTATCGTTTTTGATGAGGTCTGACCAGCCCCATACAGGCATGATTTTGTTTTGACGATAAATACGGCGATTGATATCTGCGAAAATAGTCTAAATAAATATGAATCAATTCAAGTTGTCACGCACACACAAACTTAGAATTAACTACTAGTATACAGGTAAACGAAATGTTGGAACTGGGGCATCTGATAGGTCGAAAGCAAATTGGTCTTTGTGATAAATGAGTAATGAATATAATATAACATTTTATGAATGCATTGTCAAATGTATACATACTTTATATAGTTTGTCTGAATATCTGGAAATGGACAGAAATTCATTATCATATCATGAAGCAGTATCAACAATTAGCTACTAAATACTTCTTGTTTGAATACGTGATATATACGAACCAGAAATGTATCGACTTGTTTCGTAACATTGATGAATTGATCTTCACGGAAGGTCACTGTTTTCCCGACTATGGATCCTAGTTCAGGTAACGTAACCATTGGATCATCACCAAACGCCATCCATATCTGGCAGACTGTAAGTAGAAGCAGCACAAGCGTATACCTTCGTGTGGACTCCATGATGTTCAAAGCTGTTGTGACCAAAATTAAGTACCTCGGAAGCGAGCCTTTGAACTTGGAAATATTTTTGTTTATTTAGCTGGAAGATGAGACAGCAACTTTTGGAATGTAGGTGAACAGTTAATCTACATGAATTCAAAGCGTGTCTATGAAGGCGATTCGTCATAATGTTGTGCCTGACTCCGGCTTGTCCTGCCAAATGCTAATGTTTTCCTTCTGCCCACCTCAGCCCCTCCCCGCGAGTACATATTTAGTCACGAAAACTTAAGAGCCATTCTTTATAAAGTAAAACAAATGGTCACGCACGTGACCATCTCATTTGATCTCAATGCCGGAAAATCAGATTACATTTTTATTGATTTTTTAAGTCACCAGTTTCTTACATGAAATAGATTTCCCTTTTTTTGGCTAGAAAAAAATCATTTCCTAACCATAATGTTTACATAGACATTTAAAATCCCCCTATTTTGAGTGGGCACACAAGTGACCAACCAAATTTTCACTTCTAAAAGAAAAGAATGATTTCTCATTTATGAATATTTTCAAACTGTTCAGAGCAATCACATCATACACCGATGAAACTTGCACTCCAATGGAAACATGAGAAAAGTAGGCTGAATCGCAACAGATATCCAACCCCTTTTCGCGCGAGGTCACACACTGACCGACCTAATTTTGACCTCTGAAAAATGGTGTACATTTAAAATGATTGCCCTCCGTCTGTTGGGGGTCAAATTATTATCTAAATCACGATTTTCACGATTCGGGTCACACACATGACTGAGAAAGTCCTTTGCTCTCTCTATACTCTGTCTTTCTCTGTCTCTCTCTATCTCTCTATCTCTCTCCATGCGTGTGTCCGAGGACATTTTCGGACAGAGAACAAAAAAAATGAGAACAATGGTCCTCGGAAGCCGGACAATAGTCCTCGAACGTCGAACAATGAATTTGTGCCTTATTCCGTCGACTGTCCGAGGACGGAGGAACAACAGAGGAACAATACTTGTCCCCGGAAGTAAAGCAATACAAGACTGTGGGTGTGGGTGTGTGTGTGTGTGTGTGTGTTTGTGTGTTTTTCTCTCTCTCTCTCTCACCCCCTCCAGATCTCTATTCTTCTCTCTTTCTATTTTCTTTTTTTTTTGCTTTTCTAAAATTAATAATACATTTATATTTAGATGTTATAAATTATCAAGTTGAACGATTGTTAGAACATTATTTTCTTTTCTCCCCCCCCCCCTCACTCTCCCTCCCCCCCCCCCCCCCCCCCCCCCTCTCTCTCTCTGTCTTTCCGGACTCCTTCTCTCAATATTGTGCTGACTAATATTGTATGATCATAAACCATACTGTTATGTCATTTATAAAATTATTGATGCTGCACTGCGAAATCATGGCATTATTTTGAGGGCATCCTTTCAGGTGAGTTTTCAAATTAGTTTGCGCAATCATCAAGCATTGTCTTATGTCTTCTTTTTTACGGTTTTTTCTGTTCATATGGCATATTCACAACAAATATATATTTTCTTTACCTGTAAGTCAGATGAATATGATTTAAATTTGCCAGAATTGCATGAAGTATTTGCAGGTTTATGTATATATTTTGTGTAACGTGACTCCAGGAATAAAGACTTTCTACAGCTCAATATGAAAACGCATTGATAAAAATAAAAATATAGGGTTCACATAACGACAGTTTATGTTAAAACTATGGAAGAGTCAGTGGCGTAGACAGGTCCTCAGACCTGGGGGTGATTTGCGGTCCATATACCGTTGGCGTAGACAGGTCCTCCTATATAAGTGGGGGTATGATTTCCCTTAAGGGCCATATATATATATATATATATATATATATATATACACCCCACCCCCCCCCCCCCCACACACACACAGTCTTGTATTGCTTTACTTCCGAGGACAAGTATTGTTCCTGTATTGTTCCTCCGTCCTCGGACAGTCAACGGAATAAGGCACAAATTCATTGTTGGACTTTCGAGGACTATTGTCGACCGGCTTCCGAGGACCATTGTTCTCATGATTTTTTTTTTGTTCTCTGTCCGAAAGTGTCCTCGGACATACGGCTATACAAACACCCCCCCCCCCCCCCCCACTCACACACACACACACACACACTGGGTGTGTATGCTTTTTCTCTTTACATGTCCAAGATACAACTTTAGCACCATGCTTTGCAGTTTTGTAGTATGAATTGAATATTGAGCGAGCGAGCGAAGCGAGCGACCGAGGAACTTCCAATATTCAAAATTTGTGAGGTCGCAATTACATTGTAATATAAAAACTGGGAAACACAATTCTGATGGGGTTTCATTTGCAAAATTTCACAATGAAAATTTATTTAATAAGCTATACTTTTAATACGAGCGAGCCTAGCGAGTCACTTTGGATTAGGGGCACATGTTATGGAAAAGGGAAACGTGGTACTTTTATCATGGGGAAATGGACACTTATTAGAAAAATAAATGAATGTGTAGAAAAGGTAGATCAGGCAGTTATCAGAGGTGGAAAGGGGCACTAATAACACCTCAAAAGGGGCATTTATAAGAACGGCAAAATGTTCTTTCTAAGTAGAAAAATTAAATCAGTGCCTATGTATTACAAAAAAGAAAAATGACTTGTTACATTAAAAGGGACAAAAGGGATAAATGCTCTTGTTGAAATAGGAGCATTTATGAAAGATGAGGTGAGGGATGAAGTGTAATTATCAAAATGGGAACTTATAAGAATATGGAACGTGAACTTATTCTATTGTCGGTATGTTGATGATACGTTTGCAATTTTTGATAACCGCGCAGCGTGTGAGGTTTTCCTTACACAACTGAACCGGCTCCATCCCGCGCTAAAATTCACATGTGAAATTGAACTGTCCAATGCGCTCCCATTTCTCGACGTTCTCGTTGAGAGAAGTGATGGGAAATTCATCACTTCCGTCTACCGCAAGCCCACATTCACCGGGCAATACACGAGATGGGACTCGTACAGTGCAACTTCATACAAGATTGGGCTCATTAGAAACTTAGTGTGCCGCGCCCTTAGGATTTGCTCTGCGTGCAAATTAGCTCCCGAAATCGCGAAAATCAAAACTATTCTCCTTGACAATGGTTACCCTGAGCATGTTATATCTCGCACCATAACACGGACGATGGAGGCACAATCCAAATCTGACACCAGATTTGGACCTGCCAAATGCCCCGTGTATCTCAAACTACCCTGGAGGGGTAAGGTATCTGACAAATACGCCAGTGAGATCAAACACGCAGTGTCACGTTGCTATTACGCGGTTTCGACACGCATTGTGTTTTCTACACACAGGATGCTACCGTCAACTAGCAAGGATGTACTACCCACCCCCCACTTGAGTAATGTTATTTACCAATTTCAGTGCCGGTGCGATGCCAGGTACGTGGGCCGTACTTCTCAGCGGTTGGCTGATCGCATTAAACAACACATTCCCTCGATTATTCGGAACCGTACAACCAATCAGCGCACGCAACCCGTCCGTGCCTGCAAATCTGAAATGCACGCTAACAGACCAAAGATAGCCAAATGCGATTCAGCGATTGGTCTCCACTTGCTGAACAATCCAGCTTGCGCACAAAGCTATGCCGACGATCAATTCTCAATTATGTCCCGGCCAGAAGCTCAGCGCATTTACGCTTTCTGGAAGCTGCTTATATTCAATCGCAAGAACCTCTTCTGTGCAGACAAAAGGAGTTCGTCCAAGCTTTGCGATTGTTCTGAAATTACGGCGTCTAGGTTGCGTCCGGGTTCACCGAGTATAATATAGTTGATTTCAAGTAATTTGTTTTATACCTGCGTGATAACCTGATGAGTGCAGGTCGAAAAGCTTCGTTATCATGTCTCTTTTTCGTGCCATATTGAAATTTTGCAGTACCAAGAAATTATTTGTTTATTGATTCTGTTAAGACTTTGTACAATTCTCGTCACAGTTACGTAATGAATAACGGTCACTTAACTGACCGTTTTGCTTTGAAAAGAGGTATATTTCAAGGCTGTCCTATTTCTCCATATTTATTTTTGCTAGTTATTGAAATTATGGCTCTCTCTATTCGACAAAATGAGCAAATAAGAGGTATTCCTTTTAAAAATTATGAAGCCAAGATTTCCCTTTTTGCAGATGATTCAGTATGTTTTTTAGATGGGTCAGATAATTCCTTTTCCCAACTTTTTAATTTTTTAGATAAATTTGGAGAATTTTCTGGATGTAAAATCAACTTTAGTAAAACTGAAGCAATTTGGATTGGGTCAAAGAAAGGATGTCAAGATACCCCCTACTCCAACCATGGTATCTTGTGGAAAAAAATCTCAATTCAGATCTTTGGGTGAATCTGTCATTAAATACAGACTTAATTTTTGAACTGAATCACAAACAAAAATTAACGAAAATTGGACAAACCATTAAGTGCTGGCAAATGCGAAATCTTTCTTTAATTGGTAAAGTTTGTGTAATCAAAACACTGGTGTTGCCTCAACTGATTTACCTTTTTTCTGTGCTCTGTGTAAGAATACCTTGTTCTTTTTTCCAAGATCTGAATCGAACTTTTTTCAAATTTATCTGGAATGGGGGCAAAGACAGGGTTCAAAGGAAAGTGATGTGTAATGAATACTCTAATGCTGGGCTTAAAATGATTGATCCTTTAACTTTTGCTAATGCCCAAAAAATGGTTTGGGTGAAAAAACTTCTTGATGAAAATTTTGAAGCCCCTTGGAAAAACATAGAACTATTCTTTCTGGAGAAATTTAATGACAATGTGTTAATTCTATGGAAATCGTGGGCTCCAGAGAGTGTATTGAAATCATTGAATAATATACAGCTAGCTGAAACACTACGCTGTTGGTATTCATTCAGAGAAATGGCAACTATAGAGTTTTACGGACACAGGTTTTCAGATTTAAGTGCTTGTCAAGTTCTCTGGTACAACAAATTGATCCGTTCAAAATCCAAATCCTGTTTATTCTATACTTCCTGGTTTGACAAAAAAGTTTTTTATATTTCCGATCTGTTCAATCCCCCTTTACCAGGCCATAAACTCTTTGAAGAATTAGTATTGGATTTTGATATTCCCTCTGGAGACAGGAGAAAATATAATTTTTTATTTAAGTGTATTCCAGATAGGTGGATTGATAATTTTGATGAGGACATTATTGGTGTTCATGAAACCATAGTCCACCACTTGTTAAGCATGAAAAAAGTCCCTAAAAATTCTTATATTGTATTATTTGGTTCTCATGCCCCTGTTAAAAGATATACATATTGGAGTGACAACTTAACCATTCCAATAGATATTAATTGGGAGCAGGTGCATAACTCCATTTTTTTTTGTACTGTCGACACTAAATTGAGGTCCTTTTATTTTAAGATTTTTCATAAAGCTATTGCTCTAAATGATTTTCTTTTTAGAATTAAAAGGAAGGGCTCCCCAAACTGTTCACTGTGTGAAAAGAAAGAAGAGTCAATGGTTCACTTATTTTGTGAATGTGAGAAAGTCACTCCAATATGGGAAGATCTTCTTGTATTAATTGCAGCAAAAAATGACAAACCTGTGGTAGTCAACAATTTTGAAAAAATGTTTGGAATTCCTGATGATAAATTTATTTCTTACTTATTTTTACTTCTGAAATATCATATTTATACATGCAAATTTAGTGATAACCTGCCTAACTTTGTTGTTTTTAAGTCTTTTATTAAAAAACAAAAGGAAATTGAATACTTGTTAGCAAAGAAGAGGAACAAATTACATGCTCATTTCAAGAAATGGCGTTTTATTATTTGATGTTTCTGGCATGCATGGTTCGTTGGTGCTGTGGATTGGGACGGTATTTTTTGTAGTCCTGATGCATGGCCTCGGTGAGCTAGTGCATGCCTTTGCTATATGGTGTCCCAACTGAAGATTCTGTGCCACCCTTTATTGTGGCTGATCCATAAATTAAGTACATTAATCGCTTTTCATTGTTGTATTGTTAGGTTCAATTCATTGAGCACTGTGCTGTATACTGGTACTCATTTTTGTAATATCCTTTTTCCTCTGATATTATTTTCCTTATTTTGCTCTTTTTCCCCCCTGCAACCCTCGACTTAAGATGATCTCTTTCATTAATGATATTGTTATTTTGTCCCATACTCTATATGTGAATTGTATTTTCTCTAGTGCCACTGTGTTAGATGGGCGGAATCCCAGGTTTCAAATTATTTATAAGTACTATGTTACGTGATTGTCCTATTGGCCCTCTATCACCCCCGGTGAGGCGCGCTAATCTTTTTCAGGAATATAGTATTTATGCGTTCTCGAAATGAGTTGGAGAGGGGCGGGTTGACCTGTCTGGTGCGCGGTGTGGTTCGCTGTATTAATGTGTGCTGCGTTGGTCGAGGGGGGTTGACAATGTCCCACCGAGTCACATCAGGGTCTATAGAATAAGGCATATGTTCACTCGTGACATGGTGTGACGCTGTCGACTTTGTTTCGTTCAGCGCTGTACATGGGGGGGGGGGAGGGGGGTCTTTGTGGGTGTGGGTGTGCGTCAGTGTTTTTGTTTGTGTGTGTGTGTGGGTGGGTGTGTTGGCAGGGAAAGGGGGGGGGCTTACAGCGGACCACGTGGTGCACTGGTCTTGTTTTCCTTGTCTCTCTCTATCATTATCATTACTAATACCCAAGAGTTACCTCTCAGTCTGAGTGATTACCTCCTTGTATATTATAATTTTGTTCATACAGTAGTTTTGTTTGGGATAGGTAGAGACTACAACAGAATTGTGGTTATTTGGTTGAGCAGCAGCTGGGGGAGGCAGATGGTCTTAGGATTGTTCGTTGTTTGATGCTGGGTTTTCGCCCTATATTTGATTTTTGAGAAGTACTTTTTTGCCACTTATCTCTGCAACTATGTAATTTTAGTTATGCCTTTTTATATTTTTTTTTCTTTTTTCAACTTACTTTTTTTTTTTTTTTCATATATATATATATATATATATTTTTCTTTTTTTTTCTTTATTTTGCTTCAATCATTTGAATCGTATATGTGTTGTAATTTGACTCGATTTTTGTTTAATAAATACACAAATATAAAAAAAAAATAAAGCGCTTAATACAAATGTTTCGAAGCGCTATTTATACAGAATAAAAAGAAATTATTAAATCAGAATCAACTACACATATATTACTGTACAATACTATAGATGAACATTACAAATGCATATAATACAAAAATATACAACCGAAATTATAAACTATAACGGAATTGTCCACTATCGTTGCTGAATTTGAAAAAGGTGCGTTTTGAGTTTTCTTCTAAAGGTGTCAGTGCTGGGTGCATCTTGAATGTGTAAAGGGAGAGCGTTCCAGAGAATGGGTGCACAAACTGAAAACGCCCGGTTGCCATAGCGATTGTGAGTGCGAGGTCCAAGGGCAAGCATTATAAAGGAAAGATACCGACTGAACCCTCTACATCGAGAAAAATTACATGTAACTTTTAATCTAAATATTTTTTCTGTATTATGACCTTCATATAACCCTCCCAGATCAATTAACATTCATGTTATATAATCAGATAATTTGCAGTAGTTTGCAGTAGATGGTTTTCACTTTCTATAGTAGTGTAAAAATATATCGGGAAAAATCAGAATCAACGACAGAATTGTAGATAACAACTGCATATTAATCTACAATATTGTACATAAACAAATAACATCAATATTGAAATAAAGAATAATATTAATAAATATAATATATCAAGTTATATTAATCTACAACATACAATAAAAATTGGATATTTTCCACCATGTTTTTTTGTGGGGATGAAAACTGGGGGGGGGGGGTGTTTGTACACACCATCCCCCCCCCCCCCACATGAAAAGTTGGGGCATGCATACCCCCATCCCCCTAACTACGCCACTGTTTATAAGAAACAGTCATTGTGTTTAATATTAAAATCCTGTTTATTATACTTTCCAATGACATAATGATGTTAAAATGTTATCCTGAATGGCTATAAAGAAAAAAAATATATAGGAGATTAATTAACTGAATTATAATATTGGATCTTATATTTTCAAAACCAAAACAATAATGATAATAATAATAAGAATAAGAATAATAATAATAATCATCATCATCACCATAATCATAATTAAATTCTGGGGGATGCATCCCCCCATGCCCCCCCCCCCCGCTGTCTACGCCCCTGGTAAGAGTTATCGCTGAAAGGAATTGAATCATCATAATTCGTGGATGAAGACATAAAATGCATATATTGTAATACGCTTAGTCCAATAAGGAGTCCTCTATTTCTTACAGAGGGCGATAATACATCAATGAAGCAAACATGGTTGTAATAAAAACAAAAATCCGTTTTAAGTAACAGAAATAGATTACATTTGAAGAACAAGTGAAACTGGATTAACTCATTGCCTACGGGAACCGGATGGCTCCTGTATTTAGCCTATGGGAATGAGAGAATTCAGTTGTCAACAAGTTAATTTCATATAGATCTTTGAACACGATAAGAACTACTTTCGAAAAATAAACTCAAGGGCAATTTCAAAGGCCTATTGTACTGCCCATAGAAATCAGGTTTGGATTATGTAATACACCATTGTAATGTTCGCACATTTCTAAGCTAAAGGTGATAGACAGGGCTATTGAAATTGTCTTGAGTTTATTTTTCGAAAGTAGTTTTTTCGTGTTTTTGATAGTTAATTGGATATAACTTGTTGTTGTTTGTCTTTAATATCAGTTATTTGTTTACTGTGTCTGTTTGGAGTATCGTTGGTAGTTGAGCTTGGTCATTGACATTACATAATTGGGTGGATGAAAATTCTATCGGTCGAGGTGTTTGGACTTCGCGTTTGACTTTAAACGGTTTGATCGGATGTGTTTGTGAACAAATGGTTGATTAGTGTTGGCTTAAATACACGAGTATAAGTATATTTTCAGACATTCAGATAATTCAGATTACTTGGATTTATTATGAATGCGGGAAAAAAACTAAAACTATATTACAAAATGATAAAGTCTAAACAACAAGCATCCAAAAAATATCATGAAAAGTGTGAACTATAGCTTACAAGTGTAAATAAAACAGCAGATTACTAAAAAGAAAAACGCAAGTTAGTTATACACATCAAATAGGACCGTCTAAACCTGATTTACTGCAATAAAGCTTAAGACACACACATAAAAACTCTTGACAAAGTGCACTAAGTCTCAATTATGATACTTCAGCCAGTAGGATATACATGTATAAGCTCAATATCCGCATGAAGCAAGGCTTACGAACTGTTATATGAACTAACAGTTTGTAAGCCTTGCTTCATGCAAGAACAGGTCCCATCAAATATCATTTAATGTTAGACATTAGTTTCATTAACGAAGATAATGCTTACGTAGTACAGTCGCATAATGTAAGCCCTCGTGTATTCAATAGCACTTTGTCACAACAAATGTTACGTTCATTCAGTGTCGCGCATGTTTATATCAGATCTCTTAATAAGAATTTTGAAAATTTTAGTTTGTTATATGACGATACATTAAAAACAAAGTTTGATAGGGGATGTTATGTTTGAATGATTATTATCCTTGAAGTAAAATGTAGAACAGGTGGATCAAGAGGTGGGGGAGTACTAGCATATATTCGTTCCTCATTAGAGTATATCATTCTGAACCAAGAAGTAAGTAATGCAGAAAGTCTCGGGTTAGAAACTATTTTTAATGGTAGGAAAACTATTGTAGGTATCATTTATCGGAAAGCCCAATACTGATGCTTAATGAAAACTTTAGAGGGGTTAAAAGTTGATAAAGAAAATGTAGTTTTACTTGGAGACTTTAACATTAATGTTCTTCATGATGAAGGAATAGATGTGAAAGCTGAACGATTTCTAACTTCTTTGCAATGTTTAGGTCTACATCAACTCATTACCTCACCAACCAGAGTGACTAAAACAACTTACTCTCTTATTGACCATGTGTATGTGTATACTATCAGGCCCGTAGCCAGAGGGGGTCGGAGGGGTCGGACGACCCCCCCCCCCCCTTCTTGGGCTGAGGTCCGCTTTTTTATGAAAAAAAACACACACACACCTTTAATCTTTGTTACCAGAATTACCCACACGCTGTCAGTTGTACAGCACCAAAGCTGGTGTAGTGAGTTGCAGTGTTGCTAACATTTTGGCAGGGCAGGTCCGTATTGATTATGACAAAAAGGTCCACTTTTGCCAAAAACGACCCACCCCCTTAGAAACCCTGGCTACGGGCCTGACTATAATTTCTCCTATTCATGCTGGAGTTATAGAAACTGATGTTTCAGACCATTTCCCGATCTTTGTTGCTTTTGAGCATCTCACAAATGCAAATAAAACAAAAAAAACAAGAAGTTAGTATTTCGCACCTTTAGAAATTATGATGTTCACAATTTTCATGAATATCTACATAAAATAGATTGGAAATTTGTGGCTGTACAGAAGTTAATGAATCATACTCTGTATTTTGTGACATGTTTAGGCAAGTCTGTGACAGGCATGCACCAATTGTGTCATTAACTTCCAAGAAAAAGGGTAAAAATATTGGTAAAAAACCATGGATGACAAAGGCTCTTCTAAAATCAGTCAACAAGAAGCACAAATTGTATTCTAAACTTAAGGTATCAAAATGTAAACGGAAAGATGAGGAACAATACAAGAGGTACAGAAATGTTTAAACTTCAGTCTTAAGAAATGCAAAGAGACAATATTATATTATAGTAATCTCTTCTTCATCAATAAGAACGATACATACGATAAAACATGGAAAACCATCAATGAGTTGCTGAATGGTGGAAAAGGAATGGAGAAGGTGACTAATGTAGAAAAATTAACAACATCAGACCATGGACAAAATAGAGTGATAACATCTGATAGTGATATAGCAAACGAATTGAACAATTCTTTTGTAAACATAGGTCCAAACCTGGCCAACGAAATACCACATGTTCATTCTGACTTTACCGAATATTTAGGAAATAAAACAGAAAACTCACCATTTTTAAAACCAGTTGTTGAGAATGAAGTAACGTGCTAATTGCAGACTTTAGACACAAAAAAGCATGTGGCTATAATAATTTACCTACAAGATTGTTGAAAGATGCTGCACTATGCATTTTCAAGTCCATTAACACATATTTTCAATGTTTCTACAGAAGAAGAAAAATTTCCACATGCTTTGAAAGTAGCAAAGGTGACACCTATTTACAAGAAGGGACAAAAAACCTCCCTGGCAATTACAGACCCATTTCGGTTCTACCAGTACTGGGAAAGATCTTTGAAAAAAATAATAAATAACCGTGCAATTGATTTTTTCGAAACAAATGATGCCCTGTTTCAGCATCAGTATGGTTTCAGTAAGAAACATAGCACTAAATTGTCTTTGATTAATCTTGCAAATACATTATTGCAATACTTGGTAGAGTAACACTTGGTATCTTTATTGACTTTCAAAAGGCTTTCGATACTATTAACCACATAATTCTCCTTTAAACGTAGAATAGCTTTGAAATGGTTTGAAGACTATTTGTATAAACGATCCCAGTTTATACAATACAAGGATGAGATGTCTGTGAAACTAAATATAATATGTGGTGTTCCTCAAGGCTCCGTTCTTGGACCAACACTATTTTTACTTTATATTAATGATTTACCTAACTCCAAGTTCAATTTCATTATTCGCTGATGACTCGAACCTATTTCATACTTTTAATACTAAACAAAAAGAAATTGATTTAGAAATAGTAAGTGAACATTTAGAAAAGGTCCAGGAATGGTGTAATGCAAATAAAGTCACAATTAACCTACAGGAAACGAGTTATATGGTTTATAAAATCAAAAGGTAGAGCAATACATCAAAAAGGATCTGTGAGAATATCAGGATCACACATTAGTGAGATCTCTGTTGCATCATTTGTAGGCATTCAAATCGATTGTCACCTTTCATGGACTAAACATATTCAGAAAATAAACAAGTACATTCGAAAGAAAGTAGGCATCCTCTTTAACTCTTCCTGTGCCAGGCCAAATACCCCTCCAGTGCCAAGGGTTTTGTTGGGTTTGTAAATTTCGTGAAGAATAAGCTGTGTTTGATATTAGAAGGCTCATATCTCTTTCCCAATGCATCTTACAATGAAACTTTGTACACATGAAATATTGTAGAGTTTATGGTCTTTACAATGGTGTTAGTCTTTATACAATTTTCTGTTCATATATGTAGTAAAATATGCCGTATATGAAATCATTTTTTTTCAATCAGGAAAATGGAGGGAAGCCTACTGTTTGAGAGCAAATTCACTGAAAGTTCTAAGAGATTAAAAAAAACAAGAAATATGACAATAATGGTCAATGTTTTACCTTTTGAATGATATATACATTGATGGGGTAATATAGAAAATAGAGCGAAAATAATGTTATTTATGTATCAAATGCTATTCCCAATCAAAATTGTCGTCACTGAACAAGTGACTGGTAAGCATACACAAAGGAGGCGTGACCTGCTTTGCCTATGCCTTCCATAAAAGGCATGGCGCAAAATGAAAGGGCCAATCAGAGCATAACAATAGCGCCATAGACATGTAAGCTACAGCAGAGCATTGTTCACAAACTCCACTGCACTATGTGCGCTCAATCGTGCATTTTCTTTTGCGTAGTCTTCAATATGAGACCCTGTAACTATGTTTGTGTTTTGAAATAAAATGCATGTATCGAGAAAATGAGAGTTCAAAAGGAAAGACGCATGTATAGAGAAATCTGAGTCACATATCTTGGATTAAAGTTTATGGGATATATGTGAGTATTTCCTACCTAAATAGCGAGTATACATTTGAGATATATCCAAAATAAAGATGAAAAGAAATTGGCTTTGGGCGTTTTGAGGTATACTTGCAGTAGTTATCATTTCCCGTTGTGGCCCCCTTCCCTTTTGATTTAGTGATATAAATCATGAATGAATGAATGGACTAAAAGGGTTGAAAACACATTACGGTAGTTAATTTTTAAATAAAGGCAGTTATGTATTGACCCGTACGTGTAAATAATGCTGCATGTTACTTTTGAAGAAAAAAAAAAAGCATTTTGCATCGTGCATAATACAAGAGAGAAAGAGAAATATAGGAAAGAAATACGGAAAAATACGAAGAGAGGATTAGAAAATGGGATGGGAAAACAGGGAAAATGTGAAGAAAGATAGATACAGATTGAAGAGCAGAGAAAAAAAATTGAAATAATGAAAGAAGTAAACAGAGAAATAAAAAGAAATACACAAGAAACGATAGAAGTGAGAGGAAGAAACAATGCATAGTATAGAAAATGCATAGTATAGATTAATATATATATATATATAATGTATATATTTTATAAATAATCTCTGCAGCCCCCACCCTCTCTTTCTCTCAGTTCATGATGTCTCGCTCTCTCTCTCTCTCTCTCTTTCTGTTTTGTTTATTTCCCGCTCTGTCTCTCTCTCTCTGTCATTCTCTCTCTCATTTAACTCTTTTTGCGTTCTCTTGATGACCATTTTTTTTTGCTTGATGATGAAGGAAGATGCTCTAGAGATATACACTTTAACGAATAATATATTCCCCTATAACAACAGTGTGATTATTATATACAAATAATAGCAGTGGTGGCACGAGCAGGATGGGGGGGGGGGTTATAGAGTCCTGACGCAGATCCTGGTGCAAACAAAAGTCCTATGCCCTCTGCCAGTATTTTGGATAATGGTGAATAGTCCATCAATGGGCCCCGATTTCTAAGAACATCCTGTCATAAATTGCTACATGGAGATCGCATTGAGTTAGGGGGTGGGGGTTATAGACCCCTGAGAAGAAAAGTTCTATCCCGTGGCGTGTTCCCATAGACAATGGCCAATAGTCGATGATCGCAACAAAATAATGCATGATGCATAGTATTTTGGTTTCTCTTGCAATCTATTTCTACCCAAGCAGAATAACCAAATAACGCGGTGCTTCATTAGTATAACATCATACAGACAACTATTGATACTAATCTAATGAAAAATAATGCTCCTTAAATATCAATTTTATTTTTTTTTTTTTAATTTGTGATACTTCTCTCTTGCATTTTTCCGCCCCCCCCCCCCCCTTGTAAGAACAAAATTATGGCTACGTTCAATATTCAGCAGTTTCTTAATTTCTTGAGGCCTAGTAAGTGTGAGGCAGATCGTTGATAATTATGTTGAATATGGCGTGAATAAATTAAACATGGGTGGACAGAGGTTGAGGGATTCATAACTGATTCCCTTTACTTCATTTTAACGTCTTTTTATTTTCAGAGAAATATTGGAGATGCATTGTTTATAAGAATCAAGCAAAACAAACATAGAATCAAACAAGAAACGATTCAACACGAGAACACAACAGAAGTTGAATGAGTGAGAGAGTGATAGCCTGGTGAGAGGAGAAGATTGAGAGGGCGATAGGGGTGCATGGTCGGGTGGGGACCAGCATGATGATGAGGAGAGATGATCTAAAGCTCTATATTATAACAACATCAATGCGTTTATATAATTCTGCACAAATAATAGTGGTGGTGGCATTAGCTGGAAGGGATGGGGAATAGAGTCCTGATGAAAGGAAAAGTCCTATACTTTTATGTAGATAATTATGTTGAATATGGCGTGAATAAATTAAAAATGAGTTGAGAGAGGTTAAGGGATGAAATCAGTTATGAAACTGATTCCCTTACGGCGTTTTAGCGTCTTTTTTATTTGCAGAGGAATATTGGAGATAGGTTTTGATAATCATCAAGCAAAACAAACGTACCTCAAAACATACGATTCAACACGAGAACGCAAAAGGAGTTGAGTGAGTGAGATGGATAAAGATAGAAAGAGAGAGAGATAGGGATTTGATGATTGCAAAGGACGGGGTGAGGAGAGGAGAATTGCGAAAAGAAGGAAAAGGAGGGAGATATGAGGGCGGGAATAGTTTAGAGAGAGAGGTAATAAGAAAGTAATAGTGGTAAGATGGGTTATTGAGAGGGAGAGAGCGAGAGCGAGAGAGAGAAATAGAGATATGATGATTGCAAAGGACGAGACGAGGAGAAGAGAGTTGGGAACGAGAAAGAAAAAAAAAAGAGATATGAGGGCCAGAAAAGTTTAGAGAGGTAATGAGAAAGTAATAAAGGTAAGATTGAGATGGAGGGAGGGAGAGAGAACGATGGAGAGAGAGAGGGGAGAGAGAGAGAGCGAGATGATGACGACTGTAAATGACGGGGCGAGGAGGAGAGAGATGGGATAGAGAGAGAGAGAGAGAGAGAGAAAGATATATATAATTATTGAGATGATTGTGAGGGCGGGAAGATTTTAGAACGAGAGGTAATGAGGAAATGAGAAAACGATAGATTGAAAGAGTGGAGGTAGGGTGGGGTAGGGGCCAGTAACTATGACGATGAGGATCTAGAGTTCTGCATTATATCGAATAATGTATATTCCTATAACAACAGTTTGTTTATTATGCAAAGAATGAACCCAATTTTTATTTTACTGTTATATATTATTGTTCGATGTCAATATTATTTAGTTTGTATTGTTTTGCAATGACAATTAAGTTATCAGCTATCACTTTCTATGTTACATTTCCATGTAAACTCTCTCTCTTTCCATTCGCCTGTATAGAAATTATATTGTGTAGGTAGATCTTTTGGTAAATAAGGTTACAACCGCTCTATTCTTTTTTATATTACTCTAATTGATGAACCGGGATTTTAACTGAAATAAATTATCCAAATAATAGCATAGTGGCACGAGCAGGAGGGGGGTATAGAGTCCTGACGCAGATCCTGGTGCAAACAAAAGTCCTATGCCCTCTGCCAGTATTTTGGATAATGGTGAATAGTCAATCAATGGGCCCCGATTTCTAAGAACATCCTGTCATAAATTGCTACATGGCGATCGCATAGAGTTAGGGGGTGGGGGTTATAGACCCCTGAGAAGAAAAGTTCTATCCCGTGGCGTGTTCCCATAGACAATGGCCAATAGTCGATGATCGCAACAAAATAATGCATGATGCATAGTATTTTGGTTTCTCTTACAATCTATTTCTACCCAAGCAGAATAACCAAATAACGCGGTGCTTCATTAGTATAACATCATACAGACAACTAATGATACTAATCTAATGAAAAATAATGCTCCTTAAATATCAATTTTATTTACGCATGTTTTTTTTAATTTGTGATACTTCTCTCTTGCATTTTCCGCCCCCCCCCCCCCTTATCTTGTAAGAAAATAAATTATGGCTACGTTCAATATTTAGCAGTTTCTTAATTTCTTGAGGCCTAGTAACTGTGAGTGAGGCAGATCGTAGATAATTATGTTGAATACGGTGTGAATAAATTAAAAATGAGTGGAAAGAGGTTAAGGGATTCATAACTTACTGCGCTTACTGCGCTTTAGCGTCTTTTTTATTTGGTGAAGAATATTGGAAATAGGTTTTGATAATCACCGAGCAAAACAAACGTACCTCAAAACATACGATTCAACACGAGAACGCAAACGGAGTTGAGTGAGTGAGATGGATAAAGATAGATAAAGAGAGATATAAATTTCATGATTGCAAAGGACGAGACAAAGAGAAGAGAATTGGGAAAGAGAGAAAAAAAAAGGAGAGATGAGAGAGAGAAAAAAAGGAGAGATGAGGGCGAGAAAAGTCTACAGAGGTAAAGAGAAAGTGATAGTGGTAAGATGGGTTATTGAGAGGGAGGGGCGAGAGCGAGAGAGGGAGAGGGAGATTTGATGATTGCAAAGGACGAGACGAAGAAAGGAGAATTGGGAAAGAGAAAGAAAAAAAAAGAGATATGAGGGCGAGAAAGGTTTAGAGAGGTAAAGAGAAATTGATAGTGGTAAGATTGATAGGAAGGGAGGGAGAGAGAGAACGAGAGAGAGAGAGAGAGAGAGAGATAGAGATATGATGATGACAACTGTAAATGACGGGGTGAGGAGACACTTGGGATAGAAAATGAGAGAGAGGGAGATATATACATATATACATGTATATATAATTATTGAGATGTAGGGCGGGAAGATTTTAGAAAGAGAGGTAATGAGAAAACGATAGATTGAAAGAGTGGAGGTAGGGTGGGGTAGGGGCATACAAACATACGATTCAACACGAGAACGCAAAAGGAGTTGAGTGAGTGAGGTGGATAAAGATAGAAAGAGAGGAAGATAGAGATTTGATTATTGCGAAGGACGGGGTGAGGAGAAGAGAGGTGCGAAAAAGAAGGAAAAGGAGAGAGATTTCAAAGTTTCGAAAGAGGGGTAATAAGAAAGCGATAGTGGTAAGACATAATAAAAGTAGAAGAATGAAAATATAAAGGCGATACAAAATAACAACTGAACAGAAAGCGAATGCAAACTTTATGGTATATACAAAATAATACAGAAGACATGTTTTTAACATTTTATAGATCTCCACAGACATACTGAGGGGGTTATAGACAAACATGATAATAGTATGCAAAAAAAATAAAAAATAATGCACACGCACCACGTAACGATTTTGTGAACAAGTTTCAATCACCCAAGTCATATGTATTGAGTGGAGGGAAAAGCCTTGACACGAGAATAATAACATTTAGACTCACGCTTCACCAGCTCTTTCAATCATGAATATTCATACTATGCTGGCGAATAAGCGAGCTGCATTTGGAGCGCTGTTCTGCCATTGGTCAACTCCGAACTCATTTTCCCGGGAGACTAACACAGGATGTCTGCCCATAGACATGCGTGTATTGCCATACACAACGTTTATAACACACGTTCTATTGGGAAACCTTGACGATGCTTGCGGCATTATCCAAAAAAACCTCTTCAAAATACTGCCGAGAAAATATGATTTTACTCAAAAAATGTTAATATAAACCCATATTTTTTTAATGGTTTATTGAATGCTTAATCTGTTATCAATACATCAATATGAAAAAATCTGAATATAAAGTTAGTTTTGTATAATTAAAATGGATGAAACAGAAAAAAGTTTATCGGGCAACTATACGTGCCATCGGCACTAAAGGGTTATGGGCAACTATACGTGCCTCCGGCACCGTAAGAGTTAAGACATTTTATTCCAAAGAATATTCTTATGTTATTATATAAGACTGTTATACAGCCTCATGTCTCTTATGGAATAGAGGTATGGGGGAGTACTTACAAAAACAATCTCAACTGTATTTATCTTTGTCAAAAATGGCAATGAGAGCAATTACTTTTAGTCCATTTAGAACAGACTCCATACCTCTTTTCCAAAGTCTAGAAATATTAGATATTTTTCAACTTCATGAACTTCTTGTATCAACATTAATGTATGATCTGGTGATAGGTATATTACCACACTCTTTATAGTGGATTATTTCCAAATCATACAGCACAGATATGCAACGAGTGGGAAAGAAAGTGGCTTACTCTATTTACCAAAATTGATTTGAAGCTCATACTTTGAATATCGTATGGCAACATGGAACCTCCTGACATAGAGTACCGAAGTGCTGACGTCATATTCGCCCGTCGTCCAGGTTACTGGTTCCAAACAACAAAACCCGCGCATGAGGTTCACCGCGAAATCATTCAAGCAACGGGCTGGAATACGGCAAATTCACTGTTTAGAGCTGTGATCACCACGCCATTGTTCAGCACAAAATTGTTTGGAACCAGCAACCTTGACCAGTATGACGTCACACTTCGGTACTCTATACAGAGCAAAATATTTTTGGGTGATTGATTAACCCTTTAATAATAATAATAATATTCCACTTTTATATAGCGCCCAATACATCAATGGTGATGTGTCTAAGCGCTTTACAGATACATATTATTACCCCGGTCATTGGATTCTGGCACGCCCGCACACAGTGTATGCACATTCTCCACTCCCCGGGGAGCATTCCAGCCAGTTCGCCTGTTAGGCGCACACATGCTAAGCAAAGGACATTAAACTTTCGCCATCCTACCGGGTACCCATTTAACACCTGGGTGGAGAGTGGCAAATGTAGATTAACGTCTTGCCAAAGGACGCTAGTGCTGCGGTGGGATTCGAACCCCGGACCCCTTTAATTGCACGTTTCAGCCTTTATTGCGTAACAAATTTAACATATCAAAATTCATATAAGCCAATAATTCTACACTTCTAATAACATTTAAATAATCAAATAGATCAAGAAAAAAGAAAGCAAAAGCATTGTACAGTTTTTATTTTCCCTTGATGTACGCTACCTATCTCGTTATATTTGTGTTGTATACACATCGAAAACAATGTCGTTACAATGGGAAAGGCCAGTGGCGTAGCTAAAGGGGACACGTAAGAAACGTTCCCCCAGTCAAAAAAAAAAATTAATAGAGAAAAGGAGGGAAAGAAAATGTGAAAAGGAAACGCTATGACTCCCTCATATATTCAACCACTTTGAATTAATGACCTTGTAAATTTAAATTTTATCCACCGAGTGTACTAACCCTACCCCCACCCTCGCCCTAAAGCAGGTGCCCCTCAATAGTTGGACCCACGCTACGCCACTGGAAAATATCTCGATTCCTTGGACTCTACTCGTTGCAGGGACCATTTTCCTGATACTCTTCAAACGCATTCCTCCAGAGAGTCAAGTCATTCTGCCAAGAAGCGTATCCTTCTTCCCATTTCTCTTGATCATCCTCAGGCTTACCTGATGGTTAAAGAAATAAACAGCCGTTAATATACGTTATCGTGACAGCTCAGCTATTTTTTCTTCTTAGGAAGAAATTCCTTGAATGCCTTAGCGCCTATCATGGCAGCTCGGCTAAAGCCAGGGTAGTAATGTGATACTTTGCATTGCGCCTTGTATCCTTTGGAAAAGGCGCTATATAAATCCTAATATTATTATTATTATTATTATTATTATTATTATTATTATTATTATTAATTTATTTAGATTGTGACAGTTCTTTTTTTTTTGTCTGCTTTTGGTTTTCAGCATTCAAAGCAAAGAAATTACAAAAGTTTGCAAAAGAAATGTATTTTTAAACTTGCATTGGAGACTGACAGGAGCAGACACAGATTGGTCTAATCTCTACATTTTTTCAACTTATGATAATTTATATAAAAATAATACTGTAGATAATAGATCGCCCTTATGGAATACATGATGTTTTTGTTAATTGTAATTTCATAATGAATTTTGGGTGTCATTTTACCGAAGGTCGATAATTACGAAGGTTCATTAAAAGTGTTGATAATGCTGAAAATGGTGTAGGGTTCGTAATTCCGAAAATGAAATAGGTTTCGCAATTCCAAGAATGAAACAGGGTTCATAATTACGAAAATGTACAATTTTTAGGTATTAAAAAACCTTCGAAATGATGAAACTTATTAAATTTTCGTAGTTATGAACCCTTTTTCATTTTCGTAATTATACATCTTCAGATAAACGAACATTTGGAATAACAAACCTGCGTGTTTGGAATCACTTCCGTTCATTAGATTTCTTTCTATACGACGATTGTGATCACAGCATATCAAATTCGACCAGCGAGGTGCCCAAATAAACTGATATTTGAGCAACGAGGTGCCCGAATTTCCTCATATCCGGGCAGAGTGGTGCCTGAGCATGTAAACCTTATTTCATTATCTTTTGATTTCGATGACAAAACAATATTTTTACCATAATAAAGTGCTCGCTTCCCAACTCGTAATTTCATATATCAAGGCTCACAAAGAACCTATTCACGGGTAACAATGATAATCTCACCTAAAGTTCCTGGAAGTTCATACATGGACGGTTTTTGGAGGGCAAGCCTCAAATAGCTTAAAAAGTAATGTTATGTTAACATAGGAATATAACCTAATCTATGTTATATACCTGCCAATGTAGCTAGAGTGGGAAAGTAGTCGTTCAACAGATGACACTGTCTTGCACGTACAGCTCTACCATTCTCAAAATCTGGAGACAGCTCCTTGTAACGTAATTCAGGTATGGTGAATAGAGGCCAACTATCATATTCTTTTTGAGAGGGTTTGTCTGTACTGCCCACGTTTGGATCCCTGAAGAAAAAATGAGGTGTATGAGTCAATGAAATAAAGAGATACCAGAGTCACACCGCCAAACCCACTCGAAACCGAGCGATTCTTGCCCACTCGAAATGTAACTTTTTATTCGGTCTGTTCGTGGATGTGTCGGTGGTATATCAATCATGTCAATGGTTTGTGTCGGTCTTGCGTAGGTCTCGTTGGTTATAAGGTGTACCAATGTGATATATTAAACAAACTTTTCAATGTCACTTGTGCATACTTATGAGCCAGTGGGATTTTATTTAGAATGTGGATAATTATGTAAGCCTCATATTTTCTTTGTTTTCTTATTATAATAAGTTGTTTTGTTTCAAGTCAAATACGGGTTTGAAAAGAAGACTTACGTGCCATAGTTCGTTCGTTAACATAAGTAATCATCTTCTTTTCCGGCATTCATTGGTAAAATTTTATTCCGCCAATTAACTTTTTCCTTCTTACCCTGTTTTGGCAAAGTTTGTCCAATACGTCATGGTCTGGACCGACATCGTCTTTTCTTCATCCGTCAGATTATGACCATGGATATCAGCTAGTTCGTCAATAAAAGGCAGGCCGAAGACGAAGATGACGTCCTCACCGTGGCTAGCCTCCAGCCATGGCGTAAATTTTACCGCATCTCCATTTTCTCCAAAAAAGCTCCTGTAATCAATGAAGGTGTGTAGACATCTATCTATACATGTTTATAAAACGGTTTCAAGAATGTAGCCATCCTGATTGGTCAAATAACACCACGTGACCGTGCAAAAAAAGCCCTAATGCACGGCTAAAAGGCTCTGAGCTGCGCGTACGCGTACCTCTGGTGCGTGCAAACTTAAAACGCAAAGAAATCGCGTAGTTTAATTGTCATTTTAGCGCAAGGATTACATGCGCGCAAACTTTTGTTGGCTGCGCTTATGTGATGTCATCCAGAAAAGCAAATGGCAGCCTCCATGACTGTGCGTTTCTATGGGGTTCCTAATTTTTATAGACTTCATAATCATATTATCGACCCGTTTTATAAAACTATTAATACATGGTTGTGAGTTCGTGCGTTAGTGCGATCCGGCAACACGCCGTGTCGTGGTGTCCAACACACTCGGCTTGCGCCTCGTGCTATATTACACCACTATCATGACTATAAAAACCTTTGTGTTGCCAGATCGCACCAACGCAATCCCAACCATGTATTAATACTATAATATCTAATTTACTTGCAATATTTTTTACTTTTCAAATCAGCCAGGTAGAATACCTGAGGTGCTCAATTTCTACCATGCATTTGTATCGAATTTCGAATGCTCCTTACAGGAAAACTGTAAAGCCCAGCTAACACGAAGCGTCATGTGGATTATATCAGGACCTGCTCTAATCGAGCCTGAGAATGCAATTAATCCAAAGGCCAGTTATTAAAAGTCTTGTCTGCACTGTTCATTTAATGTGATCCAGGCTTACGTGCACGTGGTTGAATTATCTATATTATATATGGCCTATAGAAGGAAGGTCAGATATAAAAGAAAATGTAGATTATTAAGTATCCCATCGTTAGGGCTAAAATAGCCATTTATAAGATAGCTTCTTGAAAATCGAAATGACAAACATTCGTCTTGGGGTATAGCACAGTTTTGATTTCACCTCGGGCAACGGTATCCACCTTTGCACCTCAAACGTAACATCTGTTTTTCTTGCTGTTCCGTACTGATTATAGTTATCATGGTTATAGGAAACATTTCTAGTCTTACGTGGCAGATGGGCCATGCGTCATGAGGTACTTGTAGACTGGACTATCAGCCTCGACATGCTTCCTGACTACGAAATCCGTCGGACAGCCGAAGGAGAAGTCACCAAAAAGATCGACAAACGATCGGAAGTAGTCGGCATCACTTCGTTCAAATATCTTCCAATCGGTATACTCCTGCATGATGGTGTCTTTCAAGATGTCGTCATCGTCATCACCGTAAAAGCGAGTGACGGATGGCACGTAGTTTTCGAAAACCTCACGAGAAATATAAGGTGGTTCCGGGGGTTCCAGCAAAAGATGGTGAAGACGAATAGACAGCGATTGTGCCTTCGTCTTTATTGAAACCAATGAGGATTGGTAGGCGAGCGAATTCGCCTCTGCTGTAGAGGTTTAGAGGTGCGTCTTGCATAAATGTGCCGTCCAATGTAAGTTGATAGCTGCCACCTGGGCTATAAATCTAAAGCCATTGATACAAGATACAAAAACATATGAGATACAGTGTGTAATGTAGAAATGGAAAAATACTCTGCATTTGGATACTATTTCACCAAAAGACATTATGCAGTCGAAAAGGGAAACGTAGTTCTTCACCTTTTAACACCTTCAATTACAGATATGTAATAGAGATAATTTCAACATTGCATTAAATTACCTTAATCAAAATCCCCTTAATCATGTTAATCTAGATTGAGGGGTCACGGGGGGGGGGGATGGATTACTCCCCCTTTATTTTATGAGGGATTATTTTTTCCCCCTATTTTTTGGCTCGTTAGCGCTTTTTTTTTGTTAGCCGGGCCCCCTTCCCATTCACAATATTCTTGAGCTGCCCTGTAAGCTTAAAGTATGTAAAATAATAAGTTTTACGAGTTTAATCATGGAGATACATATTCGTAATACAGTTACGAATGATATTTACCGTTGAAGCTGCAGTTATCAGTTCACCTGCATCCGCTTCCCTCAAGCAAGCAATCAGGATGGATGAACTGGAGGTATTACATCCCATCTCCAATCCAAGGGCCTCTGCCTTCTGCCAATCATTCTCTGGGTTTAGCTCAAAGGCCCATCTAGAAGCTGCCGTGCCACTCTATAGGATATGAAACATTTAACAGTATTAAATGATCACTGTGATCTGTCCAGAACCTATAAGTAAAGATAAGGGATATTATAAAACGGGTTCAAGAATGTAGCCATCCTGATTGGTCAAATAACACCATGTGACCGTGCGAAAAAAAAGTGATAACACACGGCAAAAAGGCTCTAAACCACGGCTGAGCTGCGCGTACGCGTACCTCTGGCATCTCTGGTGCGTGCAAACTTAAAACGCAATGAAATCGCGTAGTTTAATTGTCATTTTAGCGCAGGGATTACATGCGCGCACTGAAACGCTCATGACATTTGTTGCACTTGGGATGACCAAACTTAATATTCAAACATAAATATCAACTTGTAATGTTTACCTGCATGATAGCTTGTTGAAACAGATCTCTGCTCATTGGTGAGAGCAAATGGAACCCAACAGACGCTGATCCAGCGCTTTCCCCAAAAAGAGTGACCTTGTTTGCATCTCCACCGAATTCTGGGAAATTAAAATTATATACAAAGACATTATTTCATCATTGAATTTAATTTACCTATGACATACACCAAATAAAATTTAAAAATCGAATGAAGCGCTAAGAAACGATAAGTCTTAAGCGCTATGTTATAATTGAGATGGTTTATTCATTTTTTTTAAAACATGCAGCACAAGAGCTGATATTGTATGTTTTGCATGATAAAAAAAAGCTTGTTGTTTGTCATTTAACAAAAAAATTAATCAAGCTAAGAATGCAAACTGATAAACGATATCATCATAAGAACAGATTAATTGAGAAATTGACTTATATTGAAGATATGGATTAAGTAATAAATAAAAGAAAATAATCTACAATAGGCATTTTCAAAATATACTTTAGTTTCCTTGAGTGTGATCAGGGCCCCGTTTCATAAAAGTTGTCACCGTAACAAGTTACAATAAAAACAATTATAAGCTACCGAAATACTTGCATCTGAATGGTTGAGAGCAAATTTGTCATAGAAATGGGGCAGTTGTTATTGATAACAAGCTTTATGAAACGGGGCCCGGGGGAAGATTGTCCTAAAGAATGGTTTCGTAAAAAGCATGTGAATCATGAGCGTTATGAGGGTGTGCGTACTTGTGTTTTAATTTGTGCACGTAGGCCTAAGTATTAATTCAGTTCATTATCTTTATGCATAGATTATAACTTATTCTGTCCATGTTGTGCAAACGTTTAAAGGATACCAGGAAAAGAGAGGTCAGCCATCGAGAATAGCACATACAGATCCCAATATTGATGACACTGGTCCAATATTCGACAATCTTTGCTTGAATTTACCTTGGATATTGTCGTGTACCCATTGCAAAGCAGCTACCTGATCCAGCATCCCAAAATTTCCTCTGGCCTCTTCGTCTCCTGAATAATGGAACATTAAGAAATATGAAAAATGAACAAGTGCTCACAAAGATATTTCTTTAAAATCCATTTTAAAAAAGGTTAAAGGAAATCATAAGCTAACTGAAGTAGTATACATGGTACACGGGTGCTGATGAAAGAGTATTCTTGACTTCATATTATTTTGCAGGTGTTTAGTATACTCTCTGTATTGCTATTATAAAAGAACAAGAAATTTAGGGAAATGACAGATGCAATGTGAAATTTAAATGGGCTCCCCAAAAAAGTTTGCGGTACAGCGTTCATGATAATCTATACGCTTTAAAATTATTCTTCGAGAAGCGTAGCTACCGAACGGAAATTGCATGTCGACATTATATACCATATACAGAACTCATGAAAATTAACTAATCATAGAGTCATTATACTATTTTCGGGGGGGGCGGGGGTCGTTTTACATTTTTAAAACTCTTACGAGGCACCAGGGCGCACCATGAATTTGTGTGAGAGCTCGTCCCTTCCCCTGGCTACACTGCTGCAAAAAATAATATGAAAGGATCTGGGCCACGTTCCATAAAACTCTACGACAGCTTACAATAACAGTTATAAGCTACTGAAATACTTGCATCTAACTGGATGAGAGAAAATTTGTAATAGATATGTGGCAGTTGTTATTGATAATATACGTTGTATGAAACTGGACCCTGCAGTTAGCATTACCTGTTGAAAATCTCGCGAATATGCTCAAACGATAGTTGATAGTAACGATAATGACGTCACCTACTGCTACCAGGGGAACACCATAGTAATCATACGACATAGCTGTATCACTTAGGAATCCACCCCCATGGATAAATACCATTACCGGGACCAACTCGGGTAGCTGAAATCATAGTAGAAAACAGTAATTATTAAGGATAATCTATAGAGTAATTTATTTGGGTTTTTTTTTGTTTGTTTTTATTTTCATAACAACATTAAAGTTAAAATATACATGGTAAATCAGAATATATATGTACATATGTATGGCGGAAAGCCCATTTACATAGTGCCACTGTTTTCCATGGGGTCCTTTTACATAATAAAGAAACACATGCATAACAAATATAGTACATACACATAACCAAAAAGCATTTGTAACGGAAAGGATATGGGGCAAATCAAAATATACATGTACGAGATAATTTTATTTTTTATGCATGATCTCCATGAAATGAGAGTGTTAAAATCTAAAAGGGAACGCCACATTGATGCTGTGATCCATGTCGATTACACACAAGTCGTTGTAATGACCTGACGTAGGAATGCGTCAACAACTAATGCGGTTCTTGGTGCGCCATTTGAAAGTGACATCAAAATAGGGGTTGAAAAATAAGCAATGTAAATGTTCCCTTGAATTACTTATGTACTTAAAATTGTATCCAAATGTTTTATTATCGCAGGTAATGGCGCAGCCGACATGACGGGTATAAAGCCCGGCTTGCACACTAGGCGTCATTTCCTGACGTCAGGACCGCGTCACTCAGTGACTTGTACGGTCTTTTTCGCGTCATGAAAGAGTGATATAGTTTTAAAAGTTTTAAGTTTTAAAAGTGATAAAGAGTAATATTCTGTGTAACCTTGTAGTTTTGACCCCATAGTTAGTATAGTGTTGCAACTACTATGTAGCGCCGCTAAGGCGTGGGTCTGTCTCCTTTGACGGCCTTTCCCCTGATAGCAGAAAGAGGAAAAATGACGTGATATTTACGTTGTCGTTTACGTCTTTTTTACCAGGTTCTATCGGTAACGTCAGCGCCTCTCAATCAGCGGAACCTGGTTCGAGGCTTGCCACGGTCACATTTTTTTTGCTGGTAAATTAGCACACTGCAAGTGCTATAAACAGCATTTCAGGTGCAGTCACTATACATGCATCTAAAAGTAGCACTTTAGTTTTTACAGTGTACAAGACGTAGAGATGACGTCAAAATAAGACGTCCTCATGACGTCTTGCGTTGGTGCAAGTTGTCGTCTTATTGACGTAATTACAGGACGTAAAAAAGACGAAAACTACGACGTAAATATCACGTCATTTTTTCCTCTTTCTGCTATTAGGGTCTAGTTCTCTTATTTGTTTAATATTCAACATGAAGAGAACATAATTATTCACACTGTTGCAACTTAGAATTGCAAGGATATTTATAAAAAAAGATCAAAGATATATGATGAAATGTTTGTGTTATTGCGTGATTGTGTGTGGGTGTGTGTGTGTGTGTGTGTGCTCTTAAATACATGCAGTTGTAGGGTACAGAGAACAAAAGAGCACAATGATGTCCTTTATTCCGTCATGCTTGTGGGTTACAGTATACTATAGAAGTGCTTGTGGGGTACAAAGTATAGTTCCCCACAAATCAATGTATGTAAGAGAGAGAGTGTGTGTGTGTGTGTGTGTGAATGTGGGTGTGTTTAGCCGTATGTCCGAGGACATTTTCGGACAGAGAACAAAAAAAAAATCATGAGAACAATGGTCCACGGAAGCCGGACAATAGTCCTCGAACGTCGAACAATGAATTTGTGCCTTATTCCGTCGACTGTCCGAGGACGGAGGAGCAATAGAGGAACAATACTTGTCCTCGGAAGTAAAGCAATACAAGATTGTGTGTGTGCGCGTGTGCACGTGTTTTGATGATGAAGGGAGGCTGTCAAAACTAGAAAAGAGATTTAAGATTGTGCAACACTACGACCAGTGTATATAATGTACAATGTAGGCTACATATACAAATTGCCCGAAAATGGCCATAGCCAAACATACCTTCGGATTAGGAGCATAAATATTGAGGTACAGGCAATCCTCACTTGGCTCAGGAATGTAGGAGTTTTGATCTACCAACTGGTAACAAGATGATTTGAAGGAGGTTGCATTTAAGGTGTCTGACCAAGCTTCCTTGGGGCGAGGTTTCTCGAATCGCAGGGGCGGTTCCGCATACGGAACACCCTGTATGACAAAAGTGGTAATGAATATGATGAAAAAAATTCATCTTAGGAAAAGTGAATAAAAACAGTAATGGGTACAATTAGAAGTTGTATAATCAGAATTCGATTGTTTAGCCTTTCAAACAGAGGTATGTGCCTTCACCCCCCCCCCCCCCCCCCCCCATAACACCAGTGTCCATTTTAAAAATGGAAACTCAGTTTCTTTGGTCACGTTGTATTGGTTGCCTTAATTTTATCTTTGCAACTTCTTTTGTTTTACCATGTATATTTCATTTTGTGTTATAAAAATGTTTTTTATTACACAGCCTTTCTGTAAAAACAGATACTGGCTGATTGTAAACTCGATGCATTTAAATAAAGCATGAATTGTACAAATTGAAGCCGTTAGGAAGGTGGGATTAAAGAGAAAATGAAGACAAATAAGAAGATTATAATCATTATTATTAACAAAGGTAGCCTCATCGGTACATAAAACAGCATCGCAGAGCTTCATCATTTTAAAATATCTCAACTTTCAGTCGAATATATCCCAAGGGTTTTCGTTAAATTTTGCTCCCAATTTTAGAAGGGAGTGAATAGAAAACCGTTTATCAATGTACAAAAATCGAACTTCTCTACCGCTCAATTGTAGTGGTCAGTTGCAAAATTTCCTGGGTGAAATGAGCAAGATATTGTGTTGTTTAGGGTTAAAATGCCAAAAATTGCCGCTCGGTCGCTTGGCTCCCTCGCTTGTACAATAACGTAGATAGATTGGGGCATGGGGTAGAGGGGAGGGTAGGGCGCAACTTCATTATTTGCCCCGGGCGCCATAATCCCTAGATACGCCACTGTCGTAAGGGTCAACAAATGGATGGTTGTTGAATCAGTACATTTATTGACTCACTTTCCATGTTTTGTTTTGTTTGTGAAATGATACAGTTCAAAGTCTAAGTTCACCATGAATTGGCATTCTCAAACAAACTCAAAATCGAAGGTCTAGCAAGTGTTGATTTAGGGTGTGAGGTACAACATTCACGAGATGATTCAGCATTACTTTTAATGACTTGGCATCGTCCCAACCAAACGTATAACGACCGGCGCACACTGCACGATCTGACTACGATGCAATTTTGGGAAAAGTTATAACACTTGATATGAACCTTCACACATGTAAAATCTTCGTGATCAAAGTTCCAAATAGTAGTAAGAATACTAAAATCGAAATTCCAGCTACTGCGAGCCCCCGTGTAGGAATAAAAGCGAATTCAATTCCAAATCGTAGTGACGTCTTACCAATCTTGCGATCGACTAAGATTTGCAGCCGATTTGGCCTTTACTCTAACCAGAAGAATTCCAGTAACCAAAATTTCGATATTAGTATTCGTATCATTATTCCGAACTTTAAATAAGATAATTTCACCTTTTTAAACTTTCATATGTAATGCAAACTGCAATTTGTTCGAAAATCGGGTCGCAGTCGGATCGTATAGTGTGCGCCTGGCTTAACATCTAGGCGGCAGGGGAGAATGGAAAAAAGGGTGGAAAGAAGAGAAGGATTATGCCCCCCCCCCCCCCAATCCCGCAGGGTAAATGTAGTATTAGAAGTACAGTTTTGAGGCTGGGTAAAATGCGAACATTTTCGAAAGCTCGGTCCATTTTCTGGAAACATGTCTCCGCCGGGAATCGAACTGGGTTCGATTCCCGGGAGACATTTATTCAACCTTTGCGAATATGTCAATAAGGGAGGACAGCTCTTGGAAACTTGGGATCTAAGCTACGCAACCATTATTCCCTCGTTTTCATTTCTCACAATTATATTATTTCTACGAGATTGCCAAGGCTGCTATGTGGCATCGAAATATTATGGTTGATAGTTTAGTCTTATTCTTCTGGTCAATAAAACAACTACTACATAATAAACAACAAATTTTTCTCAGCTTTTCTGGAAAGCTTAGCTTAATAGTGACGGAGGAGATAAACTTCTCGTCTTGTTGACCGCCAGGCGATATTCTAAATACATACCAGAAACACATCGATTTGTTTCGTAACATTGATAAACTTGTCCTCCTGAAAAGTGATGGTTTTCCCGACCAGAATTCCTACGGGTAAGGTCACCGTTGGATCATCGCCGAACACCACTGAGCCTTCGATTAGCAGCAGGAGCAACATAAAAGTTGCATGTCTTCGTGTGGATTCCATTGTGTAAAAAACTGTTCTGGTCACAGCCGAGTTTAAACATGCGCAAGTAAGCAAAGCTGGAAGGAAACTAGACTGCGTTGTGTTTAAATAGCTAGATGATGATAAAGGATTTATGGAAAGTCAATAGCAAATCTAAAGAAACTAAGTGTGTTTAAGAACTGTTCATAGTTGGTACCTGACACCGTCCAGCTCATGTCTGATGGTCCCTCCCCATCCACGCATATAACTCTCTTTCTCTCTCTCTCTCTGTCTCTCGCTTCTCTCTCTCTATTTCTTTCTCTCATTATCTTCTTCTTATTTTGTTTGTTTCTTTCTTTCTAACTTTACACGTTTATACTTTCGAAAGATTCTACACGTTCCTACGTGCAAAGTCAATATGTTGCTACGCGTTGCCAAGCTATTGTTTTCACCCAGCGGCTGCAATCACGACAAAAGATCCCGGATGCCCGGAAAGGAGAATTGTATTTTATTGTTATGCATAAGATATAGGGCCGAATTCAAGAAAGAGGTTTATCTAACCAAGATGGTTTAAACCTTCATAATGCATTGCAGAGGTTCAAATCATGGTTTAGACCGTGGTTTTTGAGATAAACCTCTTTCGTGAATTCGTGCTATATAGTATATGAATATGGATTAAAGTACTTGAATGACAGTAAGTCATTAATATATAAAAAAGAAAGTGCGCTTAAGAATGATTAAGTTGGTGCTTGTTTCTGCAGAGCCTGATGTTTCGTCCCTATCCATGCACATTATTATTATCTCTCTCTCTCTTTCTCTCTTTCTTTTTCTCTCCCCTCTCTTTTCTACTTCTTCTTTTTTCCTTCTTCTTCTATTTATTCTTCTTCTTCCTCTTCTTCATCTCCATGTTCTTGTTCTCCTTTGTCTTTTTCTTTGTCTTCTGGTTTTCTGATTTTATTGATCTTTTTCTTCTTCGTTTTCTTCTTCCTCTTTTTCCTCTTCTTCTTCTTCTTGTTCTTCTTCTCCTTCTGCTTCATCTCCTTCTAGTTTTGGCTGTTGAACTTGCGATGATTTTTAAATCTTCTTGACTGTGTGAGCATGGTGAGGTAATGAAAAAAAAACAGTGGCGGATTTAGGGGGCACTTCCAAGTGTGCTCTGGAATGGTTCACAGTGGATGATGTCCATGTGTTACGTTTCATCCCAGCCCTATACCCATCTACATGGATACCCCCCCCCCCCCCCCCCCTCTCTCTCTCTCTCTCTCTCTCTTTCTCTCTCTCTCTCTCTCTTTCTTTTTTCTTTCATTCTTCTTACTGTAGGGCCTACATGTAAACTTTTGACTTCTAAATCTCCGTTTATGCAACTGCAAATGTTAGTGCAAAAGAGTGGGCAACGTTTGGCGTATATTTCATAATCCCTGAGATGTAAAAAACCTGAAAAAGGCTGAAATGTTTTCTAACAATGAAATATATGAAATTATCTTCTTTTTTGCTTCTTTTTTTTTCTTCCTGTTTTTGCGTCCTATATGTCCCATCAATCACGGACAAGCATTCTCTCCCTTACAGTCATCTACATTTCCAGGCTACCCAACACCAAACAACAAGTTTTATACAGTATTTGACTCAAAAAGGATTTTTTTTTTTCAGCCTTGAAATTTAGAATGATTTCTTAAATGAACACAAAAAATATTTGAATATGTTTTCCTCTTATATGCTTCCAAATACTCTGTTCACCCAGCTTGATTCTATGTATTCATTGAATAATACAAAGTTTACATAATACCCAAATTAACGTTAACATACATCCATCTTAGTAGAACACCAAGAGTACCTTCACCTTTGTCTTAATGAAATGACAATTTCAGTATTCCCCTTTGTAATATATAATGCCAAGTAATGTGTAATGGATTAGATTTTTATATTTTTGATATAATTTGCCGTTCCTCGCAGTACTAGTAACATTTAATGTTTTATGCTCATGGTAGTACAATTTCCCTAAAGATCGGATATCGTACTTGTGGACCGCCAGGGGTGTCAAGTCTGACAGACATGTGCGCTATATGCATGCCGTGATAGCAGAGACTGGCCAAAAAGACGTCTTAATGACGTCGTGTCTCACGTCTTAAAGACGTCAGATATGACGTCAGTAAGACGTAAATTTGCACCCGCGTTTAACGTCTTGAAGACGTCTTATATTTACGTAATTTTGACGTCTTTCTGGTCAAAGAAGACGTCTTTATAACGTCATGAAGACATGTTTATTACCAATAGAAGACGCCAATAGAAGACGCCAATAGAAGACGTTACCTTTTACGTCGTGTACTATTTATACTGACGTCTTAGAGACATCTTAAAGACGTCTTAAAGACGTCTAAGATGTCAAAAAGATTATCCTTTTACAATTACTTAACACAGTAACAGTCTTATAACCTTCTTCTTCTTTTTCCAGTAGTGTGCATAAACCTCCAAGGAGTATTGTCGCACAGCAGTTGGTTGTCTATCTGCCGATCAAACGTGTTGCTCGAAAACTTATTAATAATTAATAACTTAATAATTCCAAAAACGAACGCATCTACACTATATACAAATTGTTCTCATATTTTGAGTTAGTGTATGGCGACATCTTTGACTCGTGTCTTGAAGATGTCGATTGATGGCGAGATGACCACGTTCTCGGGTAGACCGTACCACAAACGGATGGTGTTTGGGAAGAACGTATCCTTCAGTAGTGATGTGCGTGAACGTGGGATGAGAAATCTCTTGCTGTGACCTCTGGTTGGAGTGTTTAGCGGTACCAACTGGTCGTCAGGGATGTCAATCAGATGGTTGGTGATTCCGTACATCATAGTAACTTTTGACACGGCTCTACGATGTTGAAGAGTCTTCCACTGAAGCTCATTAATCATGGTTGTGACGCTACTTCGTCTTGAGTAATTGTTCATCACTGCACTCCGTTGCACAGATTCCGCCTTTGGCTTTGCTGGTGTGGGGATCCCACACGCAACTTGCATACTATGGGTGACTTGAGGGCCAAAACCTGTACTACCCCAGATTCTAGATTGTCAGTGACCCAGTTATTCGAGGAGCGGGGACCTTGTGTGACTAGATTTAGTTCAATGCCAAGCCATTTGATACACAGCATAGTCTAAATAAATACCTGTATTTTCATGTGTAGCAATTCATGCTTCCTTGTAGCTTTAACCATTAATCATTAGATTTTCACCTTTCCCGTATATTCCACTGTGCTATTGTTGCTGTACATGTATATATTTTCGTAGTTCTGTATGTAAGAATGGGAAACAAATTATAATCATTTGATACACATACGGGCTCATATTGCCAAATAGACATAACAATGATCTGCGTATATCAATGCGCCAGATTTGACCATTTCAAAAGCTCTATAAATGTATTTGTTATTTTATGTATTGCACTGCACTTCTCCCGCCTTGAACTGGGGTTTACCCAAGTGTTTAAAAATAAATATCAAATTTTTAAAAATGAATTCTTCGCATCTGTCGTTATACGCACTAATAGAGCGCCTCCGCGCGGCTTCTAAGTTGCCTAGGTCAAGCTAAACCGAGAAGTCTGCTCAAAGTACCGAGCCGGACTGGCAAGATTTTGCCTTTTGGGCGAGGTGTTAACTTTCTGTTACAGGCGTATGACAGGTGTACCAAAGATTGCGCGCACTGCGAATTTTCTTTTCAGTTTAGGCCTTGTATATTATAAGGATCCCACCCCCCCCCCTTTTTTTTTCCTCTCACCTTATATAATATATAAGGCTTTGTCTGCTAAAGAAAAACAAAGTAATATATAATTAAGTCATAAAAGGCTTATTTTTTAACAACGCAACTGAGATGGCGTAAATATTCATATTTTGAATGACAGCGCCTTAAAAACCAACAACAACAATCAGGGCGTTGTGACGTGCGCCTGTAATCCAGGTAACAGTGGAAGTTATAAACTGATTCAGTGGACCCAGGTTCGAGACTGAGTCACGTCTTTCGGAAAGTGACTTTTTATTTGATCGTTCGCAAGATTTAGAAACGGCCGGGATGGTTTCGGGCAGCAAACACCCTCGTACTCGGGCAGTGAGGTGCCCGAATGTCCTCATATTTGGCAGCGAGGTTAACGAAAACAATTTAGATATGGTGTGTCTTCATGACGAAATAACATTTCGACCATGATAAAGTGTCTAAGTCTATTTTATGCTCGTTCACTTCGCTTGCTCAAAATGTAGAAAACAGGATGGTTGATATTCGGGCACCTCGCTGTCCGAGTACGAGGGTGTTTGCTGCCCGAAACCATCCCGGCCGTTTCTAAATCTTGCGAACGATCAAATAAAAAGTCACTTTGTTGTCTCTGGAATATATGATTTTGCCTTCATGATAGCCGGACATCCCGCTGCCACGAATGAGGGTATTCATGAATCTCGCTGCTGAAACAAGTCATGAAGATTTTCGCTGTTCCAACTATCTTGTTTTTAAATTTTACGAGCGACCGAAGTAACGGACTTGGGTGGCTCATCTTCACCTCTAATCGTATTTCCACTGCATATTGTGTAGGTGTCAATGTGGGCAAAGATGTCTTGAGTGCCTGGGTTTTTTGGCAAGAGGGGAGGGTCATGTGATGATGATAATCCTATTATGTCAGGATTCTATTTCAGTCAATTTGAATTTGAATTTGAATTTGAATTTGAATGTGGGACGCGGAACGGGGGGGGGGGGGGTCCTTGTGGTTCCAGGGTGCTAAGGGGAATGTCACTGGTTCTTGGATGATGACTACTATCTCTTCGCATTATTTTCTTTAGAATTCCTGGCTTAGCAGTCCTTTCTCCACAGGGGCATATGGGGCGTCGTACATCATTTTGTTTCAACCAGGGAAATGTAAATGTTTCAATCACTGAACCCTGCCAAACATTCAACTTGTAACTTGGATTAATTTTAAAACCTTTGCAGCATGACTATCACATCGATATTGGATGAATTTCTGGGTCTGGGTCATCATAAGTTGTATGCTACTTATGGAATATTTGATTTGATTTAATTTGATTTAGTTTTCCGTTTCAAAACGAGCATATATATAGATTTAATGATTGAACATAAAACAATGTAATAATATAGTATAATTAAACCATCAATACAACTGAGATAAGTATTGACAAGAGTACAAAAATTAATTTAAACAAACGGATCATCATTGACCTAACATATATATAACGAAACGGAGGGGCATGTTAAGAAGGCTAAGCTTGATAGGATGAGGACCTCATCATGGAATATTCTCGCCACACCATCGACTCAGGAATATGAACCATTGGGAATGGGAAGCTTCCATGCCATTACCATTACCTACACTCATGATACATTTTCATACATTAGACGAATCTAATTTCAAAGAGATGGGCCGAATATAGAAATGCCTGTTTTGGCCAAACGAATCCTATACCCTTAGCCAAATCTCATTATCTGGCATGATAAATAGCCTTAGAAAGCAAATATCTTCTCCTTCCTTCACAACAAAATTGCTTTTGTGAAATAAAGAGTATAAATGATGAGTAATGTCGATGAAAAATGTAAGTGTGCCGTCCCTTACGAGTGTATATCAGCGAATGAGCTTTCAGTGAGCGATTGCCTGAATTAACTTCACTAAACTAAAGGTTTGGGGGCAGAAATACACACATATTGAACTATAGCATGCCTAACCAATTTCAACAATTAAATTGGGAATTTTAAACGATTGTTTTTTTTAGCTTTGGAAAGTAAAAATACGAAACACAACGTTTGCGCCTTCATTTGACCGTACTACGTAGAATCGGCAAATGATTAGCGGCCTCTCATGCCCAAGCCATATACAATCTGCCAAAATGTCCGCGCCCTCGAAGAGCCTACTGGTGGTTTAGTTAACGAACATACGTGACATGACTACAAAAGTGGTGTGAGAAAATCCAGTGTAGTGTATTCCACAGGTGATCATGAGTGTTATCGTAGCTAGTATACAGGTCAGTGGGTATCTCACAAATAGCACTGCTTTGACATTACTCTGTAAAGAAAATGGCAGCCCCCATGGGATAATGTCTAGCAAGGAAACTGCAACCTTTTGAGACTCTGTTCTCCTTCTTAAAAAATCAAATTGGAGAATAATTGGAGATATTTGTAAGAGGCTGACAATTATGTATATGATTATAGGATAATGTGTGTTGCCTTTCATTCCCCTTTAAAGGCATTTATCCCATGTATTATCAGTTTAGTCTATGGGCCAAAACTGAAATATCCCCACCCCCATAGAAATAATTTTAAATGAACTTTGTTTCTGTTAGATGGGACCATTAATTATCAAATTATGCTTCCTTGCCATAAATTAAGAGCTGGGCGTGACCACAAGGGCAATTACCATGGCAACGGATCAAGAACAGTAGAATTTTAGAAAATGTCATGTATTAGTGATTAAGAAAGTACAAAAACACGTTGTAACATTTTAAAATGATGTAGCAAAAGTTTCCCAATTGATTAAAACCCAAATGAGAGTTACAAAAAAATGTCCATCATGTTTGAAAATTGCTGTTGCTATGGAAACAGTAAGAACAAACTCATATTTGAGCAAAAAAAAACACCCATGATGCTACCGAAAAAAAAAGTAAATATTAATACATTTGTATTGTACATGATTATCTTCTATTTTACAGGACACTCAGTTACCATAATTTAGGGGTGATGGAGGTGACCACTCCATGTGTAGGCCGTTACCATGGTAACAAATATAATTATTGTATTTCTAATATAATACAGAACTATATTTGTTTTCAGCATGAAATAATGGTAAACATCTAATAATGTTTGCCGCCTGTTTGATTATGTAAGAGAACTCTCAACAATTCTACTAAATAAACACACACTATGAAGAAATACCCCAACAAAGATTAAAGCTAAATATTACCCTGAATTCAGATATGTACAGATAATTTAGTTATAAACATGTGTAAAAATATGAACAAATCTGTAATGTATTATTACTTATCTGTGAAAAAGCATTTGAATTGTTATACTAGTATGCAATAACTTATCATTCTGCAATTATATTCCACTTGTAGGATTAACCATAGGCATGAAGCCCAATACAGCAATAGATATGTCATAAATTTGTCAGTACTGTGATTCCTTTTTTTTCCAAGTCTTCAAATCCACTTTCAATTCTAAAATAATCCTGGATATTGTATTAATCTGCAGCATTATCGTAGTACCTGGTGATTTACATTTCATATGTATTTACTAAATTTGGTAATTACTTAGCCTCCATGCAATGTTGCCCCTTTATCATTCCCCATGTATTTTTCAATCTATTGAAATTAAATTTTAAATCATAATGTATGCTTCCATTGCAAGTTTTAATATCAGAGTATATTCGCAATTTTAATGTTACATGTCAGATGTTTTTATGATATTCTGGTGAGATTTAGCCTTTTGAACTTCAATTATAAGTCAGATTTCATTTCATTTTGTTTTCATTTTTTTCAGTGGTGGATTATGCATCATTCTTTTTTTCTTCAAGGCCTCAATCAAACAGATATATTCACGAATTAATCAATTCTGATGACAGGCAGTTTTATCCTGATCCGATGTAATTTACATTTGGCAAATTTCAATGCTTCACTGTAATTTTCTGGACGATCATTTGTTTTCATTTGTATAAGTATATACAGCCCTGGAAAAAAATATTAGAACAAGCTTCTGTACTAAGGGTACTATAATATGCATACAAAATTCTAAAAATGATTTGTCTTTGTATTTCACTGAATGAAAACCAAATTCCAGCAATTATACCTTGCTTTTATGATATTTTATTTCCTTCTTACCACAAAAAATCAGTAACCATTCTTGGTCTAATAATTTTTTTCCATGGATGTATATGTATATTATGCAACAAGGGCGGATCCAGGATTTGGTATAGGGGGCACACAAATGCAGGTTTGTCAACTTTTGGAAAAGGTAGACCCCTATTTCTTTTTTGGTCTTGCCAGCTTCTCGAAAAGTCGCTCAGGGGGGGGGCGGTGGCGACCAGACCTCCAAAATAAATCGCTCAGTGGGGGGGGGGGTATGGGGGTCCATAAAAATAAAAAAGTTTTCATTCTAAAAGGGGGGTACAATCGACAAAAGGGCGGATCCTCTATGGTCAAAATGCATACTTTTCTTCCAAAGGGGGGGGGGGGGGCACGGGCCGGAAGTGCCCCCCTGGATCCGCCAATGTTGTGCAATATCATATTATATTTCTCGGAATGGCATGTGCGGGTTCACATGCCTACGGGCAACAGTGAAGAATTTCTCATTTGTGAACCCTGAACCACATGCCATTCCGTCTTATCTTGTTCTATATATCTTTTATCTATTACTTTGTATGCATATCTTGTATTCGTTTTTATGGTCAAATAAATAATGATAATAATAATAATTATGCACATTCATTGACTTGCATATAAGGATAAATGTCCATAACTTCACTAGAGTCCTGGTTGTGTTATTGTGTTTACATTTACAATACACAATATCATACGGAGTATTGTCTTCACATAATCCTCTTTAATACTTTTAAAGTCTGCTCTTCCCAAGAGTATAGAATTACATTATCTATATATGGATACATGACACATCATCACTGAATATTGTTTATTTCTCTCACTTTCTGATATGATGTTACATATCCCGGAGATTATTTTTTAAAGGAAAATTCTATGTTTGTGGACAGCACAGCTAATTTATAATGAACCCATAATGATATATATAAATGTTATAATATTCATATAACATGTATCATTTTGCCAGTTATAGTTAATGATAACTTACATTATAAAAATGAAATAAAATTTGGCTTTTGCACGACAAATTAAAAAAACCCCCGGATATCAAATAATTTTTAACCATTGATTTGGTAGGCAATATCGCAAATTGTAACTTACATTTTTGGGTAAATCTGATTCAGCATTTTTTTAAATAATTATAATTATAATGTTATAAACTGATGAATAATCCTTGAATAATTTTGCATAATGAGTATAATCATTTCCTTTGTATAGATTTTCATTTATTATTTATTCATTTATTTTTTTGAACTTGATTTATTAGTGTACTTTGATAGTATTTTGTTGCTCTGATAATAAGTTCCACATTAGAATCAACCCGCATGCACGTTAAAATAGAGGGGTTTTAATTATCCACAGGTTCTGGGACTGCAATTCGGTGATAGGGAATTGTTATGTTACAGTTTTTAAAGTTTGTGAGCGAGCAAAAATTTTGACACTATTTAGTCAAAACATTTCTTTCTAATTTTCAAGTTCCAAATTATTAACCATGACAACGTCCATGAGGAACACATCCACAACCAACTTTAAAGGCCAAGTCCCACCCCCCCCCCCCCCCCTGCCAAAAAAAAAATAAAAAATAAAATAAACAAATAAAAAATAAATAAATAAAATTAACTAGATAAATCTTCGGTCGGAATATATGCCTCCGCAATCACCAGATTGGAAATGTATGGCATACATGTACACTCTAAAAAGGATTGGTCCAACAAAATTACAAATCTTTTCACTTAAAAAGCACAGGAGACAGAAAATTTATTTCATTTCATTTTCATCCCGTACAAATAAAAAACTTACCATTGATGACTTACAATCATCAAATACACCAAGGAAATTGATATTGAAATTGATACATCACGAACCATTTTTATGTATATAATGACCTCTATGACCTTTGAACTTAGACCTTGAGACCCTAAAATCTAATCAGTTCATCGTCCCTCACATATGCATACATGGGCTAAGTTAGAGGTTGATCCGTCAAACAGTTCTGAAGTTACTGCGAGGACGAACCATTTTTATGTACCTAATGACGCCTCTGACCTTTGTCCTTTGACCTTGAAACCCTAAAATCTAATCAGTTCATCGTCCCTCCCATATGCAAACATGGGCCAGGTTAGAAGCTGATCCGCCAAACGGTTCCTAAGTTATTGCGAGAACGAACCATTTTTATGTACATAATTACCTCTGTGACCTTTGACCTTTGACCTTGAGACCCCAAAATCTAATCAGTTCATCGTCCCTCCCATATGAATACATGGGCCAAGTTAGAAGCTGATCCGCCAAACGGTTCCTAAGTTATCACAAGAACGAACCATTTTTATGTATATAACGACTTCTGACCTTGAGACCTCAAAATCTCATCAGTTCATCGTCACTCACATATGCAAACATGGGCCAAGTTAGAAGTTGATCCGTCAAAGAGTTCTGAAGTTATTGCGAGAAACGAACCATTTTTATGTACATAATTACCTCTTTGACCTTTGACCTTTGATCTTTGATTTTGAGACACCAAAATCTAATCAGTTCATCGTCCCTCCCATATGAATACATGGGCCAAGTTAGAAGCTGATCCGCCAAACTGTTCTTAAGTTATCACAAGAACGAACCATTTTTATGTATATAATGACCTCTATGACATTTGACCTTTGACCTTGAGACCACATAATCTAATCAGTTCATCGTCCCTCCCATATGCATACATGGGATAAGTTACAAACTGATTTAAAAAAAAAACGGTTTTGAAGTTATCGTGAGAACGAAAAGGGGACGACGGACGGACGACCCGAAAACATAATGCCTCCGGCTACCACCTACGGTGGGCGGAGGCATAAAAATGAGTTGAATCAATAAAGTAAAATTAAACCCCAAAAAAGGTTAAAAATTCATCTAAATCGGATAAAAAAACCGAGACATTTATGGCATTTTAATGTACATTTATGGCATTTTAATGTTTTGCATTGTTTCATGAAACAGTGATATGCATAGCATGGACTGTATGCAAATTATTGAGCAGATGTGTTAAAAGCTCACTTTTCCTTTTGTATTATATAAAATTTCAAATATTTCAATTTTCTGCTCCAAAAATGTAAACAAAGTTTGACTTCTCATAGAATGTGTACGATCATCATTATTATAACTTATTGTGGTCTTACGTCTTATTGGTCCTACAATACCCTGGTCCTACGTTTTGCTGGTCTTATGATCCATTGATCCTACGGTTACATGTCGTTTTTCCAAAGGTTTATAATTCCGATCAAGGTTCGTATTTCCGAAGTTTCGTTACTCAGACGGTTCGTAATTCCGAAAATGAAATAGGGTTCATAATTCCGAAAATGCAAAAAGGGTCCGTAATTCCGAAAGGTTATGTAGGGCTCTATTGCATTTTCCGAAATACGAACCTCATATTTGGAATTACGAACCTTCGAAGCAATGGATCAAATGTTCGGAATTATGAACCCCCAGCTATGGGAAATTAGTGTTTCGGAATTACGAACCTTCGGAATTATGAACCTTCGGAAAAACTAGTACCCTACCCCCCCCCCCCCCCCCCCCCCCCCCCGATCCTACGAACCATTTAGTCCAGCGACCCATTTGGTTAAATTATTGACATAGATTATCATCATACATATGCTCACATCCCCGGCTCCTCTTCCTATCTCTTTCTAGATCTCTTCTAACGACACTCCAAGCTGATGAGAATTGTCTTATCAATATTTAGTTATGATTTGTTAGTCCTATATCCATGCTACTCCTTTTAAGTCTGCTTTATTTTGGTCTGGCGTCAATGCATATGTAGAGAGTAAAGAATGCACAGACTGTAGCTTGAGCGACTCCAAGGAGACAGAAGATAAACGGGAAAGATCCACACCACTCGTAGAGGTAGCCTGAATAAATAATAAAAACACAGAAAATTATAGTATACATGTATAATCAAACAACCTGTTACAAACGATTTCAGAATATTCAAACTTGAAATGATAATTGGAATTCACTACTATCTTTCATCACGGTTTTTTTTTTTATTCCACCAAGTTGAAAAAACGGTTTAATTTGGATTATAAATATTCAAATCAAATCAAATCTGACGAAATCAAATCGATCACAGGCGTAGCCAGGATTTCATTTTAGGGTGGCGGTTGTGGGGCACGTGAAGAGCGTGAAATTGGTGATGAGCACGCAAAGTGTGCTCCCCAGGGGGTTGGTGCTTTCGCGCGTAAAAGCTCTGACTTTTTTAGCAAATTTGAAAGATAAATGGTTCGGAGCAAACAATTTTTTAGGCGGAAAGTTATAGTTCGACGCCCGGACCGCTTTTCAATTATTTGGACGCAACATTTCACATGCGAGGGAGCGAAGCCAGTGGCGTATCTAGGGATTATGGTGCCGGGGAAAACAATGAAGTTAGGCGCGCCCCCCCCCCCCCCGAGTGCCCAAACTTATCTACGTTAGTGTACAAACGAGGGAGGAAAGCCACCGAGCGGCAGGGAGAGGAGAGTTATTTCCCCCTTCCCGCGCGAAAACTTTTTAGCAAATTTTGAGAGCCAGATAACGGTTTGCAGCCCCTTTTTTTGAATTTTAACACTAAAAAACGCATTTTCTTGTGCATTTTACCCAGGAAATTTTGCATTTGACGTTTTAGCAAATTTTGAGAGCCAGATAACGGCTTGGAGCCCCTTTTTAGGCCTTTTTTCTCTCCCTTCTCCCGCTTTTTCGCTCTCGCTCTCGCTTTTTTTTTTTTTTTTTTTGTGGCTGAATAGGGGGTAGCATGGCCCCCGGTGCCCCCCCCCCCTGTCTACGCCAGTGAAATCGGTATTATTTCCAAATCATTAAAAGTCTCAAACAAAAGCGAAAATATATTATGCACATGCACCATTGCACGAAAATAGCTTATATATTTAAGCTTTCGGAGGAGCTCCCACACGGACCTCCGAGTGCTAGTGTACATCCGTGCCTCTGTGTCTCTATGATTTTTTTTTTTGATACGTTTCTGTACAGATACCTCCCTTCTACATACCTGTCAAGAACCCAGAAGTGGTGATTATTACTCCGTAGAAAAGAAACGAGTAGGCCATGACACCAGCAAAGTTTTCATTGGATACCTTACTTGCAAGTGCAGCGAAGAAACAGGAATATGCAGCAAATAATCCAATCCCAGCGATGAACGAGCATATCACCAGGGATGCGAGAGACGAACTCGCGGAATACGCGAAAAGTGACAGTGAAGTTATTCCAACACAGTCATATAGCATATAAGTGTGGCGAATGTCGAGGGAATTTGTGTAGGACGGCTATGAGTATTATTCCGCCGATGAAGCTGCCTAAAGACCCTGCTATTGGGAGGTAAACTGCCTTCTCTTCGGGCCAACCCTCTGACACTGCATAGGACACCATGAAGAAGACCCAACCAGTATAGCCGATATCAAAAAGGCACTGACATGGGAGGAAGACCACAATGAAAACTGGTTCGTCTTTCAGAGATTTGAGGTCCAGGTAACACCATATAAGCTGCAATAACGCTTTCCACGTGGCTATTTTATTTGAATCTGTATTTATAGACTCCATGTCGATATTGTCTGAAGCGCTGGTAAGATTTTTTTTTTCGTCTGGTTCGTCCCAAAGTATTGTCTCCTTGCTTTGCCTTGCAAATTCATCATAACTATTCCTGTTTATAGGTAGCCTTGTCACGTCCTGTCTTTCCATTTCATTCTCTCTCCAGCAGCGTGGAGGTATCATCGAGGCACCAATTGTCAGATAATGCATTGCAATAGCACCGAGGAATAATAAGACGCCCTTTACGCCGTATGAATCTAGACAGATGGCTGTCAGATAAGGGACACCGATTTGCCCTCCCATTTGCGTTATAGTCTCAGCTATTCCGTAATCGTCTCTGAATTGCTGATGCAGTGTTTCATACGACGCCTGACGAATCGGCGAAGCAAATAGACCTGCGACAAAAAAGGATAAAGTATAAAATATGGACAATTTTGGAGGCCAGTTACCCACCAAAATATTGACAGTCGATACTTATTTTTGGACCAACTGCCTGAAGGAAAAAAGGTGATAATCACGCCCTGAAAAACTTTTCTTTTACACAATATTAGTGAAATTAGTGAAATTACCCTCTACTTTTTAGGATCATGACGATTGTGCTTGGTGCAAGGCTGCATACTTCTTCAGACAACAGTGCTTATAAACGTTGTTAGCAAAAGTTTATTTAGAGTACCGTATATCTAAAGTCGCTTGTCTTTTGGATGAACAAGAATAATCGTTCTTCCCGTTGCACACGATGCGTCATTTGCTAACGTAAGGACCACGTCAGTGACTGCATGGGACTGTCTTTTACGTGCCACAAAAGACTGATATCATTTAAAAGTGCTTGTAAAATTAGCATTAAAACATTAGTTTTAATAACTGGCGTATAGGTTAATTGCCTTTACACGCTCGCCGATGCTAGGAGTCAACTGGGCCGGCGCCAGTTGGTGCCAGTTTGCGCCAATGCAATTTGCTGTGGCGCCTAGTGTCGCCAATAAGGTGCCTAGTGGCGTGTAGTGGCTCAAACTGCCTCCCAACTGGCTCGTGGTGGCACCAAATTTGAATTTGGCGGCAAGAAAATTTCAAAATGTTTGAAATCTTCGTCGCGCCACTTGCATCGAGCAATCATCGCCAAGTGTCCGCCAAGTGGCACCAGATGGCGCGAACATATCGCCCTTTGGCGCAAACAATCCGCCTATTGGAATCCACTGGAATGTAATGGTGCGCGCCAAGTTGCGCCAATGAGATTTCGCGCCACATGGCGCCAAGTGGCACCTTGTTTGCGCCACTACACGCCAAATAATTCCAACAGAGGCGGATAGCCCGCGCCAAAGCGCGCCAAATGTGCAGTGGCGCGAGCCAAACGGCACCCGATTGGTGACTACTTCGCGCCAAATGCCACCTGGTTGCCCGCCATTCAGCGTCACTTGCCGCCTATAAAAGCAGGGCGGCATCGCAGGACTTGCAAGATTTTCAGGTAGCCGATGGCCGGTATTTATATAGTCGGCAAGTAGCGCCAAGTGGCGGCAAGTTCAAACCAATTTGGCGACCTTTGGCACAAACTAATCACCAAGTGCCGCAAAGTAGCCGTCTATTGGCGCGAATGGCGCCAACAGGGTGAATTTTTGGAATCAAATGGCCATGTAATGGCGCAAACTGGCGCAACATTTTGGAGCAAGTCGGGTGGCATTTGGCGCACGCCATATGGCACCCAGTTTATTCTACTTGGCGACACATGCCGAGCGGACATTAATTCGGCGCCACAGCGAGCCACTACCCGCCAATCACATAATCTTTGGCGCTAACTGGCACCAACTGGCGCCGGCCCAGTGGACTCCTAGCATTAGCGCAGGTACTGAACGCAATTGAAATGTCGCCTCGTGTGAGCGGGCTTTAGGATTGCATCAGAGACTGAAGCGGAATTTGACAAGTCGTTGTGAGAGTGATATCGTAAATGTAAACTCTGCAAAAATAGCTTTGATTACTGGCATACACACTTGTTGCCTTCAAAGGTTTGATTAGCGTAGGTAATAATATAATTGAAATGACTACTCATGTACAAGCTTGATTTGGGATTTCATGACGGATGAAAATTGCACGGAATGTAAACCCAGGCCAGAACTAAAATGATCTTAACTGTTTGTCGTTTGTAGGCTACCGATGTGTTAGGACGTTCGATTGAGGTGGCTTTATCATTTTTAAAAGGGCAGTACAGGGGCCGATTCAGGTGGGCCGAATCAACTGCCCCCCCCCCCCCCCTTGAAACCCAACTGGCATACCTTAAGTACTCAATTTAAACAAAATGCCTCTTGAATTGTGTACTTTTCCGGCTCTGTGCCACCTCTTTAACAAAATTCTGGATCCGCCCATGGCACTAGACACCTTACGACCTGACTAGGACTAGATTTTGTAAGCAATTGCTGATTATTGCTCACAGGAGGCGTCAGATCTTTTGCTGACATTAGGACCGTACCAGTGAGTTTTACGGTCTTTTACGCCTCATGGAATAGTGATATCGCTTACAAAGCTATCGCTTGCAGACTGAACGGTAAAATAATACTTTTTAATAGCTGACGTATGGGTTAATTGCCTTCATTAGCTCGATTAGCCATGTTAGCTTGGTCATGCCATGTTATACTCAACTATATTACCTGTGGCCGTCATAATAATACTGCCAGCTACGACAAGAAGTCGACTTGATTTGGCGATACATCACGATCATCATACAAAGGTCTGAAGATATCTGTAGCCTCACAGCAAGCACAGCCTCACCTAGTAGCTGACAATACTGGATATTTTTTTTAATGTCATACGTTAAATAGATTAATCTATTTAGTAATGCATCAAGGCCTGTTAAAGAAAATTTGACATTCTAGTAAGAAATGCAAAAATTTTGAATGAATGAAATAGAACAATAATTTAGACATATCCCTCTTTGAATTTCAAATGCCCTCTTTTAGTTAGAATCTTTAACTTGAAAGGTTCCAATACATAAAAAGCATAAAAATGCATGATAATTTGCTGATAGCATAGAACTCAATCATAAACAAATGTCAACGTACATGTGGATATTACCCTTAGAACCTTTAGAAATCGTTTTAATTACCTGAGAAAAAAAGACAACATCCAAGCTGACCTGCGGATTGGCAGAAGAATCCTGTAATGAGAGAAATCCCAGCCAAGAAACCTCCGACTGTCGCTACGAGGCGGAGACCAAACTGCCTGGATAATAAGTTACTGATCGGACCTGTATAGGAGATAATAGACCTACTGATTGAGGCTCATATTCATTGTATCCTCTGGAAAGGGAACTATTACCTAGGGGCAAAGCAGGTTGTAAAGGGTTGTTGGGCATCAGCTTGTTCAGAAGACCATCCTGCACAACTACCTCAGAAATACGCTGCTGAATAAAAATGGCAGCCATTTTTTTCCAAAATGGTCGCCATGTATTACTAGCATTGACAATTTTGAATATAACTTTTGAATGAAACCTTCAAATACGGTGTTTGAGGCATCAAATTAAAGGAAATTAAATTCCCCACAACATGGCATCACATTCGATTGTCTTGGTAATAATTTACATAACAATTTTTGGCCAAATATGTGAATTTTTATAATTTTTCCCCAAAATATGAATTGCACCTAAATATATTTTTCTCCATATTTCTAATGCCCTCATAATATCAAGCGTCACACCTTGAAAAGGGGGCCCAAGAAGTGCTAACACTACATGTGTCGTGAGCATAAGGTTTAACATCTGTCAAAAGAGCCGCTGGGGCGGTCGCCCGAATAGCTTCGACAATCCATAGAGATAGAATCAAGAGAAGCTGGAGATAAGGGCTCACGAGTGATCAGACATGCCTTAGTCTTGTCAATATACCACTTAAGGGCTCTAACAGGGCATCATACCTTGTCCTCAAGTACTGAAGAATATCAGATAAGGGGACAAGGGCAAACTTCAACAGGGCCAGCAGAAGCCGTCCGCCTCTTGACAAAAATGAAGCTTTAGGAATAAGTCTAACACCCCTACTTTCCCAGCAAACGTATCTGGGAGTAAGACAGAGAACGTTAAGGGTGCTGTGCCTCTGGCAGGAGGCAATGGCTACCGAAAGGAGAGTCTTCACCGTAAGATGGTGAAGCGAAACATTGCCCAGAGGTTCAAAAGGAGGATTGGCCAAGGCTTCTAGAACCCATGGCAAACTCCAAGAAGGAATTAATTGAGTAAGGAGCTAGGACATTTCAGAAGGGGGAGCTAGGACATTTCAGAAGGGAGAACGAAATAGCCCACTCAAAAGCGGGGAAATGAGGGAGGTAACAGGCATGATTGTCATGCGACGACACCACCTCCACAACTGCGGCTAGGGCCTTCTGAGTGTCAGAGCGGGTGCCTTCCTGCCGCAACAGTGACATTGTCCGTGAAAATGAGAACTAAGCGACGGGAAAGCGTTGTCTGAAGAGAAGCAAGGTTAAGAAAACCGCCATAAGTTCTAGGACACTGATATGAGCCAGGGTAGACTCACAAGGTGAGACCAGTCGCCCGAGACCGTGCTGCAATGTCTGCCTCACCCTAAGAAATGACGGAAGGGGTACAGAAGGACTTGCCCCGCGCGAGAAACGCACTGTTTGTCCAGCGGAGAAGAGGGGATTTGACGTCCTCTGGGATTGGGACAGAATTCGAGAAGGAATCCCTGCACGGTTTGTAAATCTGAGAGGATACCTCTGAAAAGGCCTCATAAGATGCCAGCAATCCTCATAGAAATTGCCGCAAAATCGACATTGGGACATTTGGGTAACATGTGAATTTTTGTTCAGTCTGGTGTGGGGATGGTCCGTGTGGAAATGACTGCACAAGGTAGGACCTCTATTATGGCTCGAATTCACGAAAGGTTTATTTTAACCCACGGTTTAATCCCATAAGACTGTAGAAGGCACCTGGGAACAATTTTGTTACTGGGGGTGCTGTGAGCCAAAAAGAGGTCCTGAGAATTTTAGGGTCCCTTTTTGCAGAATATTATTTTAATTAGCTACAGTCGAGGAGTTCAAATTCCCCCTTGTTTGGCCTCATCTGTGCCACAATAGCAATGCTGATTATTTATATGGTTGGCTTAACAACATCTACTCCATATTATTAACATAGAAATGATTGATTCACAGTGACTGAACATGAGTGAAACTTTTGTTGTGGTTGAAAATCTGTCAGGGGTGCGGGACACTCTTAGAAATGTTGGGTAAATGCCACTGGGTAAATGAAGATTGGGCATAGGTTGGTTAAATCTTGCTCAACTTTTACATGCATTTACCCAACATTGGTCAAAAATAACAATGAAATTGGTAAAGTTTACCCAAAAGTTGGTCGGACTCATAAGGACCCTCATGTTGGGTAAAATTTTGCCCAATATTTCTAAGAGTGGAGGGAAGACGTTTCCCTACTTGCCACCTATCAAAAACGCTATATTGGCCCCGATTATTATTTTCATACAAATTATTAATCATTACCATCGTTTGTATAATGATGATTTTAACGTAATTTGTGTTTATTTATTCATTTTGTCTTCTTTATTTTATACTGCAGGGTTGACTTATTCAGTTATGCAAAACTGCTTTCCAAAGGCGCCCTGCAGTTTAACAAATCATCCCGCATGCATATACAAAATATATAACAATTAGGTAGCATATGGTAAATTACAAAAATGGAGAGTAAATTAATGGTATTATAAAATGTATATATTTGACTAGTAATGTTGTAATTCCACTGAGTAAAAATTTAAAGCTTTGCATAATAAAGGATACACGTCTGAGCATTCAATGACAGGGAGTGCATTAAACAAACTGGCTCCAACAAATACAAAATAATTTCTTTTATATTCTGTCCTTGGGCGGGGTAATTGGAGTGGGCATTTTAAAGAATAACTTCTTGAAAGGGGCTTTTGTCATTTATCCGTTTATTCAGCTCCGTATTCTTCTTAACAGGCGTCTTTCTCATTCTCGTACTCGTTTTTCCAATATTATCATTTATGAAGTCATGAGGGTTCTTCTTTCCCCTGTCTGTTAAAATAATCCGGTTATTATTTCATAATTCATAGTCTTCATGTTCCCCTCTTCTTCCTTTCTTTTCTTGCCTCATATACTATCATGAATATAGGCTCCTATTTTATCTCAGGAACCGCAATTGCTTGTTTATATGTGGAAAGTGTGGAATAGAATATCATAGTCCTTATACAACCTCTTCACGTCTTAAAATGACTTGCTCTTATAAACATCAACTATTTACGCGAATCATTCTGAACACCTATTATAGCCTTTCTGTCTTTCTGTACCCAGACCTAGTACTGCAAGAATCAAATCAAGATGGAATGAGGGAATTTTTTTCTCTCGCTCTCTTCCCTCGTTTGCATTTAGCTAGTATGAATATATTGTGCCAATACTCATAAAAATACAATGGATCGAAAAATAGAAGAAGGTTGCCATTACCAACGCAAATTAGGGCCTGGAGAAGCAATTTTTTCTGGATCACCATCGGCTCAGATAGGTTGCCCCTCGTGAACTTCTAGATACGCAACAGGACGAGAGGGAGGAGTCACAAGGGAGCATAATTATGAATCGTTATTTCCATATATAGATGCACTGCCTAATGAGCCGAAAAGTTTGAGGTGCTGTGGCTGAGCCAAGAAGAATATAAAATTTTTCTATTCGCATATAAATAATTTACAATGGGTGGGGATATCCCCGCCCCTTCCATGAATACCGGTAAGACGATTCTGCACAGTAAAACCGTCGCCCTTGTTGAAACGTCTTTATAAATGATATAGAAAATCTTTGCGTTTCTAGTTTGACGCTTTCAACTTTATTTACATAGGTAATTCAAAGTCTAAACCTAAGATAATTGCTATACCCTTTTCTCTCTTCTATTAGAACAGGTATAGCTGAAATCGTCGTCAATTCTGTCTATTGTGACTTTCAGTTTCGGGGGCGATCAAGCGAATTGATATACCATTCTGAATTGTAAATCTTTTCACTCTAGAGCACTTATAGATCCTGAATAGTGTGATGAAGCCTGAAGTTATTTAAACATTTCCCCCATTTTTCAAAATTTCCGGAGGACTTGTCAACAAGTCCATCCTGTCAGTACTAATATTTCACAGAATTATTTCACAGAATTATTGCACAGGCCTTCATTCAGGTTGAAAAGAAATTTCATGATAATGTTTGAACCTATTGACTTTCGTGAAGGGCTCTGGTTTAGGTAAGCCTAAAAGTGGAAACTTTCCCTTCGATAATAAGACAATGCTGCAGTCCGTTAAATGGCCGTATTTTTCATGATATTTACTTGCTGTATGGTATATAAACATTGGACTAAAATTTGCACGAAAATGTTTCAAGCACCATACCCTAATTTTGTTTTTATTAGTTTTACGACATTTCCAACCCAAATTCCAGACTTTTTTAGACGTATCAAACGTCAGGATCACAATTTTAAAAATGATTGTCTACTCTAAAAAAAAAAAACTACTCTAAAAAATGACAACGTAGGCCTATAGCAGCAAGTCGATAAGGACATTACGTCTATATCTCTTTTGAACTACTCGTCCATTCAGGATTCGTCCTAAAAATACTAGAACCTCATGGCCGTATCTCGAAATACCGAATTTCTCATTGAATTGATAGGGGTCGGCCCCTGTGCATGGTACAGACTCCCATCTGGTAGATTCCAAATTTTTTTACAAGCGATTTATTGTTTGTTGAACTGTACAGGAATTGCATTACAATTTAGCCAAAAATTCCCTCAAAATTGCGTTTTTGAAGTACTTCCATATTAAATATCGTTCAGAATGGAATTCTAGACTGGCATAAATATGCCTAAGCCTCGCGAGGTGGTCTTCTGGAGCGCTCCAGAAGAACGCTTCCTGGACCACTTGAGAACCGCTCACCTGGGAACCGCTCCTGAAGAACCGTTCTTAGAGCGCTCTAACGAAGTCAGTGTGAAAGGCCTCTTATTCTCTCCGAGGATGGACTAGCTGGACTTCAAAATCTCCCTCTTGACTAACACGACTGCATGGGTTTTGGTTTCTTATGACGGCTTGTTTCCACCATGACCCTAATCACCTTCGAATGAATGATCCATTTCACCCAAAAAGTTCAGCGAAGCCAAACTAACACTGATTTATTCAAAAGAAGGCAAAATCTATTGAGAGCGAGACAAAAGAAAAAACTGAAGACTATGGCAGCAGCACGAATTCATTTATGCAAAACTGCTTTCCAAAAGCGCCCTGCAGTTTAACAAATCATCCCGCATGAATATACAAAATATATAAGTCTGCTGCCATAGTCTTCAGTTTTTTCTTCTGTCTCGCTCTCAATAGATTTTGCCTTCTTTTGAATAAATCAGTGTTAGTTTGGCTTCGCTGAACTCATTCTTTGTTGTTGTTTATTTCGCATGAAGATGGGGTTTTTTTCCCCCGAGTGATAAACTATTCTTTTCAAATAGAGGTACGTTCACACGTAGAGCGATAGCATCGATGCTATCGAGGTGTCGATGCTATTTTGGTGAAGACCAGATAGTGTCGAGACCAAACGCTGTCTGAACGCAGATAGTCACGAGATAGAAGCGAGTTTCCAAACTATTCTTGCAGCGAGTTTAGCAGGAGTAAATCTCAGGATCCAGCGACATAGCATCGACGCTTTGCGGTAGACCACCCACCGCGCTTGTGACTATTTGTAATGTGAGCGCAATCGCTGCTATCTTCACTCGCTGCTATTGTAATTCTGTCTGTTTCATGTGGTGCTATAATATAATGCAATGTATGTATTCATGTGCCCTCTTCCCTACTTTTTTCTATTATCATTCTGTAGATGTTTCATTTGGTACTGTAATGTAATGTGATGTATATAGGGGTAAGTAGGCTAATGTGTATACTGTTGTGGTAAGGGGGTTGTTTTGTTGTTGTTTGTTTTTTGGGGGTTCCTTCTTTTTATCTTTTTATATATGACCAGGCACCACAAAACCCAAAAGTATCACTGTGTGATTTTCAGTTAGAGCTCAATCAATGTGTTTTGGTTGGCATGCATGGTCAAATTTTAGTTTTGGGTATTTCCTGAAAGAGTATACTTTTTTCTAAGTAATCTAAAATGTGGAGGCACCAAACAATCTAGAAGTGGTAATTTTGACAGCTTTTTATCAGACTTATGTGTGTCTTCTCTGGATGTTGTATTACTTTTCTTTTTCACGACCCTGAATACTTGTCTCATTTTAATCTCCCATAAATCTCCCGGAGTAAGTTTTTGCATTTATACTTGTACACTATGATAAACAGGATGATGTGGTCTTTAGATATTGATTTACATCTGCTTACCAGAGAATATAGTGTGCATGCATGTGTTTTATTTTGGCATAAGATTGGAGTTCAGTCAATTTTGACATGTACAAGGTTTATTTAAAATTAAGTATTATAACACATGTATTTGCTCCTTGATTGTACTATCGATTTTACAAATGAATTGTTATTGTATTATATGATTTATGAAGACAAATAAAATATTATTCAAAACAAAAGCTTCGCATCATATGACCCCTGTACACAGACTTCCGCGCGTTTGACCATGCATACAAATTATACTCGGGTCACTCTGTGTGGCGCAGTAATTATTGTTTTGGCAGCGGGTGAGCGATGAATAGTCACGAGTGGGTGATAGAAGCAAGTCGATCACGGCCTGTCTGAACGTACTGGAAATATTTTTGAAACTTACATAGCATCGATGCTATGTACTACGTGTGAACATAACTATAGACATAAAGTCGCCTCTTTCATCCCACTGATAAAAAAGAAAGAATATCTCTGTCTGGTTATACCTCAGGGCGCAAAGCTTTTTGATACATGGGCTGTTGTAAAAGGTTGTTGGGTATCAGCTTGAACCCCTGCACAACTTCCAGGTGGACTACCTAGGAAATAAGCTGCTAAAAATGGTCGACATGTATTACTAGCATTGACAATTTTGAATGAATAGCTTTTTTATTAAACTTTCAAATACCAAAGTGTTAACTTTAGAACGATGTAACTTTTTTTTGCCAGAAAAAAAATTGTAATTTTCATAGGATATTGACCATATGTTTGGGTACTTTTTAAGAAAACGTCAATAGTCACAAAGACATTAGAATTATAGAGAAAATTTATTTTGGTGCAATTCATATTTTGGGAAAAATTATAAAACTCACATTTGGCTCAAAATTGCTATGCAATCATCACCAAGACAATCGAATCGAATTGAATTTGGTACCACGTTGTTTAATTTTATTCAATTTTATTCTATTTCATGCCTCATAAATGGTATTTGAAGGTTCTACTATAAATTAATTTTTCAAAATTGTCAGTACTACTAATACATGTCGACCATTTTGAAAAAAATGGCAATTTCCCTCCCCCCCCCCCGGTTTTTTTTTTGGGGGGGGGGGCAGCAGCGTATTTTCCAAATAGTCCCGCTGATCATTATGAGGGAAAAAATCCGTAGAAATCAGTGGGTAGTCCACCTTAAAGTAGCGGCTCTGAATAGGTATCAAATTTGATGGTTTTAGTATCAAAAGGAAGGGGAAGGACGAAATTTCTTTTTAAATATAATGTCAGATTTTGTCAAGACGGTGACAAGTTTAGATTTCAAACATGATATTAAAAAAATTGTTTTACCTTTTTAAAAATGGTCAGTGGTCAATCTTCCAACTTTTCTTCCCAGCCTCTAGGCATGCTAGGAGGAGTTCGTCCTATTTTAGTTTTCTTTCTTCCCTTCGTCTCATGAGCTCTCTACATTTCAGCTTCATAGGTTAGCTCTAGTGTCCCTGTATTAAAGAGTTGCGACATGGACGTCCCACTTTTCTGGAAACAAAATGGCGTTCGAATTCTTTCTATTGAGAACACCCAGGTGCTCATCGGAATTGAATAGAAATGTTACGTAATAGTGGAAACAAAATGGTGTTCAAATCCCCAGTTGTCGCAACTCTCTAATACAGGGACACTAGTTAGCTCAATTAAATACTGCCCTCTTTGATGTGGGGACCATAGGGGCGTTAGGTCGCAAGTTTGTCTCTACAATGAATAGAGGAAAAAACTTTTCCACTAGATCTGTCATAAAAATGTTTCAGTCGATTGCGCCGTCAAGGTTGGTTCTCTGATTGGTTTCCTGCACGAGCTATTTTTCGGTTGCCCTTCCCAGACAAAGCATCTTGTGTCGGGGGGGGGGGGGGGGGGGGGCTTATGGTTGTGCTCTACCAGTCTTTGCTGAAAGGGGAAATCCGGTCAAAGAATAACTTGGTTTTAGTAGAAGCAAAAGATCAGACAAACAGATCAAGAAAAAGTTTGAGGAAAATCAGACACCTAACAAACAAGTTATGAATTCTTCAATGACATGAAAAATGAGGAAAAGCTATGAAAATCACAAGACAAAATGGCGACTCAGTCATGAGTTATTTGACGTCATTCCATCACAACAATATTCTTTATACATATTTTCAAATTTTGTCGAAATACATTATTTGCTCTTAACTTAAACCACGTTATAGTAATAGGTGTTTGCATAGTAAATGGTTTTTTTGTAGACATCATAAAAAATATGATTTTTTACAAAATAGTCATAAACAATGAGTGATTATGAATATATAATATTTTCAAATCAACTTCAATATTTTTGAGCTCATGAAATATTTTTGTGAAGGTCTAGACTAGTCATGCAAAAACATATTACTTTAATATAACTTGGTTTAATTGGCGAGTTGTGAGGGAATGAGGTCACAAGCTAATGACCGAGTTGTCAATAATTGTCTAGTGATTTTCATTGTTTTCCCTAGTTTCTTATGTCATTAAAAAATTATAAATTTCTTATTTGTTTTCCGATTTTCCTCAGACTTTTTTTGTAGTTTGTCTGATTATTCTGCTTCCAAACCAAATCATTCCTGGACCGGATTTCCCAATTTAAAAGGCAATCCAAACCTTTGTAATAACTTGATTGTGTAAAAGCAGAACAAGAAGAGAAACAAAATCATCATAATGGTAAAAAGTTTGAGAGAAATCGGATACAGAATAAGAAAGTTTTTTAAATGAGATCATTAAATCTATGTGAATCTCAAATTGGCAATTTGGCCTGATTCACTGTCAACTCTCCAGTTTGTCGTACACTAAAATGTCATTGATTTATAGTTTTCTCCTAGGCGGCTTTTCCCTTAGTGCAGTACTCAAAATATAATGTAGAAAACATAATACCATTTAATACCCCAAAAAATCCTATCGAAATGACCAAGTAATTTATGTTTAGAGTATTTTTATAATATAAACTGATGTTGATAAATAAATTAAACGCATGGAACCCTAAAACGCACGGATATTTCACACGAGTAAAAAATATCCTTGTCCATTTTGTGTCATGTCCGTCACGGTTTCAAAGAGTCCATTTTGCTCTTCTACTATGCAGTGGCATACTGAGAAATTCGCTGCGAATGTATTTGACTTTCAAATGTGTCTGATTCAGTTACTAAAATATGTTTTAGAATTATTACTTTTGTTTAAAACTGTTTTAAACAACCCAACAGGCAACAGTGGTCTGAATGTAATGTCCGTTACCCTGGAGTTGACCACCTCCCTGGGGAGCGTTTCATCAAGCGTTTTGTCATTGATTTTACGGACAACTGTTATAACTATTGAAATCCTTGCATCTGATTGGCTGAGAGCAAATTTGCCATTAAATATCAGTGACAAGACACTTGATGAAACGCTCTCCTGGTGAGACCAACACTGTGAGGACCTTGCTAGTCGGTCATGGCCTTTGATAATTCTTGGCTGATTGCCAAATTCTAAATGATCACCATTAAAACCTATGAGTTGATAAAGTGGTTGTATCGGGCCAGGACAAATTCCACACCTCCCCTCCCTCTACTTCAAACAGTAAATAAAAAATAAATAACGAATTGTGATCGTATTTCCATGATTGCCTCTCAGTGCAATGCAATCAAATAATTTTACCCAAATGTTTATTCAAAAATATGCAGAAAAATATATTTCATTGTATTTCTCGCATCAATATTTATTTCTTACCAAAGTAGCCCCGAACTTTCAAAGGTGATTGTACTTTTTTAATTCATTGACTGAATGAGCAATGAGTTTCCCTTCATCCACAATCATTTCCTCTACCATCAAAATGGTTTCCGCAATGCGGAAAACAAAACGAACATAGCCTTCCTGACATTTGTATTAAACGGGACGGGTCGGAAATTAGGAATTTTGCGATAACAATCTCCTTGTGTACACCTTTTCTTTAATGATGAAATATTATACTTTTTAATCAATGGTAAAGCAATAAATCAGAAAACGGGAAATCTCGTCTGAGCTGCAATCCTTTTTAAATTTGATCTTTCTCTTCATATTGTGTTTAAAGTGTTATATTTTTTGGATTTAATGTCTTCTACAGAATTCTCCCGGTCCTGAAATTGATATGATTCGGTTTGTTTATAGATGAAATAGTATGTATGGAGCATAAAGGGCATTAACGCATATTACTTTGTACAGAGTTAACGCCCTTCTGGCTCCAGACGAAATATGAAATGGAATTAAACTGTTATCACAAAATTCGACCTGGGTCTAAGCGGAAAATAGAAACAAACAAAACAAATAAAAATTAATTATATAAAGTTGCTGATTTTCAAAGTTGGATCTTCGATTTCAAATTCTTATGCTAGGTATTATTCTAGCTTAAACTTGAATTTGATTTTGAACTTGAACTAATAATGATGATGATAATAATAATAATAATAATAATAATAATAATAAAAATAGTAATAATTGTAAATTCATACTGCCCAGTTTCTATTCAAGTATACTCAACTGCGCATAACAAAAACAAAAGCAGAAATGAAACTAGTACACACTAAGAAATTAGGGTGCAGTTTTGCACCCGTAGGGGTACAGACCGTTGGTACCATAGCAGCACCCTTTAGGATGCAGATCTGCACCCTTAACTGGGGTGCTGAATCTGCACCCCAGTTAAGGGTGCAGGCCTGAACCTTTTATGGTACATATGTGCACCCTACTGGGAGCAGATGTGCACCCCTGTGGGGTTGAAAATTGTATCCCTCTGGGTTTATATTGTGCATCGTTGATGGCAATCGATCACTATTCTCGCATCTTGGCAGCTTTAACATCAAACAATTTTTTGTTGGCGATATTTCATAATTCACGCATGAATGGAACACAGGCAGTAAAGTACAGGCCATGATGGGAACTCGGTGAGAGCCATCTACTTTGCAACAGCTTGATTTACTCATACTGTGGGTGTACAGAGAACAATAGAGCACAATGATGGCCTTTATTCCGTCATGCTTGTGGGGTACAAAATATAATAGGAGAAGTGCTTGCGGGGTACAAAATACAATAGGAGAGAACAATAATGTTTCCCACAAATCAATGTGTGTGAGTTTTTACAGACGTGTATCAACCAGATATGATTATTTACGTCTGGTGGACCGACCTTTAACATACTCGTAGAAAATATCGTGGATATGCGTGGATAGATACAAGTGAATAATGTGAATAATAACAATTATGAGCAATATCAAGTTCGCTGCTTCTATATCTGCTTTTAAAAGTTTGATTATGAATACATTATGTAGGAAATAGATACATTTTGTATTAAGAAAAATACATAACGTATACGATAAAATACGATATTTCATTAATTTGAACATGTTGAAGGCATATTTGCTTTCTTATAGGTATTCCAACGAATATATAAAAATGTTCAGCAGTAGCTGTGAAAAATATATATATATAGCTTGAAAGAAGAGATTATATTTTCTGTTAGGTAAAAAATTGAAGAAAAACTGCCACACTGCGGAAATAATGGCACGAAGCTACAAAATAACTATTGTCACCATGGTCACTACATCACTGCATACATTCCTTTCCCAAAACTGAGAGCTACGATGATTGGGTACTTTCCTTTTTTTATAGGCCTGATTTTTTTTCATGTTTTACATTTCATGTCATCGCGGTGTTATTATTCCACTTTTTCCTGACCTTATAAGGTAATCATGTGATGCATACATCACATGATCAATATCTCGAGCAACCTTCTGCAATATCAAGGAACACGTGATCGGTTCCATTACTTCCTCACAGATACAAATACAAATAGATGGGTAGTTTTAACAACTTTATGCAGGTTATCAGTCCAACTTGGAGGGCACAATGTACACACACCTTTTTGGAAAAAAGGGGGAGGGGTACGGGCCGGAAGTGCCCCCCCCCCCATAAATCAGCCACTAACTTTATGTATAAAATTCACCGTTTCTATCCCCCTTCTCTCTCTCTCTCTCTCTCTTTCTCTCTCTCTCTCTTTCTCTGTCTGTCTGTCTCTGTCTCTCTCCCCGCCCCCTCTTCCTTTCTCTTGAAACTATTTTTTCACTATAAATCACGATACTTAATATAATATAGTACGGCGGCATAGCTCCAAAATGTGGCTGAATTGTGCACTAGTCTTATGTCTAGAAGCACCAAAACTGGTACAGTTGTTGAATGATATACACTGAATAATTGAATTTATGGGGTAATTTTGAAGGAATTTGTAATTGCAAAACTTACTCTAGTAGATAACCACGTATATAAAACAGAAGACAAAAAGTAAGTTCCACCTAAACTAAAGCAAAATGGCGTAACTTTTTAACGAAAAGGTTTTAAGCTAAATAACTTGGCAGGAGTGTTCCTATTCTTATTGACTAAATTATGGGTGAAAATGAGATTGATCCATCAAGTCATGCATAAGTGAGCACACATTAAATGCAAATTGTCACTTTTCAAAAGTCGCAGGCGTCATTTTTTATGCCATATTAACAGTGAATTTTAGCAGTTCTTGCTTTATTCTAAAGTGTGCTCACTCAACCATGACACGACAATTACCTCTTGTGTTTACACAATTGACAACACATTTTGGTAGCAATCTGATGTTAATTTTTTTTTCAATAATTCGAATAGATTTTGCAATTTCAAATTTAGGAGGGTTGAACATCGCAATTTTCCACTAAAATTGTGCTCACCAAACCGTGCAAAAACACGAAAAGCGTCAGGATAGGTGCGAATGAATGATAAACACATAAATACAGCATTTGAACATACACCAGAAACAGAATTGCCCAAAATGACCCCCCAAATTACTCTTGTGACTTTTGAAAAGTGACAATTTTGCCTTTAATGTGTGCTCACTCATGCATGACTTGACGGATCAATTTCCTTTTCACACAGAACTTAGTTAATAAGTGTAGGAACACTCCGACCAAGTTATTTTGCTCAAAACCTTTTCGTTAAAAAGTTACGCCATTTTGATTTAGGGGGAACTTACTTTTTGTGCTGTGTTTAGATACAGCCCTGGAAAAAATATTAGACCAAAGCTTCTGTAATTAGGGTACTACAATATGCAAACAAAATTGAATGAATACCAAATTCGAGCAATTATACCTTGCTTTTATGATATTTTATTTCCTTCTTACCACAAAAATAACAGTAACCATATTTGGACACTACCTTAGAGCTCCGATTCGGACACTATACACTGTAAAAACTAAAGTGCTACTTTTAGGGGCATGTATAGTGACTGCACCTGAAATGCTGTTTATAGCACTTGTAGTGTGCTAATTTACCAGCAAAAAAAAAATGTGACCGTGGCGAGCCTCGAACCAGGTTCCGCTGATTGAGAGGCGCTGACGTTACCGATGGACTAACGAATGCTTCTTGCTATCCAGTTTAGTCATGGGAGTCAAGTAGATAACATGAACTATATTGTGTCGTAAATTCACTATGTAACAATATGATCTGCTCTAAATCGTACGATGTGAGTTAGTCTAGCGGTAATGCCAGCAATTCTCGATCAGCGGACACTGGTTCGAGGCTCGCCAAAATCATTTTTTTAATGAATGTTTAGCAGTTTAAGGAGCCGGTCCAGCTCCCGTGAAAGTGCTGAAATAGCACGCTGTGTGCATTCAATAGCACTCTGAGTGCAGTCCCTATGCATGCCCTCAAAAAGTGCTATATACAGCACTTAAGTTTTACAGTGTACCTTAGAGCTCCGAATATCACTGTGTTAGCGCCCCGGGGGGCTGTCCGTTGTCAATAATCTCGGGAATCTTCATTATTAGTAGTAGTCTGTTTGGTCTATTTTCCGCGGGATTGGGCTGTTTTCACTCAAATTCCATGAAATGTTTCTGTTTTTACGCGGGTTTTCTCCCCGGTTTTGGCGAGATTTTCGCGGTTTGGGGTTTTGTGCTCTGGTTTTGTGAACGAACATACGATAGCCAACATATTTCATATTACCCTTCTGCCGTCCACAAACTGGTTAAGTTATTTGACGTTGTAAGAATGTGTATCCATGCAAAATGATGTAATGAGGCAAAATCCAGGCAGACTGGACCATGAAATAAGAAGGAAAAGGGGGGGATATTGAAATCGCGTCACAAACATGGTAACACGTAGCTATACTGTTCGATCCCGAATAATTATAAATTATATATCGCGCTATAAAGCTAGCTTTGACAATAATAGCGAGCTAGCTATTATTGTCAAAGCTCATTGTTGTACATTTACATATTTTTTTTCTATTCGCATATAAAAAATTTAAAATACGCCCCTGCCATAAATAAGACGACTCTGCACAATAAAACCGTCTCCCTTCTTGAAACCTCTTTATAAATGATATAGAAAATATTTGCGTTTATAGTTTGACACCTTCCATTTTATTTTCATGGGTAATTCAAAGGTTAAGCCTAAGTAATTGCTACCCTTTTCTCTCTTCTATTAGAACAGGCAGCTGAAATCGTCATCGATTCTGTATATTGTGACTTTCAGTTTCGGCGGGCAGGGCGATCAAGCGAGTTGATTTACCATTTTGAATTGTAAAAACCTTTCATTCTAGAGCACCTCAGATCCTCAATAGTGTGATGCAGTCTTTTGTTATTAAATTAAACATTCCCCCTTCTTTTTCTAAATTTCCGGAGGACTTGTCATCATGTCCATCCTGTCAGTAATAATATTTCACATAAATATTTCACAGAGTTATTGCACAGGCCTTCATTCACGTTGAAAAGAAATTTCATGATAATGTTTGAACCTATTGACGATTTTTAAGGGCTCTGGTTTATAGGTAGGTCTAAAAGTGGTAACTTTCCCTCCGATAATAAGACAATTCTGGAGTCCGTTAAACGATCGTATTTTGATGATATTTACTAGCTGTATAGAAATATTGGACTAAAATTTGTACAAAACGTTACTGTTTTCACGAAGTGGCGGATGAGCGCACAACTAAGCGAACTTAGTTTTGAATAAATCGCTTTCAAAGTTTTAAAGCATAATCTCAAACTCTTTAATGTACGAAGGGTGAATAAATGTTATATCATGGGATAGATCATATTGCCATGTTTAGTTTTTTGTGTAATTATTTGCATAATGTTTAATATATTGGGGGGAAATGAGCTGCAAACATATAACCGTCATTTCGTGAAAACACAAACTCAATTCAAGGACACACGTGAAACATACGGGACGGCTGTAAGCCGTCACTTCGTGAAAACAGTATTTTCTTGCTGACGTTATCGCCATAGTTACATAATTAGACATTATTACGGTCTAAACTTGTGAGGTTCAAGATGTTAGTGAATGATGTCCAAAAATGCACAAAAAATGCAAATATATGCGATTTTCCTCATTACCGTCACTTCGTGAAAACAGGGACGAAAACTGTTTCAAGCACCATATCCTAATTTTGTTCTTATTAGTTTCACGACATTTCCAACCCAAATTCCAGGCTTATTTAGACGAATTAAAAGATTGTCAACTCTAAAAAAAAAAAAAAAAAAAACACCTGCAAACGTAGGCCTAGCAGCAAGTCAATAAGCGCATTTCGTCTATATCGCTCTAAAACTTCTCGTTCTAAAACTAAAACTACTAGAACCTCACGGCCGTATCTGGAAGTACCGAATTTCTCATTGAACTGCATCGGGGCCGTGGTACAGACTCCCATTTGGTGGGGTCAGATTTTTTTTCAGGCGATTCATTTTTTGTTGAACTATTCAGGAATTATATTACAATTTAGCCCAAAATTCCCTCAAAATTGCGTTTTTGAAAGTGTTTCCCTTGTTCAGAATGGAATTCTTAACAGATGTGCCAAGTTTGGTGGTTTTAGACAAAAGTGCAAAATTTTCAAGCTATGCCGCCTTACTATATAAACCCCTCAAAAAAAGTTCTGCAATTCAAGTTTAAGCATTTATATCTCTCTAGTAACTGTATGATCATCATCAAGTTTGATATCATTGTAAAGCTTGTTTATTCACCTTCACATTGATACCAAATTTGTATTGATTATGTAATCACGGAATGTGCAGTGCACCTAAATATAGGGCAAAGTCAAAAGTGAAAAGTTGCAGAATGCATTGTTATTGTTCACACTGAGTTCTTAACTGGAATGAAAGGTTTTGTTTCTTTGTTTTTGTTCCTTTTGGTTTGTTTAATTTTGTATCAGGTGTGCATGTTTCTGCTGTAATCCCTTGTTTGGTGGACAAATATTGTTTTCAGTGATTCTGAAGTGGAATTATTCTTTTGTTTTAAGAAGGAATTACTCAGCAACTGATTGTGATAACATTAATATTGTGTTTTGGTTTCATGCAGAATATTGCAAGTTTCCACCTTAGCAGTACACAACTGCGGTGGGGAAAAAGTCTCCCCTCAGCAAATTATCTCATTTTTCAGCCATGTAACCCTATCACAGACACATAAGCAACACAAACTCTCCTCTTCTCTTGGATTGCTTTTCACTTCAACAAACACATTCCCCTTTCTTGATGTGAACTCATGTTCTTTAACTCTCTCTCCGCTCTCTAACGAAACAAAAAAAAAACACAAATACACAAATTTGCAAATGACAAAATGTTTGGCACTTTCTATTGAGTAACATGCACATCAAATGTGGAATAGCAAAGGATCAGAAGTTCAGTAGCGAGTAGAAGATCCGAATACAGCTACGACAGCCTGGCATCTCCTCCCCATGCTTGTCACCAGCCTGGTGATGCGTTGCTGTGGGATGAGGTTCCACTCTTCGATAAGGATCTGTCGCAACTCAGCCAGTGTAGTGTGATCTGTCACTCTGGCGCATACATCACGGCCAAGCTGGTCCCACAGGTGCTCGATTGGGTTCAAGTCAGGGCTGTTCGCAGGCCAATCCATCCTCGTCACTGCCTCCTCCTACAGGTATTCGGTGATGATCCTTGCTCTGTGTGGGCGGGCGTTGTCATATTGGAAGATGGCGTTTGGTCCAAGATTGCGCATGTATGGGATGACCTCTGGCCGAAGAATGTTGTCTCGGTATCTCTCTGCTGTCAGGTTTCCATCAACGATGGTAAGCTGTGTCTTTCCCTCAGCAGATATGCCACCCCACACCATAACACTGCCTCCTCCAAACGCTGTTACCCGGTCGATGCAATAGACAATAGCCAAGATAGCAATTCAATTTGCAACTTTTCACTTTTGACTTTGCCCTCTATTCAGGGGTGCTGTGCATTCAAGGATGACATAACCATTACAAATGGGGCATGGATGTGAAGGGGGATAAATGAACTTTCCAATGATCTAAAAATCAAGAATGATTAAAAAGCCGCCAAAAAGATATCAAGGCTCAAAGTTGAATTACAGAACTTTTTTTTGAGGGGTTTATATCAAAGTTGGGCATTCATAGTTGTGCAGACACATAAATGCCCTTATGTTGGGTTATTTCTACCCAGTACTTTTTGTTATAGTGTAGGATAAATTCCGATCCTGTATAATCGGTCCCAAATCGAGGTCAATCCATATCAATTGAATTGGAATCTCAGGCTCAAAAAACAGCTTATCTCCGCTTGGATTTTCTGGTCAAAGAGTACCTATCGGAAGTAAACGAAAGGGTGCTAAAGTTTGGGAAATTGATTAACTGATATCGACCGCTAGTATACCAACCTCTTATTGTGTTTATATTTTTGGTTAAATCCATTTTCCTCGAATCAGTGGCGGATTTTTAGGGGGCACACCCGGCCCGTGCCCCCCCCCCTCCTTTGAAAGAAAAGTATACATTGTGACCCCCCCCCCCCTTTAGAACTGATAACTTGTTTTTTTTGTTGTTGTTCGAGAATTATGGAGGGAGGCTGGACCCCATACTCCCCCCCCCCCCCCCCCCCATCAAAAGGAGAAAAGGAGGGGAGGGAAAGAGAGAACAAGAAAGAAATGGAGAAGGGAAAGACAACGTGAAGAAAGGGGAAACGATCGCTTCTCACACCTCCCATCATCCAGCCAAAGTCATTTCTTTTTCTTCTTTTTCTTCTTCTTTTTGTTTTTGTTTTTGTTTTTTTTTGTTTTTTTTTTGTTTTTTTTTTGTTTTTTGTTTTTTTTCTCTTTCTTTTTCTTTTTCTTTTTCTTTTTCTTTTTTCATTTCTTTTTCTTTTTCTTTTTCTTTTTCTTTTCTTTTTCTTTTTCTTTTTCTTTTTTCTTTTTCTTTTTCTTTTTTTCTTTTTCTTTTTCTCTTTCTTTTTCTTTTTCTTTTTTTCTTTTCTTCTTCTTCTTCTTTTTCTTGTTATTCTTCTTCTTATTCTCCTCCTCCCTCACCCAAAGTCATTTCTTTTTCTTCTTTTTCTTTTTCTCTTTCTTTTTCTTTTTCTTTTTCTTTTTCTTTTTCTTTTTCTTTTTTTTTCTTTTTCTTTTTCTTTTTCTTTTTCTTTTTCTTTTTCTTTTTCTTTTTCTTTTTCTTTTTCTTTTTCTTTTTTTTTTTTTCTTTTTCTTTTTCTTTTTCTCTTTCTTCTTCTTCTTCTACTTCTTCTTCATCTTCTTCTTTTTCCTCCTCCTCCTCCTCCTTTATAAAGCTCCCTCTCTCTCTCTCTCTCTCTCTCTCTTTCTTTCCCTCTGTCTCCCTCTCTCATTAGATCACACTGTACAATGGCACCAATGGGAAAAGCTTAAACTTGGTGAGAGACGAAACCTTTACCGTAAACCTCGTTAACTCGAAATAATTTCCGGCAAGCTTGGTTGAGAGCCTATATGGTGCTAAAAGAAACTCGTTTGATCGAGTGAAATCACTGAATGAAAGTTCAGTCGTGGGAAAGGCGATTTTAAAGGCCAATTCGGTACAAGTTATTCACAATTCCGATTTGGGATTTCTTATTAATCTGTCGGCACGAATGTTGATTTCTATATTCGCTGAATGAATTTGAATTGTGACTACAACGCGGAAATAAGAATACGAAGAATCGTCTCCAAAAGTCAGAACCCGTCTTCGTGTATATGTTATAGACCGGACGAAATAAAATGCGATATCATACGAATAATTTTCATAAATACATCATAACTCTGTCATCAACATCAATTATGCGAGTCGAGTTAATTTATTTACTTCATTCATTTCGTTTATTAATTTTTGCTACACAGAAATTTGTGAGAAATAACGAAGCTGCCACCGGGCTTAACATTAGCAACAACAAGTAGACCCAAGTGACCTAGGTTCAACTTACAGACCAACAAATTTAACTTATATTTCTATTATATTGCGAGAATATCATTACCGTTGCGAAAATGCACAAACACTTTGAAGAATACTGTACTATAAATTAATTTCAATATATTATCCCCTATATTGTAAGACGTCATATAATGTTAAAACATTTTCAGCAGGCGATACGCCTCGTAACTGCATTCTGCACGACCAGTCTTTTTCTTTTGTATTTTTACAGGGGAAAAAATACAGATTTGTTCTGTTTATTATAAATACAGCAGTTGTGATGTTATTTTTACATTTTTCCTGTAAAAGTACCTCATTTGTAATTGCGAAACTGAGTTACATCAGAAACTTGTGATTTTAAGGCAAAATAGGGTTTTTTGTGTAATTTTACAGTTTAATTTTTTTACCTTAATGTATTGTAGGACTCGGGTTCCAACGCAATTCCAGCACACTCTTAAACAGAGCAGAGACGGCACAGCAGAGGTGTTGTTCAGATGGAAGTCTACTGGCTAACTCTATGTAACCATGCAGGTTTTAATGTGTAAGCGGATTACATAAGAACCTGTTATCTGAATTACAGATCTGAAATGTATGCTAAAATTACATACAGCATGTTACATGTATTTTTACAGCAAATTTCTGGCGACTCTGCTGACATCAGATTTCTGTAATTTTACAGTAGTTTTTTTTACAGTGTATCCTTTAATGATTAATAAGGATATTATGAGGTGGAAATGGATACGAGGGCCAATTGATCTTTAATCCAAACATTCCGTGACACATTGTTCTCAATGTTTTTAATCACTGTTCGGCTTGTTTTGGTTATTGGAACGAATAGCTCAATTCTGTCGGGAGAAAGAACAGCAGTGGCGTAGTGTGCGTCTAGCCTTTAAGGGGTCACTGGGGAGGGAGGATGGGATCAGTCGTACTTTAGATAACAAAGTCATGGAGTGCATGAGGTGAGAGGTGTGGGAAGGGGGTGTACCCTCTTCTTATCATACTGCCTTCCTCCTCTTCCCTTAAAGGGAAGGTTGAGTTTTAGGAAAGGTGAAAAATAATTTGTGAGCTTTCTCATTCCTTTTATGTCAGTTTGGAAGAACATCATATAAGAAAAATTCCCTCAAAACGCAGTGCTCTTCAAATGCCCTAATATTCAAAATATGACTAGATATAGCTATAATGATCGGGCCGAACATTCATGCCACCTGTATCTGTAGTCCCATAAACCCATTTCTGTGTGCAATACATGTGCTTTTCAGCAAGATTGAGTCAATTTCTTACCTACTTTGGTGATTTAATAAAAGAACATCGTATAAAACAAATCGTATGTAGACATGGTCAACCTTTCCTAATTCCTTTGAGACAGTATCTTTCACAATGTTATTGCATGACCAGAACTCTACTTTTATTTTTAACTTCTTTTTCTCTCTTTTTCCAGTTCGTAATTACATGAAATTGGAGGATTTTTCAATTGCCATGATTGCATTTATATTTTTTCTGGAATACCATTAGCATTCTATCTAAATAATACTGCCTGATAAACGACAAACCTCTGAACAATACCAAACCGTGTACCACATATAAAACCATTCAAATAAGTTATGCAATTTAGGTTTGAGCGTTGACATCTCTCTTCATTGTTACTCCATCGACATAGCTGAAACTGGTATTGAAACGCATGTCTATTCCCCTTAATAGAAAGATGCCCCATTTGTACTGATTATGAAATCATGGAAAGTGCACTACACCTGAATACGGGGCCAGGTCAATCGTCACATCGTTGTTTGAATAATCTCGAAGCATTGCCATTGTTTGTAGGTTATAATCATTCCAAACCGCTTATTTTTATGTCTTGGTATCGTCCTCCAAAAAGCCCATTTGGTATTTTCGATTACTATGAAAATGGCATGTATGTCTTAATAGCTTTCATCTCAATCTTATTAGCATGGGTGACCTGCATTGCAACATAAAGAAGTCGTCGTTAACAAATAACAACGAAACGCCTTAATCAAATTAAAATTCTTCATTCATTACAACAGATTAATTCCACGATATGTACTAAAATATCCGGTGATTCACTAAGTCTAATAGATCACATGATATGCAATACCTTGGAAATGATGAAATCACATGGTGTTATACATACTGGGATAAGTGATCATTCCCTTTGTTTCTCAATTTTGAAATTACATTTTAAAAGTACTACTCCTCGAATTATAAGTTACAGAAAAACTAAAACTTCAGTTCAAATCTATTATCGATCATGTAAAGTCCCAGCCTTGGCAAAGAGTATTCGATATCAATGACATAAATGATAAAATGTTAAAATCTGGGAGGAATTGATCTTATCATCCCCAGACATGGTTGGTTTTTAACAGTCTAAATAAATACAAATACAAATACAAAATTAATTCAAATCATGTGCAGGTGCGATGATTTATTAGGTTACATGTCGTATTTCCGAAGGTTCGTATTTCCGAAAATGAAATAGGGTTCATAATTCCGAAAATGAAATAGGGTTCATAATTCCGAAAATGAAATAGGGTTCATAATTCCGAAAATGAAAAAAGGGTTCATAATTTCCGTAGGGCTCTATTGCATTTTCGGAATTACGAACCTTCGGAATTGTGAAAACCTTTTTCATTTTCGGAATTACGAACCCTATTTCATTTTCGGAATTATGAACCCCCTGCTACGAGAAATTTGTGTTTCGGAATTACGAACCTTCGGAATTATGAACCTTCGTAACCCCCCCCCCCCCCCATTTATTAACATGACTGGGAGGGTGGGACGACATTCGGCAGAGCAAAACTTCCAAGTGACACAGCCAGGAGGGGTATACAAAAAAGGAGATGCTCGTTTTCCGACTGTTCGTAATTCTGAAGGTTCGTATTCAGAACACACAGCATTCCTGTACACCCCTCCCCCAAGATTGTGTCCCCTAATCTTATCCAATCACAACTCTCATGTAGGCAAAATATGAAACTTGGGAACCTTTTATTATCGGGGGGGAGGGGGCTTGGCTTGGAGGCTTGTATTGTCGATAATGTGTATGTGACATACAAATCAATGATTATACGTGTATATATCACCATTTCTGTTTTATCCATTTCCTTTATCCTACCAATTTCATCGGGATATCAACTCAACTATACCACACCTTTTTCACTTCCGCATTACAATGAAACGTTACACCCAAGACCCAAAGAATGAAAATTATGTAGGGGCATATCCCGTAATTGTTTTTTTTTTTTTCTTTGGGGGGCATGATTTCGGGAATCCCGCAGGCCATCCTAAACTCCCATCTCTTTCAGTGGGTGGGGAAAGTTGCCCCGAAATCCCGAACTTGATATCAGTTTAGGAATATGATTCCCGCCGCGGCGGTCCAAGACTCTCAGCGTTGCCATTTTAGCCTACCTCCCTCCCCCCCCCCCCCCCCCCTTTCCCCTGAATTCACCTGTAAAATACTTCATATATCGAAGTGAGTCTAAACTTTGAGGGGATCCAAATGTCGCAGAGAGTCAATACCTCTCAAAGTTGATGAGATTAACAAACTCTGGCAGCACCTATTTTCTAAGAAAGTCTCCAAATCAACGACAAAAGATCTGGATTTGCATTCCACAAAACTATGACCTATAATATCTAGAACAGTGTCATCAAAATTGTAAACTTAAGTCAAAATTTACAAACATATTTTTTCTCTCTTTAAAAATTGAGTTATTTTGCCTTTGATAGATTTTTATTATTTTCGTAAATGTCCTCAGCGTTAATCCGCATTAAATTATTATTTTTATTCTAGTATGTGGATCCGATCAATAAGCTAGCCCCTTTCTTTGTGTTCTCATTCATTTACAAGTAGAATTTCTGTATTTTGACATGTCCCATAAAGCATTACAAATCGTTCCATTGATCAGTTCATAAATATTTTATGAATGAAACCATTTCAAATCACGAAGATTTTCAAGAGGAAGTGGTGACAGAAATGCCACAGATTTGACCAAAATTGGGATATCCTCCTTAAGATCTCTTCCGATCTATTTCCCCTTTCTTCTCCTTCTTTCATAGTTTTATAGCCTGGGTTGATGAAAACCGGATTCTTGTTTATTCTATACCATAGGGAAAGGAAAGGCGGCCAGGTCGCAACCAGCCGGTGGTCACTCTCTTTTATTCGTTCTCATGATCACTGAAGGTCACTCAGGTCAACGCCATGAATGGTCAAAATGACCGGTCATTTCCAGAAAATGTTCAAGAAAATTGTTTGACTTATGATGAAAATAGTAATGCCGCATGATGACAGTATAGTGACTTATGATTTCTTGTTACAGAAATTGCTCTAAATGCAGTTTTGCTTCATTGTCGTATTATCTTTGCTGAATAACTTTTAGAATGCCAGTGGACGAAAGCAAACAAAAATATAGGTAATGAACAGTGACGTGCAGTTGAAATAATAATGTGGGTATAAAAAAAAGAAGAAGGAAGGAGAGAAGAGGTTGTGGTTGTATTTCTTTTTAAAATTTTATAAAATATTAATGTAAAAAGAAGGGAGAGTCAGAAGAAAAAGGAGGGAGATAATAGATTGGGAGAGATAACCGTGAGTTATAGAGTGAGACAAACCTTTCAGAACTGCAGGGGGACAAAACAAATCAGGGAGCATAAATTCTTAATCATTCAAATATGAAAGGGAAGAAATGAATATAGTCAATAACACTTAATTGTTCTTAAAAAGCTTGAGAAATATTCTGTATACGTTTTTAGCGGAGGAACTCAGGATATTTAGCAACACAACTATTTTGAATTTGATATATGAGCACTCTTAATTACAAAGGATACAAAGGATACCATTTTCCTTTGTTTAAAAGGACAACAAAGGTCATAATAAGGTCAGGCGCTAACCAGCATTGTAATGAAGAATAGAAGGAAATCTGATGAGTCGGTGAAATCCAAAGATAGACAAAAAAGGTCAAGACCCTATATTTTAACCATGTTTCTAACATTGTTACATTTTTATGGCTGTTCATGTGGTGAAAGTGGGGAAATATATTCTAAAATTCAGAATTAATACGTATTGGAATTTTCAGATTGGAACAATATGAAATGAAAGTCCGTTGAAAGACATATTTCAAACAAATATTATTTCTAATAACAGAGTTTCATTTCATATTATTCCTATTCTTCTATACATCAGAAGTCTCCGTCGCAGAACCTTTATACGGTGTCTAGACGTATTGTCACAGACTGCAGAAAACCACGACATGGGTCGCGACGTGTCATGTGGGAATAAGGAACCATTTCTTTTTGTCTTATTGAGTTTATTTCCTTTGTTGTCTATATTTCGTTTCTACCTTTGGTAAAGCAAAATAAGACTTGATTTTGTTGCCACAGTCATGACAGTGGCCATTTGAGAATGCGACCTGTATGTAGAAAAGTTAAGAATGGAAGATATTGTATAAAATCCGAAATATTTATAAGGAAAATACATCAACTTGAATGACATGAAAGGAAACTCCTGTGACAGAAATATTTAAACTACATATTGTATTTGTTATAACATAGTTTCATTTCATATTATTCCAAGTCTCCATCGCAAAACGTTTAATCTTCTTATCATACACATGATACATGACTGTATCGGGACCTACAATAGGCTATACGGTTTATATTTCCCCCAAGTTTCGCCGATAAAAGTGCGTCAGATAAGGTACATGACTGGACATTGAATACACGCCTTCCTCTCTTGTCTAACACGGCAGAGAACCACGGCAAGAGTCGCGACGTTCGTTCTTAAATGCCTTTAGGAAACCAATGTCTCACAAATGCATAAAATTGCTCTTGTTAAACCGATTAAATTTTCATTTGAACCATTTCTTTTTGTTTCTATTGAGTTTGTTTCCTTTAATGTCTAGATTTTGTTTCTAATTTTGGTAGGTGACTCGAAATGAGACTTGATTTACAGCCACAGTCGCCAATCGGGACAGTGGTGAATTTTACATGTGTGAAAAGGTCAAATTTGGAAGAAATGAAAAATAATGTGAATTATTTGAGAGGCAAAATATATCTCCATGGTTATTTTACACAATGAAACTATAGGCCTATTCAACATTATAGAATTAAAATATCTGTTATTAGGTACATTCAACTGAGCTCAAATAAAATTATAATTATTTGGACCATGTAAAATAAAATAAAATCTGACTAGTCGATTAAATTTGCATTACCCCCCCCCCCCCCCTCCTTTTTTCACACTTTCCTTATATATAAAACACTTTCCCTCTCCTCTGTCTGACTTTTCAAACAGACCTGGGGAGCGCTTCATCAAGCGTTTTGTCAGTGATTATTACCGACAACTGTTATAAGCTACTGAAATCCTTGCATCTGATTGGCTGAGAGCAAATTTGTCGGTAAAAATCACTGACAAAACGCTTGATGAACCGCTCCCCAATATACCCACTGAAACTGTCTTTCCCCGCGTAAGTTCCAGAGGTGTAGAAGATACGCGGGGAAGGTCTTCGGCTTTACGCGGGTAACTTTTCCCTTGTTCCTTTCAGACTGGACCTCTCCCTGCATAACTCTGAACTTACGAGAGGAACTTCCCCGGGTAAGTGCTTGGTTTGAAAGGGATATACCAATTTGAATAATTCTCACTGCTTTATTTTACGAATCAAACATGTGCACTCTTCTCATTTGTCACATCTAACCCATTATCGGTTAGTTCAAAGTTCAGAGCTCAAAGTTTATTGATTTCCACAAACATGTATATCTTTCACAATTTTTTTAATGAAAATTAAGAACAGGAATATAACAATTACATAAACTGAAATATAGACATAACATATCATAATTCAATGGACGTGGATTTAATTACACCGATAAAGCAATGATTGGTTTAATTAAAACATTGTAATTGTAAAGGAAAACATAAGTGGAGGAGTCTATTAAGTAAGCATGGCTTGTATGTAATAGACCCCTGTTTGAAAAAAAAAATAAAAGTCCATGAATTAAAGGAAAACAGAAAGAAACGTGGTTACTTGAGTTCCAATAACAAGGGGTGTTTTTTAAAGATAGGGAGAGAGAGAAAAAAATGAAGGGGGTGTGAACGGTACTGGGGAGAGAAAGGAAAATAAATACATAACAGAAATGTTGTGCATGAAAAAGCGATACAGGGGGGGGGGGATAGAGAGGCAGGGATAACCAGAAGGAGAGGTATATAGAGGAATAAAAACCTGATAAAAAGATAGAGGGAACACAAGAGGAAATAGGTCGTTTTGGGGGTGATTTCAGAGCCGTGTCAAGTGAGTTCCAAAGTACATCCAGTACATATAAATGTTTGGTGTTTTTGGGGGGGTTTTTTGTTTTGTTTTTTCTTCGACTATATTTAGGGAATAAATCAATTCTTTATCCTGTGATATCATCTTACCTAGTTTTTTGCCACATTTAACTCATTATCTATGAGGAATTAAAAATCAAGTACTTTTTTTCACATTTAGCTAATTATCTTGATGGTTTTTGATGATTTTTTTTACTGACTGCTAAGAAAGCATAATGTGTGCTTGTAAGTAAGCAACTAGGGGACGCGACGGCCTTTAGTCCTCTCCGAGGGGCTTGGTTATGAGGATTAATGCCTTACCGAAGTGCACTAGCGCATCCACTTGGACCTGGGACCTCGCAGTTACGACTGCTCTACCACTGAGCAACAAAAAATAACACCCCCCCCCCCCCCCCCCTCCCCAAAAAAAAAAAAAAAAAAAAAAGTACATGCTTTGTCATATTTAGCCCATAAGGAATTAAAACTCATTAGACAAGTACTTTTTTTGTCACATTTAGCCCATTATCTACATGGCAGAGATTCTAGCGGAAGTGCATCCCGTACTAGGCTAAGGTCACGGCTAATCAAAGCGTGTTGCAATCCCGCTGACGGGAAGGACCTCAGAAAAACCACGTGTTCGGCAACTTTCTCTCTCTCTCTCTAACCAAAGTCCATGTATGGTAGCATAGAAATCATACATCCTTGTTCATCATTGCTTCATTTTCGTTCATGACTGGGCCGAGTTGACATCATGATTTTAAACCTTTCAGGACTTGTCGAACATTTGCCTAATTTTGCACATCGTCATTTCAACAGCTGAGTTAAATTGAGCATTGTAATTTATTGCATCAGTTGCACTTCAGGAAAGGAGTCGTCGAGTTATCCTCTCAATGATAAACGCAGCTGAATAATGATTTGACATATGCAACTGTGAATTAAATTAGTAGTTGAAGAGATTATACGAAATTCGGTATTGAACTTTTCTGTCAAACGAGAAAGACAGTGTTGCTTTCAGAGAACTTGTATTCTGGATGATTCCTTTTTGATCGTCGCAAGTTTGTGACTTCCAGGGGGAAGGATTAAGAAACCAACTAGCATCATTATCGAGGCAATTTGCTACAGGTCCAGATACTTTGAAAGATTTAATCAAACTGCAATCATTGCAGAGGTAAGGACTAATTGTCGATTTAAAAAGTATAATGTATTGCATGATCGAACCAGGGAATTGTTACAATTCCTTTGCTTTTAAAGTAGAATGTCAGGTATTTAATGTCAGTGGTGAAAACGAATGGAAATACCGTTTTGCATTTTAACGCATGAATTGAAATTGAATTGAATCGAATTTTATTAAACATCATTGATTTACATCAATATTATGTTCATCAACATAGAACATAGTATACACTGTAAAAAATAATATTAGTAACTTTTACTTATTTTTCCCATGTAGAATTTACTTCAAATCATAAGTTTTGCCACTTACGCACTCGATTTAAGTCATATAACTCAAATTTTCAATTTAGTAGAATATACGTGAAAATTTTAAGTAAAATTAAATACAAAAGAACATTTAAGTAATTTAAACTTGTATTAATTTAGAATTGTTAACTCAAAATAAGAAAGTATACGTATTACTCAAACAATTTATGTTGATTGTACTTATTTATTAAAGTAAAGACTGGTGCAGTGCGTAATATAAGAATTAACATAATCATGAATATTCATTAAGACCAAGTTAATCTCTTTTTTTTTAGCATTAAACAATTCTTTTTTTTTTTTTGTGGTTGAATGAGAATTTAAGGAGTTGAAAATATTTCCTAATTCATTTAAGCAAAAATAAGAAGATATACAAGTTTTAATTGTCACTCGATTCAAAACAAATAAAAACTTGATATTTCAGGAGAATTGTCAATCATTTTTATTTTAAGATGCTACGAACAAGTATATACACTAAAGGAAAAAAGAAACTTATAAAAGTTCAAGAGATCACCAAATTAAATTCTCTGCATGGAAATGTACCAAATTTGGATATAATGTTGATTCAATGCATGGCTTTAAATGACAGTCAATAACAAAAAGTTTTCTTCAATGCCACAAAAGAAATGTGCACTGAAGCAAAGGACTCTCTAATCCCCAAGTCACAAAGACAAACTGCAGCCTTGTACACCATATGCATGTCAATGAATGAAACAAAAGAATTTCAAAAGGGATTTGCAAGTTCATATCCAAACAGATTAATAGCCAGTATGTCCACCTCTAGCTTGCTGGCAAGCTGTACACCGTCTTCGCATGCTTCCGATCAGATTCGCGATGGTAGCCTGGGGAACATTGTTCCATTCCTCTTGCAGTGCTGCAATGAGCGTCTCCCTATTGATGGGTTGATTGTCACGCCTTGACACACGTCGACCAAGCTCTTCCCAGAGATGTTCAATTGGGGAAAGGTCTGGTGAACGGGCGAACCATGGCAGAACATCAATATCCTCTTGCTCGAGGGGTGCAAATCCCTTTTGAAATTCTTTTGTTTCATTCATTGACATGCATATGGTGTACAAGGCTGCAGTTTGTCTTTGTGACTTGGGGATTAGAGAGTCCTTTGCTTCAGTGCACATTTCTTTTGTGGCATTGAAGAAAACTTTTTGTTATTGACTGTCATTTAAAGCCATGCATTGAATCAACATTATATCCAAATTTGGTACATTTCCATGCAGAGAATTTAATTTGGTGATCTCTTGAACTTTTATAAGTTTCTTTTTTCCTTTAGTGTATAAATTCGGAGCCCTATCAATAGTTGTCAACTTAAGCGTATGTAATAGTGTCTTTTGGTGATGGTGGCAGATAATTAATTAAATCCTAAATTGAAAGAGTGTCAGTGAATGTTAGATGGGTACAAGTATAATCTTGTCATAAGTTTTTTTTTTAATTGTTATCAATCATGATTACAATACTTAAATTATTTACGTTAATGTAAACTCAATTTAACTGAGTAAAAGTTTATTAAGCAAAATAAGTAAATTCTACTTAAAATTCCCTGTTACAAATACTTAAAATAATCAAGGCAATCCGTTGAACTTTTTTGAGTTATTTCAACGAATTTTTTTTTACAGTGTATCATACATAGATAAATATATGTAACAAAATATAGATAGAAATAATGATTGCTCCCCTAGAAATGTTGCGCTTTATTGATGTGTGCCATTTTTTAGCACCTCAGAGGATATTGGGGCTCGTAGGGCGCAAAGCTTTCTCCTTTCTAAGGTGCAGGCCTTTTATTTAATCTGTGTTCCTTGCTTTAGGATCAGTTTTCTTTGCTGCATAATTATGATAATAATCTTACCATTTTCAACTTCTATTTTTCTTCTTCACAAACATATGGTTTCACTATCAGAATTTGGTCCAAAGCTGAAAACTATTTCAAGTCATAATTTTACATGTAAGAGAACTTCACGAGCAAACCTTCTACAATGATTACTACAATGAAACTCTTCCACAAATAAAAGGAAGGAGAAAGCTTACACAAAAGAAAAATCACCTTTTCAAGAACTCAACTTTAGATTCAAGCTGAAGTTTTGACCGAATGTGGGACTTTTTCCTTCTTTTGTGTTAAAATGGTTTTATTCTATGCACTTTGAACTATGTTTCCTATCAGGCCTATTAGACCTATTATTCCCTTTGCCTGCAAGAAGAGATATCTATCCCTATCACTTCCCATCTCTCGCTCTATTTCTTTCTCTCTTTTTTCTCTCTTTCTCTTTCTTTTCTCTTATCCTAGTTCTCTTTCTCTCCCTCTCTCTCTCTCTACATCTTTCTCTCTTTTTCTCTTTCGCTTTTTTCTTCCTGTTATCATCTTTCTCTTTCTCCCTGTCTCTCTCTCTCTCTGATTTTCCTCACTCTCTTTCTCTCTCTCTCTCTCTCTCTAATTATATATATATACATGCATATGTGTGTCTCATTCTCTTACCTGTCATCTCTTTCTCTCTCACTTTCTCTTTTTTCTTCTTCTTCCTTCATTCTCTCTGATATCACTGTAGAAAATTAAAAAGGTTGCTTGACCCTACCATATAATTGCGCTGTGTTATTATGAGGGTCGCAGTCGAGTGGTTATGGGGTGCCAATGTCTTGGGTTTTTGAGCCCCGATACAGCCTATTAGCCACTGGCAAGACATTAATCTACATTTGCCTCTCTCCACCCAGATAATATGGGTATCTGTTTGAATTGATTCCTTGATATTCCATGTGCACTGATAATGGTCCTGGAGTTAATGCCGGGGCAATGATTTCCAAAGCCCTTTGGAAGCTCATAAAGACTTAATATGAAAGACGCTATACATGTATAAGAACTAGATATTATTATCGTTAATATTATCATCATATTTATCATCATCCTTATTACTGTAATTATTATTATTATTATTATTATTATTATTATTATTATATCATTATTGTTAGTGTTATTATTATTATTATTATTATCATTATTATTATTATTATTATTATCATTATTAGTAGTAGTAGTAGTAGTAGTTGTAGTATCATTATTATCATTATTGTTATTATCAGTATTATTATTATGATTATTATCATTATTCTTAATATTGTTATTATTATCATCATAATCATCATTATTTTTGTTGTCGTTGTTGTTTGTATCATTATTATCATCGCCACCATCATCATTCTTTCTTCTTTTTTCTTTACTTGTGAAAGTAATACAAGGTATCTGATATTGTTTCTCTCAAGTTAAGGCCTTTTCCGGATCACTATCATTGTCTATACCCCCCCCCCCCCTTCTCTCTCTCTCTCTTTCTTACATCGTTGGAAATGTCCATATATTCATTGATCGTACGATCGATACCTTAGAATGCTAACATGGGTTTAAGAAAACAGCGGGTGACATGTAAAAGATCAGTTGGCTGTCTTATATCCGTCCGTCGGAAATCGGATATCCAGTGAAATATCCGCCTTATCTACCATATGACTCTCAGATGTTTGAACTGTGACGTCATAACTTTTGTTCCTTTACTGTTTCGTTAGAATTCGTAGGATCTGGTATACTTTTTACGATTCTAAATTCAGGGACCAACTAGCCGGGGAATCCCTTGGATTTCACGCAATGAAAAGCAGACCGAATACGAGAAAAAAGCAATATACATTTTCATGAAAAAAAACATCATAAGAGAAAACGAAGATATTAGAAAAATACAAAGATGATATTCTTATGAGTTCATTTCTAAAAGGGTTTCTCCCCACTGCTCATATCTCTTCGACAATGAAATAATAAACGTAACGAAAATAAGGAACACCTTTTATCAGTTTATGTTGAAGTGAGCGAGGAGAAACAACCATTCGGGGTTTTTTAATCATCGATCAGTGCAACATATCGGTGGAAACGGATTTTGGCAGTAGTTCTATCAGATGCTTGGTCAAATTTATAACCAAAAGGAAGTTTCGCAACTGAATGGTTTGTGGTTAAGGATGATAATTATTAACCAGTGCTGTCATATCTCATTTATAACTTCCATTTTGAAAAATCTGTTCCATTCATTCCACATGGAATGAATTCTAGGGTTATCCTGTCAGGTTGACTTTTCCTTTCACTGTTATGCTTTTTATTTTAATTACTTTTGTACTTGACGAACAAAATCAATTTAAAGAGGGCTATATTGCAATGCTTACTGTAGAGCCCTAATAATCACATGGGCGTTCAATAATTATCATTGGTGCCGTATGAAACTGATATACTGATGTAACAAAAAACAGTCTATTCGGTCCTTAAATACCTGGTATACAAATGATATAAAATTAATAAAGAAATGATATATTCAATTCAATTCAATTCACATTTATTTTAGATCCAATCTTTGATCAAAACATTTGTTCAAAATACATAAATACATACAATGCAATTATATACATAATATACATGAGAATGACATGGCACAATATAAATCCATGACTGAACTAAAATGGGAATATCTGTTAAAAAAAACTCCAAAAGGGTTTTGTCAAGACAGTTTCCCTATAAAATATGATTCAGTAAAGCCCCTATCACACCAAACTCCACGACTGCTACGACCGTCCCGACAACGCCGATTCTATAATTTTTGAAACATTTGTATGAGTCGGGGTAGAATCGTGTAAAAATACCCGAATCCCGGTTAAAAAATTATACATTCCCGTTGCTGCCACGACTCTCCCCGATTGTGCCACGACTGATTCCCGACAGTCTCGATCCAGCCATGTACCAGCCACGACAGCACCCCGATTATACCCACAACTCTCACGACTGAGTCCCGACAGTACCCGTTTGTGCCACGTTCTCGCCAAGACAGCGCCACGATCTATCCGATTGCGCCACGACTGAGCCACGCCACAGCCCCGATCTATCACCTTCTCTACCACGTCCGCGCCAAGACCTATAAATACAGCCGATTTGCAAGCAGACCTCACTTTCATTTTGACTGGGCCACGACCAATCCGACTGCACCACGACTGAGTCAAGACTGTGCCCCGACTATCCCGACCGCGCCACGTCCTCACGACGTTATAGCCACGATTTCTTAGAATCGTGAGAGTTTCCCGATTATTAAGCTCCGACCTAAAAAGTCGTGACAGCCCTCCCGACCGTTCCCGACCCTCACGAACATGCCACGACTAACCCCGATCACGCCACGACCTTCCCGACTTGGCCACGACTTTTCACCCGATTTTCCATATTTTTGAGTCGGGACTGTCGTGGCACGGTCGGGAAGCCCGGTGTGATAGTACAGTAACATAATTGGCAAGAAGGAATAAATATATACATCAAGAAAATAAATGATAATAGCAAAATAAGTACCTGCATTTGGAACCATATTAGCCCAAAGTACAACATATACAAACATGAAAATGAGCGAAAATCAGACAAAGGAAAAATTAAAACAAGAAAAAGGGAGGAAAAAAGAAAGAAAGGGGAATAGAGATTGGCAAAATAATTTACATATCAGTGAGAGTCACGTGATAAAAGAAACTGTTTGAGTTTACGCTTAAAACAACTGTAGAGCACACTACTTTTACTTCAGCATTGTCATTCTATAATATTTTCACTTCTTGTTCTGAACCTTCTCTCTTTCTCTCATTCTCTTTTTTTATCTCTCTCTCTCTTTCTCTCACTTATCTCAATTCTTGTCTCCCTCCCTGCCCCCTCTCTCTCTCTTTCTTTCTCTCTCTTTCTCTCTCTCTCTCTCTCTCTCTCTCTCTTTCTCTCTCTCTCTTGTTTTCCTCTTCCCAGCTCCCATGTTGCTTAAAATTCCAAAATGCATGCTATAATGTTGCTCATTTCATTACTGAATATAGTGAAGTTTTGATTTTTTTTTTACTCAATGCAGAATTCCAGCATATTTTGTATTTCGTAAGCCATGATCACATTGTCGCAACATAATTTTTTTTAACCTGTTTTCTTTCTTTTCATTTACAGAGAATTCGCAATCATGCATACTTCAAGCCTATCCTTTGTCTTGATTATTCTTTCTGCGATTTCGTCAGTGAACTATGGTAATTCTCTTTCTTTCTCAGTACTAAATTTTGCTTCTTCTTCATTTAGAAATAAGAAATTCATGATCGGCTCATGCGTGAGTTCGGAAACACTAAATGCGGAAATGCTGCTGAAATCTCTACTCTTGATAAAGTTGTCATTGAAACCACTAACTTTCCTCTTCTGTGAACTTTTCCTGAACTATTTTTAAGGTTTGAAAACTGATAATTTTCTAAAATGTTATCTATTGTATTTCCATGATTATAAAACTTTTTTTCTTGTATAATCATAAGGTGATCATAAACTCTACATTTGAAACAAAATGGTTATTACGGAAAGGTTAATTAATACAAGGTTTTGATCTCATTCGTCGAAGTAGTAAATTGTGTTTTAATCAATTAATCTACAAGTAATTTATTTTGAAGCCAAGAACGGAGAAACTATTATAATGACCATGATGACAACGCTTTGACCTTACACAGTAATGTGATTTTAACAAGCGGTATTACATAATGGCAAAGGGGAAAAAGAAAAGGGAGGGATGAAATAGTGATTTTGATCACCTCTATGTTTTTTATCATTTTTTATTTGTTATTTTTAAAGTTGTCATTGTTTTTTTATTTCTCTTTAATATTCTTCCTTCGATCTCTTAACGATTAACAGGTTTTCCTCACAATGCACAACCATCAAATACCGTAGCTGACGTCATAGAGGTTTCGACCAATCAGGATGCATCTGTTCCTCTGGCGCGTACCTCCTTTACTTCAGCCACGCCCACAGAGGACAGACACATAGAAGCGGCAGAGACCACGCCCCTTCCCAATCAACCCACGTCGGATGCTACGTCAGCCGTAGGGCGAATCGACGGCAATATCAATGACCAGGCTTCCACAAATGATGTGAACGATGCCGGTGAGGCTGGAAGGCCTGTTGCGGATCTTATTCAAGGCGCCGAAAATCAAAATGATGCAAACTACAACGATAATGTATCTACTGCTCAGGATGGTAGGCCAATGTTATTTGATAATAAATTTCAACCTCTGTATAAACCTATTGATTGAATATTGATTAAAATATCATTGAATATGAATTATATACAACCCTGAAGTCCTAACTAAACGTTAAAACGGATATAATTATCCGCGTTATGTTGCTCTCTCACTCTCACTCTCTCTCGCTCTCTCTCTCTCTCGCTCTCTCTTCCCCCTCTTCTGTATCGTCTACTTTTCCTCCATTTTTATCATTCTCTCTCTCTCTATCTCTGTCTCTCCCCCCTCTCTCTCTCCCTCTCACTCCTCTCTTTCTCCCTCACACGCATACAAACGCACGCACACATCTCTTTTTTTCTCTCGCTCTCTCTCTCTCTCTCGCTCTCTCTCATCCCTTTCATCACATTTCTACTAATCCTTTGATTCTTTTTTTCTTATATCATTTCCTGCTGCTAGGCTTTCCATGGTGGTCACTCATGCTCATTCTCCTGGCTACCATCGTCATCATCATCGCCATCGCCCTCCCCTTCGTTCTCTACAACCGTCGTCTCAACAAACGCCGTGCCGTCATCATGAACAGTAAACGAGCATCGGAGGTCATCGTCGATTCCTGGATGGCTGCGTCGCATTCATCCATCCCACCAGCATCATCATCGACATCGTCCGACAGCGGTAACGAGAACGATGTCGAAGAAAGCTGCAAACAGGGCATCAAGGTTACGCAGCCGAGTATGTTGCTGACATCAGAAGATGCTGGAAATAGCCGTGAACATATACTCGGGGCCGAGGGAGGATTCAAAAATGTTATTTTATAGAAATTCTATGGCATCTATATAGCACATTGTCGCAATGCTGTACCATTGAAATCGTTTGTATGCAACGGTTAAAATGCTCAAACGGAAAATATTAAACGGTGGCTCAAGTGGGCCGACATCCTGTAATCTGGTTTCTATTAACTGTATATGGATTCTACATTCAGGTTGTTCCATAGAAGATTGAGTATTTTAGGGTTCTGTTAGTCCGATTAAAGTATACCATGAGCCTACTGAAGAAAATAATCAGTATATGACTTGAACTATATACCACAAGATGTTAATATGGAGATGTCACTTGTAACATTTGCGTATAAAACGATTGTTCTCTACTTATCCCGTTATCATTCAGTAACTGGTATTATTATGATCTTGTGGTCATAAACATATTGCTCCGTTTAAATAAGGCTGAAATGTGCAATTTTTATCGAAAGTTCAGAATAATATTGTAGCACCTGATACAAGAGTGTAAAATGATACTAGCAATCATAAGGCACGAAAGTCATGACCGGCTGACTTATTTGAAATTTTGCTTCGGCCTGTACGAATTAATGTTGTGTTTGAGGGAGAAAGTATATACGTACATGAATTGTGTTATATAATTGGCCTTGTCATTGTCATATGACTTGTTTTGCCATAATTTAGTTCAAAAACATGTTATGGTAATGGATATTTTCTTTCTCATGGCAATCATTTTGATAACTCCCCATTCGGGTGACTTGAAAGGGATATAACCTATATACATGATTTGTTTTACTCTCTTTCCTGAGCGGGGGATATGGGATTTCCTATGTGTGTTATTAGATCAGACTTGATCAATTATAATCCATGTGAATTAGTCTGTCAAACAGACACCGAATTGTTGTATTCTATTCTCTTTCATTTTCAGTTCATTCCACGCTAAACTTCATCATGTCTAAATCTTTTACAGATTTATAGATGTTGGTAAAAGTCAATAACATTTGGGACAATATTGTTCTCTAAATGAGTCTACAGCTTTAATAATGTTGCAGTGTTAAAAGGGTTAAAAGATGCTAACCTTTTGAAATAGTCTGAAAGTAGTTTAATTACTTGTTCGCTTGGTTTAAAATGTAAATGTTAATAATGTAAATACTGCAGAACTTTTCTTTTTTATTATTTGGATAATTATTATGTCTCTCCTAAAACAAAGAGCTAAATATTTTACTATATCATAAATAAATGAATTCCTATCAATTTATTAGCCAAAAGTTTTCTAATTATTTATAACTATCTGGTAGAATTTAACAAACTTCACTGAATTAAATGGGACACACATGTTCATGCCAATCAGAATTGCATCAATGGTGAACTAATACATGCATGGATATCATTTACATCCTATATTACGTGGAAATATTTTGTTATGATTATGTTATGAAATGTATATTGTATTCTCATAATAGTGTATTTTATTGTTAATTATTATGTATATTATAGTGCTGTTGTACAGGTCTAGGCCATTCGGGAAGTTTGAAAGAGTCGTGAAAATGTGATTTAAATCGCAATTAATCGCGATGTTTTACATCACAATGTAGTTAAGAATTATATATGAAAATATAGAGTCATGTAACCTTATGTTTTGGACTTTCAGTTTATCATCAGTAACTCTGCCATAACTTGGGGTAATGATCCACAAAAATAACAATTATCCGAGTATAAGTAAATGGTCGCTTAATAACTCCGCATACAGTTGATATTCCTGTCATCATGACCGTATCTAGTGAAGTAAGCGACAATCGTTCATCTGCTACTCATAACCAAGTTTAAGGTTTGCCCTCTACATTGGCACCTCAAATTATCGTTTTTCGAAGCTGTAATATAAGTTGATATAAGTTTTTGTCAATCATTGTCACCATATTCTGAAACATGTTGTTTATTAATTATTCAAATATACGCTGCGTGTCGATTGTTAGAAAGGACCCATTACCAAAACATTTAAAAAGCTGAATATCATCCGAGGCATAGCCTGTAGTCACTTGACATATTATGTGATAGTTGTCATGAAATACCTTTCAAATGCAATCTATTTATCTTAATATTTATAGAATTATATTTATTTTTGTACGCCCTATGCCTATCTTTTGATCATCATAATAAATTGTGGAGGATGAGAATATAATGTAGTCTGTACAATATAAGACAAAATATGACTGAGTGCATTATACATTCCAGCTTTGTAAATATTGTATCAAATTGATATTGAAGTCTGGTAGACAGTTTTATCGTCATTGACAGAAAATAAAATGCTATCTTTAAATGAAACGTAATGAGTTTATATGGTTGTAATTAATATCATAATTGTCTTTTCCAAAGTTGATTACAACACAAAAATTTGAATACAAAACATAATGACAATAATATTTTGAATTCGAATAAGGTAAAATTTGAGTAAAGGTGATGATTTTGGATTAGTTTTGTAAGTTTCCAAAAGGGGTATCTCTTACGTCAGGAGTTCAATTTTCGAACTGGGATGGTTTCATACCGGTATGCACTATCGTTCCCGATTAGGAATTCTTATTACACATGTATGCAGCAATGTCTATTTCATCATTCGTACGGCTATTTATAGGAATCTTATTAACGAAAATTAAGTTTCGAAATCTTTCTTTTTATCATATCTCATAAACTTATCATAAACGAAATAGATGTAGCACATAATAATAATAATAATATTCAGTTTTTATATAGCGCCTAATACATCAATGATGTCTCTAAGCGCTTTACAGATATATTATTACCCTGGTCATCGGATTCTGGCACGCCCGCACACAGTGTATGCACATTCTCCACTCCCTGGGGAGCATTCCAGCCAGTTCGCCTGTTAAGCGCCCACATGCTAAGCAAACGACATTAACTTTCGCATCCTACCGGGTACCCATTTAACACCTGGGTGGAGAGTGGCAAATGTAGATTAACGTCTTGCCAAAGGACGCTAGTGCTGCGGCGGGATTCGAACCCCGGACCTCGTGGTTCACAGTCCGGGGACTTATCCACTGATCCACAACACAAGAATCAGAATCAGAACCAGGAAGAGTGTATTATTCATCATTATCCATAGGGAGGCGACTAATCTCCTCATATACTTCTCATTTTATCTTCTCCCATACCCCCTTTCAATCTTTCCACTCTCTCCACCCAGGTGTTAATAGGTACCTGGCAGGAATTTATTCCTTGAAATGCACTGTGCGCTGATTACCGGCCGCCGGAGCTACAGCCAGGGTACAAGATCGATTTGTTATTATCATCATTATTCCTCTCTTCTGCATGTCTCTTGCTCTATTTTCTTTATTATCTTTCAACTTTTGCCTATCTCTTTCTCCTATGTATCTCTCTCTCTCTCTTCTTTCTCTTTCCCATCTCTTCTCCATTCTCTCTCGTATCTCTTCTTCATATCTTTTCTATGTTCTAATTCACCCTTTCTCTCTCTCTCTCTCTGTTTCTCTCTCTCACTCCTATCTCCGCTTCATATATTTTCTATCTTCAAATCCCCCCCCCCCCTTTCTCTCTCTTCTCCCATTCTCTCTCCTATCCCCTTTTCATATATTTTCTATCTTAAATTTCTCTCTCTCTTCTCTCTCACTCCTATCCCCTCTTCATATATTTTCTATCTTAAATTTCTCTCTCTCTCTCTCCTCATCTATTCATATTTATTAACTTTCTGCCATTTCTACCAAGTGCCACCCTCCTCCACGGTATATAAGCCAATATCAAGGGATACCTTCAACCAATACATCACCTAACAACCCATACATCACTTAACAACCAAACACATCTCAGCATGATAAACAATATTTGTGCTTCCAGCAAACTTTATTTCAAAATTAGCTTTAAATTGATCATCATGCAAATAATCCATCATAATGAACAAATCTTACGCAGTCATTTGTCAATCAATGTGCTAACATCTGAGCTAAATAAAAATGGAAGCTCAATAACAGCAAGTTTGAAATTTCATACAGAAGATACAAAAATGCAGTTCACACAGAACAATGAACATCACATATCAAATTGTATATAGGCAGAATTCGTATTGTCAACATTTGAGAAACGGAAATCTCTTCTCCATCGTCTTTGGCTACAAATTCAAGTGAACTCAATAATGATGCCCTGGAGGCACGATACATGTATATACAGCATATCTACAGTCTGGGTGGACCATGCACGCTTCATGCCATTATTACCCAATCCACAACTAATAAGCATTGCAAAGGATTGAAGAAAAATAATAAGTCAGACATTAGGACTACATAGCACTTCTTTGGAAATTTAATAACTTTTTATAGAGAGCGTTTCCAATTATTATTATTACCCCGGTCATTGCATTCAATTACAATTCTCTACATAATAGTGCACATTCTCCACTCCACTTGGGAGCATTCCAGCATGGTAACCATTTATCAGGCACTCATAATTGTATGCTACATGTATTCCAGCCTCAGTGACTTTCACATCCTACTGGGTACCCATCTAACACCTGGGTGGAGAGGAGCAATGTGGATAAGATGCCTTGCTCAAGGACATGGCTACAGTGCCAAGGTACGACCCCATGACCTGTGTATCCCCAGTCAAATGATTAAACCACTCAAAAACGACACCTCTGGAAATGTGCAGAATCTTCTTCAAGTATAACTGTTATACATTGTAGATTTGAGTTCCGGTCACGAGAATGAATAGTCAGGGGAAGTGGTGTACACAGTACATAAAAACACAAAAGTATTCATATCTTGTGAGATTTCGAATCATCAATATCAATCAATCTTGATGAAAATTGCAAACCATGAAAAGCAGTACACATAGATATGGTTACAGTTGAACCTCATTAAAAAGAACACTGTTATAACAAACTCTCATCAAAACAAGCTAATTTTGCCAGTCCCTCTTCTACGTATTCTATTGTATTTAGCCCTGATATAACGTGGTTTTGGTAGAAAGAGGTAATTTCCTTGGTCCCAGCGAGTTTATTACATGTAGAATGAGGCTCCACTGTAAATGTGGTCCGCAGTTATGAATGATTGCCGGATATATTTAGAATATGAGGGTTTTCCAAAAGAGAAATCCTTTTCATGCGACATTGGTTTTATGATAAGTTTTATTTTAAACATTTTTTTTTTCATTTCAGGTGCTCCACATTTTAAATCTTTTTGTTTGAACATCAGTACATAATGACCATATCAGAATATATGTTTCGTTTAGGAAAATGTTAACGAAGATATATCTACATATTTGGTCTGAAATAACCCCCTCCCCAATCTAACATAATAGCAATGCCCCCCATTTGCTTTGTAAGCACACCAAAGAATCATAAAAGTTCAATGGCAAAATACATGTATCGTGGTGAACATTAGGGTTGAATAGGTCTGGTTTATTTTACCCGACTGCTAAGAAAGCGGGCGTATTTAAATGTTTGTAAGTAAGCGACCAGGGGACTGATGGCTTCTCCAAGGAACTTGGTAATAAGGATTAATGCCTTACCAAAGAGCACTAGCGCATCCACTTGGTTTTTAATTCTGGTCCTCCAGTTACGAGACCACTGCTCTACCACTGAGCCATTGCGCCTCCATTAATGTTGTTGCTAAGAGGTAGAAGGCCGTTAATTCATACATGTATAATTCTACAAAGAGTAAACACCCATCTGCTTTCGACAGAAAACGCTATTTCAAAACATAAATTTCAAATGACACTACATGCAGCGTTTTTCATGCTCCCCTTAAAAAGAGGGTAGTATAGATAAAGCATTAAAAAAGAGAATAACTAAAATGCTAACAGGACTTACCAAAGTTTTAAATAACACGAGATACAAAACTAAACTTGATAAAAGGCCAGTTTACATGTTTAACTCATTCAATCTCAAAACATAAATATGACAAACATCCAAGTTGATATATGTCGATATATGTTGATAGTGTCGTGGTCTAGTGGATATGTTACCCGACTGTGGATCACATGGTTCGCGTTTCAAGTCCCACCGCGTCACTAATGTCCTTTGGCAAGACATTAATCTACATTTGCCACTCTCCACACAGGTGTTAAATGGGTACCCGGTAGGATGCGAATGTCACTGTGACTGGAATAGTACATGTATATGTGTGCCTGTAAAATGGCAGCCAGACTGGAATGCTCCCTTGTGGAGTGGAGAATGTGCACTAGAAGTGCAGAATCGTAATAGGATCCAATAACCAGGATAATAATACACTGTAAAGCGCTTTGAGCAGTTACTAACTGGAAAGGCGCCATATAAATGCAGATTATTATTATTATTATTATTATTATTATTATTATATAGCAAAATCCTCAGAGCTACACCAAAACTCTTTTTTAATATATTATGTAGTAGGTAATGAGCAAATGTAAGGTGAACAAATTATTTAGCTCTCTCATCAAAATAGATATCATTTTGGTCTTCTTTATTCACAGATAACAAAATTATTCATACCCCTTGTAATTTTGAAATCTTTTGTGTTTTTCTTCAGAATGAAAGGTGGACTAGTGGAATTTGGGCACTGGTTAAATACTTCAATTGTTACATGTAGCTTGAGGTGAACAATAATTGTGGTTTCACCTCATTTGCATAACAACAGAAATGCTAATATATTAATTTCCTGGCATTTCTAGAAATATTCATATCCTGGTCCAGGCATGGCATTGAGGGATATTTTTATGAAAATCCAAGATTCAGACATTCCTAAGATTCTGTACATGTTTTTGCAACTATTTAAGAAAAGGTATGAAAAGTTATGGACCAGCCATCTTTAAACAAAAAGTGAATAAATTACCTCTGAACCATCAAAATGTGGTAAATTGTCTTGTGTAATTATTTTAACAATTGATTTGTAGCATGCCCAAGTAACATAAATCATGACAAACAAATTTTTCACAAAACAAAATTGAAAAAATGTCAAAACTTGGTAAGGGTATGAATGATTGTGTTGTTAACTGCATGCACTGCTCTATCACATTAACACAGAGTGTATGAAAGACGACTTTCTGGAAATAATTTAGGCCTATACATTATCTAAAAGACAACTATGATGCTTGGGGTATTACATAGTGAAGTTTTTAATAAAATGAAATAAAAAAAGAGTTTCATCTCAAAAAGTAAAAATAACAAGGAAAAAATAAAAGAAGTTGAACAAAACAGCACTAAAAGGATAAATAAAAGTCCAATAGTACAAGAATAACAAAAGTAGAATGATGTACTGTAACTTAATAGTGTATTTTAGTACATGAATATATGGCTTACACAGAGAATTTCAGATAAAAACAAACAAAATGTACAAGACTGGCACTTCAAGTATGGCAGACGGGGTAGCATGTGAGAGATAATCAATCAAAATACATTTATTTTTGAACATAAAAATAACACCCTTAACTTATAAGACTAAACCATCACATTTTAGTTCATTTGGTTTAATTAAAGGGAAATTAACCTCAGCGTATGAATTAGCTTATTTTGAATGGTGTAGTATATGCCTCTTATTTGATACATGCAATTTCATGTAAAAACACAGGATATAGATATAAATCACTATTTTCCAGCCAAGTTATCGTCTGCTAGCAATAATAAGGGGGCTGCCATTACTTTATGTGTACACGAACATATTTTTCATCCCAAGTAAAATTTCCTTCATCGTTAACTTGTAATTGATTTTTAGAGGACAAATATATATTAGATAAAGTCACATATTCTGAAATGTAAGTTTAGTTTTATATATTTTTTAAAAGGTCTTAATTTGTTCATAAAAAATATACTTCATAAAAAATATACGTCAAGGACGGAGAATTGACGTCAAGGACGGAGACAATCGTAACAATACCAAAACAAAGCGAGGAATCTGCTTTACAGGATGGCTATTAGAACTCATGGGTCGTCAATTATCTAGGCCCATGGCCAATAACAATCGTAATACAATCAGAACAAAGCGACGTATCTGTTGTAAAGGTAGGCTATTATCAATGCATATGGTACCTAATGATCCGTGTCATGCACAAAATGGCAGCCTCCATGGAAAGACGTAGCAGACAATAGGTGCATCTAGAATATCACGTGGGGTTACTTGTCCTTTAACCTATACAAAGAAATACTACTGCATATCATTTGTATTGATAGTATTACAAAACCCTGTATTTAAATTGAAGATAATACATTACCAATGTGGTACATGCTCTCCTAGAGCTAGGTTTACTTAGCTCCACATCCCAGCACTTTCAAACCTTCTTTGCTGCTTCTTCTTCTTCTTCTTCTTCTTCTTCTCATCTACAAAAAGCTATGGAGCCTCTAACGGAGATGAACTCAAGATTAGCATTCTATTGTTCCACATTGCAGTGGGGTAATTAACTTGGCAAGTTCACTCCATTTCTTTCTTTACGCAAATACATTGCCAAGCACACTGACTTTCACTTCCCTCATTTTAACATCTTACATGTACATCCGTCCAGTTATCTTCCTAGAAATGTAATTTTTTAACCCTTTCATTCTTCAAATTTTTATTATTCTTCAAATTGGCTACCAAAAAAATTATTTTAATGCTACGTGTTTCTAATAAAATGTAATGTCTTTGAAAACAACATACATGGTAAAAAACTTTATCGAAAAGTTGAAAAAGTTGCCAATTTTGACCCCCATAACAATGATTTTGAACCTCTCAATGTGTTGCCAATTTAAGGATTTCAAAGCTTATTCTCTTTTTTAAAATTCCTGGCATCAAACGCAATATGGTCATACAACAAAAATGGACACAGTATGTGCAGAATTTTTTTTCTCTTTCTACTCATGCATCTGGTATATTTTTTAGGGCTCTGGAATCAAAGTTATTGAGCCAAACCACAAAATGTGGTCACTTGTCTCGAAAGTGTTAATAGTTAGGCAAATATCTGACAGAAGAACCTGAAGACGCAGCATGTACACTTGACCTTGATATATATGTCAGTCTTATGTAATGGTTGAAAGTTTGAAACAGGTCCCACAGGTACTACTGAGTTTGTTTGCAAAACAACTGCATCCAAGATTTTAAATGAAGAGTAGCAGAGACTTGATCAGGCTCTCCTTGAACATGTATGCCTGAAACATTGTATGTTGAACTGGACAGCTGGTAACAATAAACATGAGGAAAATGACAGTTAGTGTCCATGGCAATAACTAACAGAACAGTTATATGTTCATCCTACAAACTACCACACACAAAAACAGAGATGCAGATTAATATGCAAGCTAAATTAATAAGCTTATTTTATCTGATCTTCAGGAGGAATTTGTGTAAAAACTATCACAATACATAGATTTGACATTGTTGAATAAAAACAGATTTTTAAAGAAGTCACCTTTGGCATATTAAAGCACATGAATATATCCATGCATTTTTTAACACGGAATAAGAAAAAAATTAAATATTCAAAGTTACAGAAAAAAAAAATGTCTTGCAAACAAAGACATAATACAAGTATCGCATGGATCAAACACTTCCCAAATAAATTCACCCCCCCCCCAAAAAAAAATGGACGGTACATTTCTAATAAATGAAGATACTACAATACTGTTACAAATTACACTGCACAAGAATTCAGATAAGCCCACTACCTAGACCAAAATCATTATTTCTCCATCAGAGCCCAAAAACTAAACTAAATATCAAAGCGGTTAAGCATTTCACAGGAAAGATACTATTAATACGATATAAACTACTTTCTAAAATCAATTGAAGGCAATTTCAATAGCCCTGTCTATCAACTTTAGAAACGTGCGAACATTACAATGGTGTATTACGTAATCCGAACCTTATTTCTATGGGCAGTTCAATAGGCCTTTGAAATTGCCCTTGAGTTTATTTTTCGAAAGTAGTTTTTATTGTGTTTATTATATTTAAATCTTTAGATTAATCATATAATATCATGTATTGTAGTCTTGATTGTTGTAAAGCGCACAGAGAATTTATTACCATGCGCTGCATAAAAATTACTATATTACGATTATTATTACAGATTCAATAGCATAAAGGGTCATTCCGTGGAGCTGAGGCAAAAAAATATGACAATGTCCATGTAACACATCTACGAGATGCATGTACAACCTGTATTCTCTTACACAGTCACACTGAGATATAATTCATATTATAGATTTTGGGGATGCAATGTTGTGTAGTTAGGCCCTAACAGAGTCACGCCTATCATAATTACTTTCAAAATGTAATGTTGTAACATGCTTTCCAAAATTTGACTTGTATTCGATGTGAAAAAAAAAAAATCTACTTTTCAACTACAAAAAAGCTCCACCAAAGGAACAAAATAATATTCTCTGATAATTCAAGAGGCATATTGTTTCAAACAAGTTTTTGTGTAAAACCAAAGAGGTGAATACTTTAAGAGTCATCCTTTGATATACTTCAAATATATTATATATGAAACATGCACAAATATACACAGTATATATATGCAATGCATACAAAGTACATTGTACCTCAGATCAATTTGTACTCCATGTAGGGACTGATGGCAAGTTCTGGTGATCCATGAGCAATCAGGGGAGCGTTTCATCAAGTGATTTTTACTGACAAATTTGCTCTCAGCCAATCAGATGCAAGGGTTTCAGTAGCTTATAACAGTTGTCGGTAGAAATCACTGACGCTTGATGAAACGTTCCCCAGAACCTCCCTATGATCACGTCACTGCAGAAACCCTAATTCTGATTGGCTAACAAACCCCCTTTTCTTCTACGCTATTGCAGGAACCTTGTTCCTAATGGGCTATTTAATCCTCTATTATTAATTCATCAAAGAAACCTTGTTTCTTATTGGCTGATAACTTTTATCAAGTACAATGTAAATTTATACAGGAACTTTGTTCCTGATTGGCTATTGAACCCCCATTTATAAATGCATAAACCTTGCTTCTGATTGGTTATCGATCTGCAGTTGATAGCCACATAGCCCTTGGTACCTGAGTATTGACCAATCACAGACATCGTCGCAGCTCATTTCACATGGTTCTTTTGTCTGGGGCGGGATGTGATGGAGAAGGCATAGATGTTGAAGTGATCACACAACTGGTTTACCTGGAAATAGAAGAAAAAAGATCAATAACGGACACTGGTCCCTACTCAAAAGATTAAATGGTAATGGCAAGGGTCATAATAAAAAGGTAAAGAGTGAGATCTTGTTCATTTTTCAGACAGAGGCAACAGACAACGTGCACATATTTAAAGGGAGTTATAAAAATACTCTATCTTTATGTGGGTTGGCTGAGTGTACACAAAATGTAACTAGCACATCAATGATGTGGCGCTCATCCACCATCCAGCAAAGAAATTCAAGCAATTTGTACTTTGAACAGAGTAGACACTGTAATGAATACATGAAATGTACATGTATTGGTTACATGCATGTACAGATGATGAAGTGCCTATTGCAAATCTGGCTAAATGTGGTTTTGGAAGGAGACAGTGACTAAATTAGTATAATTAATTTTGTAGACAAAATTCCGTGTAGAAGTTTAATGAACCTCATGAAAGTCTTTCAGATGGAACAAAAAGAATTGAAATCGGTCAATAAATGAGGAAGGAGAAGCAATTTTTGTGATTTTTGAGAAATGCGCATAAATTAGCATATTTAATGAGTTTCAAAATTCTGTGTAGAAGTTTCGAATCCCCCACCTAGTGCTATCATATAAAGGAAACGGAATTAAAATCGGGTAAGAAATGGCGAAGAAGAAGCTTTTTTGGGATTTTTGAATATCGCATAAATTAGCATAATTAATTTTGTAGACAAAATTTCAAAATTCCGTGTAGAAGTTCAATGAACCTCATGAAAGTCTTTCAGATGGAACAAAAAAAAATCGAAATCGGTCAATAAATGAGGGAGAAGCAATTTTTGTGATTTTTGAGAAATGTGCATAAATTAGCATATTTAATGAGTTTCAAAATTCTGTGTAGAAGTTTCGAATCCCCCACCTAGTGCTATCATATAAAGCAAACGGAATTAAAATCGGGTAAGAAATGGCGAAGAAGAAGCATTTTGAAATTGTGGACGGACGGACGACGGACGACGGACGCCTCGCCACGGCATAAGCTCATCGGGCCCATTCGGGCCGGATGAGCTAAAAATTGCAAGATTCAGACAAGTATTTTTTTTGGCTCAAAATATGTCATTTTGTTATATCTTCAAATAAAGAAAAGATCCTGCTCAGAAATAGAATTTGGAAAAATGATATTAGTCATTTTGGTTGTAGAAGCAACTGGGAGAGTTGTCCACAATAAATAAGTTCAGTGACATTTATACCAAATCGCTAACTTGAGGTCCCATACATGTGTTATGTTATCTGAACATCCATAATTTCGTGCTGCATATTCAATTTCGTTCAAACTGTCACCAAAATGTTTATATCATATCTCCTGCATTCCTTGAGAGCAACATGCTGGAATTCATAAGTCATACTCACCACTGTGACCAGGTAATGTATATGCAAGACAAGTGAGATGGCAAACACGCCATGCAGAATGAGAACCTCGTGTTCTGCAAGACCTAATACTAAGACTGCTAACACTGCTCCTGACACCAGCATCAATAGAAAGTTATATGTAGATGCTAACGTATCAGACATCTGACTGATGATCAGTCTCACCTGCAAAACATGACATACATAGTAGATAAATCATTTGTAAATTAGGAACTTTGTTCCTGATTGGCTATTGGTCTAGTGGTACGGGTTCAAATTGCTGCCGCAGCATTAACGTCCTTTGGCAAGACATGACATCATCTACACCCAACCAAGGTGAGGTAAATGGATAGGATTATTCCTTGAGACGCACTGTGCGTTGGTAACAGCTGCCGGAGCTAAAGTCAAAGTAAAAATATAGTAGTATACATGTACATGTACAAGCTCTTTGGAAGCGCATAGGGATGTTATATCATAATGTGATATACCCTATACAAAAACAGAATATTATTATTATTATCAGAAAAATGTTAATATCAGGTTGCCAATAGAACAAGAGCACTGATATTAATAAGGTCTTTTGTTGCATACTACAAATACATGTATATATGATTATGGTCATGTCTATTTGGTCATTCTGTTTCCCATATGTTAACAAGTATCATGGAATTTCAATAATAATTAATATTTGGTCTCAACAGATGCGTGAGATTAGAAAAAAAAAGAGTCATGAAACGCCACGGCGACTGCTTTGCACATTGGGGACATATCGCGAGAAACGTCTAGGGGTTGGTGGAGTTATACACTGCAAAATCCAGGGTGTTAATTTAACACCATCTCGGTATCCATATTGGGCTACACCAGATAAGTGTCAAAACAACACCAGTTAGTGTTAAAACAACACCAGTTTGATATTGGTCTACACCAGATAAGTGTCAAAACAACACCAGTTAGTGTTAAAACAACGCCAGTTTGATTCGAAACTGGTGTTGTTTTAACACTTATCTGGTGTAGCCCAATATAGATACCGAGATGGTGTTAAATTAACACCCTGGTTTTTGCAGTGTATCAGCAATAAAGGCATTGAGATCTAACCATGAACCTGAACCATAGCCTAAATCTGTGACTTCACAATACTCTATGTGTTAAATAGACTAGCCTGTTACATGTGAAGGAAATTTCATAATTTTCCTCTTTCCAAAAAATATGTGAAAGAAATATATGCATCCCAAATTTTTCTGTACAAATATCTACAACATTGGCAACAGGGCAGGATTTTTTATCTCTCACTGTTCCATCCCATTGCCAACACTCTATGGGAATTTTGTACAGGGTGATTTTGAAAGAAGATTATATCCGTTGACTACAGTAACTGAATTCTAATTCCTATGGGGTTAATACAGGACCACCCGCTTCCCGTATGCAATGGGTTCACAAATTGTTGAGTTCCAATTTTTTTTTGCAACATGTATCTCTGTCGGATCAAATTTAAAGATTATCTATACTTCTATGTTAGTGGATCAATATTTTTAATTAATTAATATTAATTGTGGATGCCAACATAATCATATATCTAATAACAAACTGTCTTGAATTTTGCAGCCTAAAGAATTTATAAAGCCAGTGAAATTATTATAAATAAAATATATGTATCTATTCTACAGGCTATAAGAAATATAATAAAACACTACATATGTGAGAAAGATACCAAGTGACATTTTCCTCTGACAGAGCGGCAAGCAGTATTATAATTCGACTCGTATGATTTCCTGATCACTGATTCAATATTTGTCCATGTCCTTGCATCTACTCAAGTGGTACAATCTTATAGTATGACCTACTTTTGGGGGGAACTATGATCCTCTTCAAAGTTTGATTGACATTGTATTATTTTCAATGCACACTATGACTTGCAGTCTTAGAGCCCAATCCTTCTTTACTTGGACATGGAATACAGTCATGCAAAATACAAATTCTCCCTCTTTTTTTCCAACTGTGCTTTTTACAAGTTTCTATATCAGGACAGATTATCTCAGCAAACTAGGGATAGTACATGTATTTTTAAAAGCTGGACAGACCTATCTACAAATATATTTGTACATGATTAAATGCACATGGTGGGATGGCACTAAATGGGAGGGTCATTATTAAAGCCTGAAAACAAGAATTCACAAATACAATCAAAACATTTTATTGTAATCACATATTATTGTTGATAACACAAAAACAAATTTACACTACTGATTGCCCTTCTGATATCCAAGTACTTACATTGTAATGGGACTTCCACTGCCATGTACATAAAACTGTATACATGTAAATGAGCAAGTACCAAGCGCTTGATACAATGCTTCAGACTAACATTTTTCTGTGGTTTTCACAATATGCATTCTTCTATAAATAGAGTTGCTCAAAACAAAAATACCCTTGCATTGAAAAAAAATATATAAATTCAATCAAACTGTAGGCCTATTCTTCATGAAAGGGAATAAAAAGAACTGCAGAATTTATTTTTTTTAATTTGACATGAATCTCAGACATAAAATCCTTCAATGAAACTGAGTCAACGAGTGTTATATCATTTGTTGATTTGTTGATTATTTTGTAACACCTATTCATCACGCCCAATGGAAAATATATCAATCAAAACTTCTTTAGCAAACACCTGTCTATAAAGACTAGTGTTTGTTTCCTTTAATAGAGTTTCTAATCCCAAACGATATCAAGAGGAGAAATGAGTAGAAAGGCCGCCTGCCTTGTCAGACTGCCTTTATCCTCTCCCATGAGAGATCTTTATATACAAGTTTGACTGTTAGTGTCAAAGGTTAAAGACACATACTCCTGCAACAATGGTCCCAGATCAAAATCCTACACTAACATAACTCTTAACTCAAATTCTGGACACAAAATTTCACCTAACCCTATAAACACAACACCCAACCTAAAACTCAAGAATAAAGTTGAATTCTGGTCATGCAAGAAACTGTCTCAAAACAATTAGAAAAAGTTGATCATGTCTACATACATGTGAAAATGGATGTATACTGTGAGGATTTGGAATCATCAAAATGATTTTAAAAAATGACCCACTCTCTCTGAAAAGCATATATACACTGCACACAGAAAAGGGTACATGGGACTGCACACACATATGGCTTCAATGTTCGGCCCAAACATTTCAGCTATTTCTGGTCACTGGCATCTGAAGACCAATCCTTCTCAGGTGACATTAATGTATGATGTTCTTCTAAACTGACATAAAAAGAATGATAAAGCTCACAAATTATTTTCCACCTTTCCCAGAACTCAACCTTCCCTTTAACTGCAACCCTAAACCTATATCTTGGATAAAATGAAGCAAGGAACAACTGTAACTGGGGCATATGTCTGAACCCAAATGGCCCGTATTCTGAACTCCGGTTTAAGTTAAACCATTGTCTAAATGTGTGTTTTAACTATGGGTAGCCAAAATGTCAAAACTTTGTTTATATTGTATGTTCCTTATGTTTACTTGATTCTGTTCTCATGCTTTAACAGTCCAATATTGTACTTATCATTCCCAGACAGTTTTTAATAGTTTGAATACCAAAAGTGCTGATAAATTGAATATCTACTCTTAGAGATCTGTGTCACATTCGGCTGCCCATAGTTAAACCACACATTTAGACCATGGTTTAAGTTAAGTTCAGAATACGGGCCATTGCCTACTGGAACCTTCAGCAGTCAACGACTAAACTTACTGTTATATTTGAGAACACTATGGAAAGAGTGAGTAGGAATACCCTGGTGTGGTACTCTAAGACATTGCTTGGTGAGTAGTACGCCCACAGGGTGAAAGTGACAAAGAGGATGAACATAGGGACGAGGGGGGCCATGGCTTCACTGAAAGAACGCCCCTTCCCTGTTCCAGTTTGGTAAGACCTAAAACAAGGAAAAATGTAGGTAGAGTGAAAAGGGTTTTTACCAGTACATAACAACACCCTTAGCCCTAATATCAACCATGTGGTATGTCTGACAAAATAAAATGCTAAGGGTAAATTCTTCCCGGCAAGGGTACTGGCAAGGATAATAAATGTGCTAACATGTACAGTCAAACCTGCTTTAGCGACCACCTGTATAGAAAGACCACCTGTCTATAAAACCCACAATTTTTGTTTCCCTTGAACATTGCTTCTCATTGAAACCTACATTAAAGGAACCTATACATAAAGACCACATGCTCATAAAGACTGCTTTTCTTGTCTCCCCTGAGCGGTCTTTATAGACAGGTTTCACTGTGCTTTAAACCTGCAAAATTGCTTTGGTCCTACCAAACTACCTCCAAGGGATGCCATAAGGCTATTACTCACTCAATATGGACCAATAAATATATGTCACTGCATACTTTTAACCTGGGCAAGTCAGAGCTATTTTGTCCCATACTTTACAAACTGGCCATATCTACAATTATAGTACATGTATGTATATCTGCTAACTGTATCAAGGGGATAACCCTCCTAAAGCTGGGATCAGACAAAATATCAAGTAAGAAAAAATGACACTTTTACATCAATTCATGTTCACAGTTCCGTAATACAATTCCATAATACTTGGAAAGGAATGTGACATATATCAACAGACCGCTTCGGTACTGTATGCAAATTTGATATATACCTTTCAAACAAAGGTTGTTCTTGACAACCTGAAAGCTTGCTGGAGGCTTTCCAAACATAGCAACAAATAATGTATGCAAAATTGGTTCCAAGCACTGAGGCTCATATATAAAAAGCAGGTTAATGGAATAGCTCGTCACCAGGTGCTCAGAGTGCATAAATTTGTATTGCATAATTGCTTTGATTCCCTCAAATCACCCCCAGGATGCTACAAAGCCATTTATTTTTTTCTTTTTAATATGGACCAAGGCCAAACAATTTTCTACCATGAACCCTGAGTGTGAAAATATGAGCCATCCACAGACTTTACCCAAACTGCCCTGAACTATTTTGAGTTCCTCCCTCTCTCACCTTGGCCATTTCCATTTAACATACTACATGTATATGCATATAAGTATTACTCTTGTCAAAATACATGTAAGGAAAGGTCTAAAAACAGAAAATCACAGAAACTCTATAATTCATTTGTACTCTAATAGCTTCCATGGAAGTACTAGTAACAAAATCAGGTGAAGGTGAAGTATCCAATTTAAGCATGAAGAGTTAAAGGAATGAAGGAATGACATGTCTTTGAATAAAAATTGAAACATGAATGACAAAGTTAAGTCGCTTTTAAATAATTACCTGAATATATTGTAGAGACCCTGTGGTAATGAAAACCCTACTGAACCAGCTGTAGAAAGAAAAAAAATATATCAAAATAAGTTCATAATTCATAATTTCAGGCTCAACATTAGCAATGAACTTGTACTAGATGTACAGACGTTTCTATGATTGGAATGAAGATAATTTCAGCTGTTGAGCATCACAAGGGCTTTTCCTCTGTGTTAAACGATATGAATTAACAGTGATCCCACATTTGCTCCGGCGACAATTGCAGAGAAATTGTCGTCGAAGTCGAAGTCGTAAACAGAATAAATGCCCTTCTCACTGGGAGCAGATTGTTATAAGTAAGTGACTGGGTTCTTTTTTTTTTTTTAGCTTAAAGCATGACAGTATAAAATAGTAACGCAAAATGATAGCTAGTACTAACTAAATATTAAACATAAGGTAATGTATAGTTTTGGATAGCCCTCAAAAACTTTCTTTGATTGTACTAAGTAATAAATAGCAGAATACTAACATACAGTAACTAAGATGCTCTGAAGGTTTTTTCCTCCTCAGGTGAGACATTTATTGAATAAGAGTTTAAAAAAATAAAAATTTCTGTCCTAAAAATGGGGGATGTAAAATGAAACAACGGCCACATATATTACTCACGTGTAATACCTACAGTATGAGCATTGTTGTGTGTTAGAATATGCTGAACACAATGCGAAGCGGTGGGTTTATTGTGTGGGGATCCATTGTGTGGATAAGGTCTTAGCGTGAGGCTGTGAAAAGCTGTTACCAAATGTTTCCTAGATATTTACACTAAATTTGTTGGAAATCGTGAATGGAATATTAAACTAGAAATGTCCATTGCCGCACAATGCGAATGTATCCCCCGGCACTGGCAGCGATTCGAAGGAGGGACAAAGAACCTCTCCCCTCCCTCAAACAAAAGGATGGCATAGAGATTGCCGCCAGTGGCCCGGAATATTGTCAACACTAGGAGCAGCATCACCAAAACAATGTGTGTAGATTAGAGTATAATGCATCTCTATAGAAAATTTGAAAGAAATCTGTCAAGAAATGTGACGTCAGAGCGCACACAAGATATCCACTAAAATATGACCTTTGACCCTATGAAAGACGGAACACTGGAGACAGCGTCACCAAAAACTGTAGAGGTCTAGAGTAATCTATGATGGACCTCCATACACAATCTGAAAGAAATCAGTCAACAAATGTGTCCTCCAGAATGCATGAAACCAAAATATGGCATTTGACCCTATAAAAAGTGGAACACTGGGGGCAGCATCAGCAAACACTAAACATGTGTAGATTACACTAAAACACACCTCCATATAAAATTTGAAAGAAATCCGTCAAGAAATGTGGAAGTTAGAGCGAACATAAGACATATGACCTTTGACCCTATAAAGGACTGAACAATGAGGGCAGCATCACCAAAAAGTAAGGATGTGTAGATTATACCAAGTTAAGGCAGCATCACCAAAAAGTAAAGATGTGTGGATTATACCAAGTTACATCTCCATGGAAAATTTGAAAGAAATCCATCAAGAAATGTGGCCTGCAGAGTGCACTCACGCCATCTCCTGAAGTATGACCTTTGACCCTTATAAAAGACGGAACACTGGTGGCAGCACCACCAAAAACTATAGGTTTTTTAGATTACACCAAGAAGGTGTTCATGCAAAATTTGAACGAAATCCGTCAAGAAATGCAGAAGTAAGAGTGCACAAAATGGACAAATGACGTTTGACCCTATAAAGGACGGAACAAAAAGGGCAGCATCACCAAAAAGTAAAGATGTGTTGATTATACCAAGATACATCCCCATAAAAAATATGAAAGAAATCCATCCAGAAATGTGGCCTGCAGAGTGCACTCGTGCGGCAGTTTCGACAATGATTGATTTCACATCGCCGTCTAGTTCAACTTGTGCGGTGTAAATTTAATGTTTTTTCATGGTATTGTTTTGAGAATTTGATCGAAATAGGCGAGTATTCGACCTACAAATATCGACTTATACAAAGGATTAACACACGTAAGTCTATGAGGATATATTGGGACTTTTTATTTTCATCGACTTGAGCGACTATTCGACACATGCGACGTCGAATTAAGCAAGGTTGACTGTATATAGGTTTCTAGATTATACCAGAGACACCTTCATGCAAAATTTAAAGAAAATCCGTTGAGAAATGTGACCGCTAGAGCGCACACAAAACTATCCCCAAAAATATGGCCTTTTACCCTATAAAAGACGGAACACTGGGGGCAGCATCACCAGAAATTATAGGTGTCCAGATTTTACCAAGATACACCGCCATACAAAATTTGAAAGAAATCTGTCGAGAAATGTGACCGCTAGAGCGCACACAAGAATGTAAGAATGTGACAATGTGACGGGGCGGCGGCGGAACGCTGCTGAATCCAAAGTATCCTTCAGCATTCTGCCGGGGGATACAATAATCTCAAACATGTTTCTCATAATAAAAGGGGAAAAGTATGTGACTTTGTTATTAAAACAAGTTTCTTGCCAGTATAAAATCTGCTACCAAGACTGTCCAAGCTTTCACCAAGCCCCATCAAAGCAAGCATTTGCTAGATTAAGCTTCAATCTTCCATCACCAATAATGCTCCCCTGAAAGTAGACTTCTTTAATCAAATCAAGGCAACAATTTCTTGATTGTAGAATTTTATGAATTGATTTTCCATTCTCCCTTCACCATATGGACAAAAACCAACCCATAATACTTTGCAGCATCAAAAGTTTGTTCCAAGTTTGTCGAAGAATGATACAAAAGTAATTTAGAGCACCATTTACAATGGTGAATATACAACTAGACATGCAATACATTTTTTTTAAACATAGCTTTTGCATGAAATATATATTTAATCACCAGTTCATGTCAAAGTTTAACTGTCAATGATTAACAGAAGTCAAATTTGGCAACCCAAGCAAGCTGTCAGGAAAAGCTACATACATGTATGTAACTGTTCCCAGGTGCCCCTAAGGCCTAACATTTAATCCATAAACGTTTGATAAATGGTAGAATTTAATATTGTCTTTTGTTGTGACAAAATATGTTTACAGGAAATGAAGATAACAACAAAAACAGCATGTGTTAGAGTGAATGATGTTGTAAGTATGGTCAACTACGCATGTCAAAATTACCACATATACTAAATATCTAAGTACAAGTAAATATGCATTTAAGATACATTTGACAAATGCAGCCCTTTGTTTCTTGGCCTACTAATCAAGCATGTTAGATGTAATAAGCAAAGCAGATATACTGTAAATAACCAGTTAGCCTGGCTTTAGTCTAAAACAGTTATGATCATCCTTCTCAAAGAAAATCGCTATCCAATACAATGACATCTAGTGTGGTTGGCTTGAGCATTCTATCAAATAACGGGTTAAAAGAGGACCCCCCCCCCCCCCTCTTTTGGAATGCACTGCTTCCTTTTTTCAATTTGGCGTATGTACACAAGTATAAAAATATGGTTTGCAGTTTGCTTTTATATCTGTCAGCCCTTTGGAAAAACATGCCAGTTTGCTTGTTTTCATTTTGTTTCGTTTTTAAATAATCTTGCTACCCCATATCCAATTGATGATTTTGCATAATAATACTCGTTTGAAAGACCCAACGTTTCCTCTGAGCTTTATTTTATCTCAAAGAATTGATAAGGGGTTAAGCTGAAGGTTAGGATTAGGTGTTGTGTTGGGTCAAAGGTCGATGAAAAGACTTTATTTAGTGTTGAAAGTGACCCTGAGGAATCCTTGTGGGAGCATGTGTGTCTCGTACAATTTAAAATGTACCCAAACTCACTTTCACTTTCACTGAGAGGGGAAAAAACTCTTTTAGCCTAAAAGCCATGCTAACAACCAGGACTTCGTCTTATAAAGAATTCAGATTGATTTGAATCGATCGCAAGTTTCCAATCTCTTATCTTTTAAGTACAGAGTTGCGATTGATATCAGTTGCAAATTATTTGCAATCAATTACAACTCTTTACAAGACGGGGCCCTGGAATGAAGATTAGACAAAATCTTACCACAGGAAATGAGCAAAAAGAAACAGAAGTATGTATTCTCTTCTGTTTATGAAAGGGAAAAATGAACGTTAAATTTAGTTAACTCCAAATTTTCCAAGAGAAATGAGCATTTCGCAGGTTTAGAGGAAGATATGAGGCTGTAGTGTTAAAGTGACAGTAAACTGAAGCTCCTAATGGCGCTATCTTTTAACACGATTTCAAAAGTGTCTGTGCCTCTAATTTTCCCATCATGCCCCATTCCAGTTTGTAGAAACTTAGAATGTACCGGTGGGCAATTTTCCACATTTGCAAAGTAAAAAATAATAGTTTGAAATATGAAATGAGCTTATTACCCAAACAAGCAGTTTGTCAAAACTAAAAATAAGATGCAATTAATTTTCAAATTTAAATTTTAATTAAGTAGTCTCTTTAAGATGGAGCTGTCCAAGTTTTACCAGTTTAATGCCACTTCAACAGTACTTTTTTTATGTGAGCTCTTTTGGATTTGATGTAAAACAATCAAGAGTTCATTGCAGTGATGTTTAAATGACTACCGGTATGTTATCCGTTTTGTTCACAAGAGCTCTTTATAAGTTTTTCTGGAGTTTATCAACAGCTTTCCAGAGCTAAATCGTTGACTGCTCTACTGTTTCTTTACACTCTACATGACACTATATCCAGATCTGTTCATATGAATGAAGATTTCAAAGGAGCTATAAAAGTAAGTAAGCTGATCATTCTATAATCTGGCTAGGTGTGAATTTCACCTCTTTGCTCATTATTCCGACAGTAGGCCAGGAGCCTGTAATGAAATTTAGTAACCCCATCTATCCCAAAATGACAAAAAGGTGGTTAGCCTGACCATAGCAATCAATATTAGTCCACTGAGCCCCCCCCCCCCCCCCCCCCCCAAAAAAAAAAAAAGAAGATCACAAGATATGGTCTCTTTTACCCCTGTCCAAACTTTGTTAGATATGACGCAAAATAATCTCTTTTCAAAGGCCTGGAGTCTAAAAGGTGCAAAATAGCCAAAAGTGATAAGTTGCCTGAGATGAAAGTTTTGTTACTCTGGCAGGGGCAATGTGAGAGCAGAGAAGAGAATCACTGACAGCAAAACGCTGTGAGACGTTTACTATGAACCTGTAAGAAATATCACATGAGCCGACAATTTAATTTCCCAAATTTCACAGCTATTTGTCTTTAAAGTTATTCCCAGTTAGTACAAAATTATTAGTTTTGCATTTTAATATAATTGTGCTGCCAATGCAAAGATTTCACCTCTTATTTCACTACTTATTTTCCTTAGAATTATCCCCATTTAGTACAAAATTAGCAATTTTCACATAAGTAAATTACATGTACGGTGCTAATTCCAAGATTCCACTTCTTATTACACTACCTAATTTCCTTATAATTCTTCCCAGTTAGTATAAAAGTTTTGATTTTGCATTTGACTGCATGCTGCCAGTGAAATTTCACTACTTATTCATCTTATTCTGAATTAGACTCAAATGATGGTGAGTTTTGCTCTTGCTACTTACATATTTTGCAATTCGGGCAATTACAAGTACATGTATGTGTATGTCATATGGGATATACATGTACATGTAAAGACAATACTTCTAGTCTACAAGCTGTACACATAAATGATCATTGATAAAAATTTGTGTGTGGCTATTGTACAATGATCGTTCTAAAAAGAGACATTGGCCAATAGTCATTTCGAGTGATTTTTCAATTTTCTTGATTAAATATGTTACAGTAAACATTTTGTACAGGACAGATTTCAAAGAATTTGGCCCTTGGTAGCATTCTGTATAAAAAGATAGAGTATCAAACACATAAATGTTCATTCACATATATATGCCACAGTAAGCTGCCAGAGCCATAAAAGCAGAATACACTTCACATTTGTATGTATGTCTATATACATGTATGTCTATATATTTCACACACGTCTTGTCTCGTCTCTTTACTGCTATATCTGTATACATAATTACATACATGTATTTTGTAATTCTCTCTGTTATTGGGGAACCTAGTTTTAACAAGCGGTTCTGTTCCTTAGGTTCTCCCATGATACTGCTTTGTTTCTATTGACTAATGTAAATTTTCACTTGTGATTACATTGGAATTGTTATTGATTATGATACATGTACATGTATCTGTATTCGAAATTTTGAACTAAGTATACTTTTCAATTTTAATATTCATGGAAGATTTCTGCAGTATTATGAAATAAATTGATTCATTCATTCATTGATTCATTCATTCATTTCATTCATCTTACAACTCACAGATCAGATTAGGTAGCTCAGCAAAATACATAATACGTAACATGGCACGTAATAGCGCGGGAAAGACGCAGCTAGATGACAAAATCATTCAATATCAAAATTTTATTCTATAGAGGCAGGACCAAAATATTAGGATGTAGAATTACCTCTTTGAACACTTAAGTAAAATAAGAAAAACACTTAAGTAAAATAAGATGAAAACTTGTATTCAGATATGTCTGACTCTAACTTTTGAAGCACAGACAAAACTAACAATTTGCCTTTTTGCATCTTTCCTGCGCCTTTATGCGCCATTGCACTTCGCTAAGCTACATGTACCTAAGTGAATACACGTAGGACATTTCTTACAATTATTTTTTTCATCCCAAAAAACCCAGCAGCAGTAAACTGCAATGATTTACTGTGTCATAATGTGAACGAATCTTAAAGGGTATTCTTTTTTGGACCGATGGGTTTGGCCATACTTACCACAAACCAGTCCGAGGAAGAAGTAGTTGAATTGAATTCCATAGGGAAGAGTAACTTTCCAGACTTCAAATCCAAACATCCCAGTCAACAAGTACACTATAGCAATGGCCTATTGAAAATAAGAAACATACAACTCTTTCCCTTGAAAAAGAATTACAGGACTATTGTGGGTTTAGTGAGATTTATGAAACATTCCCCTTTGACTCCTTCCAAATTTCAATCAAATTGCAGGTCATATTGTGAGTACAATTTCAGGAGGGGGGGAACATTTTAGTTTTACACTGATATTTTTTGTAGCATCTTGTAGATAGTTATGACCTCATGAATATCATAATGTAACTCCAGGGAAGAAAAACCACCAAGCATTCACTGAAACATCAGGTTGAGGCATGTTAATCATAGAGTACATTGTAACTTACCAACTAAAGACATAGCTAATGATTGCTAATACCGTATTCGCCGGCCGATAGGCCGCAGCGTCGGATAGGCCGCACCCCAACTTTGACAACTCATTTGAAGAAAAAAAAAATATGAGGAAAATCACAAGCATAAGAAATTTTGCCCCCCCTCCCCAAATATCATACAACGAAAAAACAAGGGCCAAACTTTTTATTGTATTGACTATTTGAAGACGATTATTCCTAGATGTCTTTGCTTTATGTCATTAAGAATTTAAAAAGTTGAACTTTAGTTGAAGAGAATCTGATGAAGCCGCTAGTACTACTCGCAAACACATACATCTTTGTAGACTACCGGTAAGTATACGGTACATGCCGTCTCCTAGACCTAGTAAAAGTTCAACAACAAATAGGACTATCAACCGTGAATGCAACTCGCAAATTGAGGCACAATCACAAATGAAATCGGAAAGGAAATGTTTCCACCACTCTAAAAAACCGTGAAGAGATATCTTACATAGGTGCATATTCCATCAAAGGTTCCCTATGTGACATCCAAAGACAGAAAAATACATAATACAGCATGATGGTTTCGAAGAGGAAATTGAAAACGTCGTCACGACGATTTGCAAGCTGAAACATGGGCTTGCCATGACCAAAGATCGTGAAAAGAAAGATAGGACACTCTCCCGATTGTGTAAAGGGTCCGATGTAACGGCCAAGGGAAGCGCGCCCTTGGCCTTCCCCATATGAGGCCACTTACGTTACATAAAATTTTGGGAATGCCCTATCTTAGCTTTTAAGCTCTTTGCCACGACTTACAATGTCTATGCCACTGACCTCTACCACCTGGACGGATCATCGCCCATTCCCGCGCGTGCGAGCACTTGAAGCCATGTTACTCTTCCGAGAGCGATGTGGTTTGTGGTAGAGGTCAGTGGTCTATGCTTACAATGCAGGGTAACGCGCACGTCACATGCGCTATGAAAAATCCTCTGCGATAATGTCCGTTCTCCATACAAAATACATACATCTCCGTGAAGGATCCGGCAAGGATACAACCGCACTGAAATAGCGCGGAGGTTGAGGGGGTGCCATTGATCTCAACACATACAAAGGGTGTGCTCAAAAGACAAATTAAAACTTACAAAGCCCCTACTATGGGGCGCCAAGTGTACCCTGTCTGCTTTTGTTACAAAATCAATGATTTTGTTATAAAATCAATCCCCACTGGTGATTTTGTTACAAAATCAATCCACACTAATGATTTTGTTACAAAATCCATCCCCACTTTTGATTTTGTTACAAAAGTAAAATTGCAGGGTGATTTTGTAACAGAAGCAGCCAGGGCACACTTGGCGTCCCATAGCACAGAAAACATCTACCGGGCGGGGTGGCTGATTTCAGCACTTTACTAGAGCTCAATCAGCGTCAATAGAGAGCTTCGTACGAGTGCTTTGTCAGCCTCGGAAGACCAACGAGGCCGTGTTTGTAACTATATTGATAAGATATGTAGTTATTAGTTCTGAATTATATTTATTACTGAAAATATTTCAGTACTTGAAAGATAAGTAGATCTACATCGTTGGAGATAGAGCACAGGCTTAGGGGGCCTACTGTAGTGTAGTGTTAGATCTAACGTTGGTCCCGTCCATTCCAATACGTGTGGGGATTTTGGAGGCAGTTTATTTTTCTCTGTTGCGGCCCATAGGCCGCACCCCGACTTTGGGATCATATTTGGAGTGAAAATAGTGCGGCCTTTCCGCCGGCGAATACGGTATACAACTTTTATTGGAAATGATATTTAAGTCACAGGTCCACGGAGGAAAGCCCAACAATGATTTATTTTGGCACCCTGTACAAATATACAATTCATATACATGTGTAGTAGCTTACCAACTGACTAAGGTCATACATAGCTAGCTTTATTATGCTTTATTATGCTTAGAATACTAGTAGTATTTATTTGGTCATGGAATTTGTGCGCTATCTCCTTGGTCTCTCACTCCATTCAACATGCAGCTTGTCCCTTCTTGTGAATGTCTGGTACTGTGTGTTGCTCTTTAATGTTCTATGTTGGCTTTTCTTGAGTATACTTCAATTGCAATTACCAATTATGTTATACTCTCTTGAGAACTCTTTCGTTTTTTTGTTGTTTTTTGTTGTTTTGTTTTTTCTCGCTTCATGGAAATTCTCAACAAAGATTAATATTTTTTTTCCTTGTTTTTTCTTACATATGCCTTACAATAATGTTCAATTTCGGGGGTCCACAGTTCACAAGCTTTGCTTTTCAAGTGGACTCCTCCATTTCCAATGCTTTGTTCGTGTTATTTAATTGTGTTTACTTTGTTCAATGAAAATGTACTTTCAATGTCATTGATTTTATAGTCACACAAGATTTTATTCTTTTGAATTGTACATGGATATTATAATTGTATTATTTACTGAATATTGATTTGTATTTATAAATTTGTATTGTTGTTGGAAATGGAAATAAACTAAACTGAAACTGAAACTGAATACAATTAGCTCCAGGGAAGAAAGAAAACCAATAATTTACCGTGACACCTTCTACAAACTCTATAAACGTGAATCCTGCAGCTAGGCTAGACAATGGCAGAGGTCCAAGACAAATGGGACCGATAAATTTTACTCCGGAACCCAGCAATGGAGTACAGAAATCAAAAATAAAAACACCACCAATTTCAGGACATCCCCACCCCCCCCCCCCCCTTAACAAAAAACAAAAATTCCAACAATGGTCACAACTCCAGGGGAAAACACTAAAAAAAAACCCTCAATAATATATTGTGGCACCCTGTACAAATATGTGAATCTTATAGTAACTTACCAGTTGACTAAAGTCATAGCTCCAGGGCAGAAAAAGAACACCGGTCAGGTACTTCTCCCAATGAGAAACAAAGAAAAAGCAGATGATGTGCCACTGTACCCCGTAGAATATCCAGCTGGAGCCCCCATAATCCTCCAGACCCTTCCCAAAGATGGAGAACAGTCCAATAGGCATTAGAGCACACAGGATACTGTCACTGCCGTGGTCAAAGAGCTCCCCCAATGGTGTGCTCGAGCCAGTTCTCCGAGCTTGCTTCCCATCTGTGCCATCTGGTGATCAAGGAGGTCAAGAAATAGGTGGAATAGTAAAAGCTCTTCCTACCAATATGTTGATTTAAAAAATAGCATTCATCTAAGAATCATTAATCATTAATCAATATTTCTTTAGAGAATAATTGAGAAATATGAGATTTCTAGATTCATAGGCCAATGGATTTTTTAACGAAATAACAATTAAATCTCATGTAATTCAAAAAAATGTGAACTGAATTTCAAGGTCCTGAACAGTCATACGAATAGATTGCATGGAATTCTCAGCCATCTGGTTGGAGAAAAGGGCATGATGCATGTAACTCCAAGCCATAGGCCAGTCATGTGACTTGTTCAACAATGACTATCATTTTCTCTGAGTGGAAGGGTCACAACATCCTGCAATTGAACTACAGTGAAACTTGCTTTAATAGCGTCAACCTGTACAGAAATACCAACTGTATGTAAAGATCACAAGTGTTATTTCCCTTCACAAGTGTTTATCATTGAAATCTGTATTAGTAACCTATACATAAAGACTACCTGCTCATACAAACCACATCTCTTGTCTCCAGTGACACAGGTTTCACTATATTAAGATGACAATTTAGGTCTTCAATCAGAAAGAATTTAAAGTTTCAAATTGCACTAAATCCAGTTGAAGTCAGGTTGTCAGGGGGGTGGGTGTTTCATCAAGTGTCTTGTCTGTGATTTTTACTGACAAATTTGCTCTCAGCCAATCAGATGCAAGGATTTCAGTAGCTTATAACAGTTGTTGGTAAAAATCACTGACAAATCGCTTGATGAAACGCTCCCCAGGTGTCCAGAGGCCTCTGTGGTTTTATGACACATGCTCCGGTAACAATTTCAACACTAACCAAATTCTTAATTGGACCATACACTGTATACCTAACTCGAACCCATAACCTAACCTAAAAGCTAATTGCAACCCTAACAACAACCCTGTATCTTTGACAAATAAAATCAGGGCCCCGTTTCATAAAACTTGTTCTCAGAAACAACTGCCACATTTCTATGACAAATTTGCTCTCAGCCAATCAGATACAAGGATTTCGGTAGCTTATAACAATTATTGCAACTTGTTATTGATAACAAGTTTTATGATACAGGGCCCTGGATGAATTGTCAGAGCATCATAACATGGTTACCTAATGTGTGTCCAAGGAACTGGCAAATTGCAGCTATAAACCAGACCCAGTTGGGGATGTTCAGGTATTCAGTCTTGGTCCTATTGTTACTGTAGAAATCCCAGTCGTAATAAGCCAGGAGCAGGAACAGGTATAATTGGAACAGGAACCCAACAAATGTTAGGAGGTTTGGAGCCAACCACATAGGATAAAGCTGACCAAAAAAGAAATTATAACAAGTTGTTTTATGAATTAAAGATGAAGTTGAGTAATGGTAATGTGACTATTTTAAATTGGTGACTATGTTGTGAATACATGTTAATTCACTTAGGTACTGTGAAGATTTGAAATCATTACAATTGTAACAGGTAGACCAAAAATAGCTGAAAATCATAAAAATGAAAAGGCACTGGACACAAAGAACCATTTTGATGTCAAATCTCAAATACAGGACTTAGGAGTGATTAGTCACATCACAATTTTGAAGTAAGTCTTCCATCTTCAACCGCCACTTCCTTCACTGAACTGGACATGGTGTGTAAACAAAAAATAAAAATCACAAAATATGTTGACTAACTTGATTTACTTGCATTTAACATTGTCTACCGGTGTTGAAGTATTAAACACGTATGCATATATGAAAGTATAGTTCATTGTAATTTACAGTCAGAAAATAGAATGCATGTGCCTGACAGAGGGGCATTAACAGGGGAATTCTCAATTACCCTGCTACTTAATGCCATCTTGTACAGGGCATACAATAAAAGAAACAATGATTTGATAATTACCTTGACAACAGCATTCCAAAATGGGTGCATAACATACACAGATAATGGTGATGTGTCCTGGCTGCTATACTGTGAGGAAAAGACAAAACAAAGCAAAACAAGTGTATGTACACATGTATATGGTGCAAATTGGCAATTTCCTAATATGCATATAAAGAGGCATACAGTGAATGAAAACTTTATGTAATTTTGATGAAATAAAGGGGAATACCCCCTTTATAGCCAATCAGAACACTTAACAAGACATTGTGCGGGCGTTTTGCAAAATTGGCGCTCATGAACTTAAACTATACAGAAATATTGATTGTCACCAAATATATAAAATAATGAACTAGAAAAGTCCATTGCCGCGCAATGCGAATGTATCCGCCGGCAATGGCAGCGATTCGAAGGAGGGACAAAGAACCTCCCCTAATCTTAGAGTATAATGCATCTCTATAGAAAATTCGACAGAAATCTGTCAAGAAATGTGATCTCAGAGCGCACACAAGATGACCTTTGACCCTATGAAAGACGGAACACTTAAAGGCAGCATCACCAAAAACTGTAGAGGTCTAGAGTACATGTAAGCTATGATGGACGTCCATACAAAATCTGAAAGAAATCAGTCAACAAGTGTATCTTCCAGAATGCATGCAACCAAAATATGACATTTGACCCTATAAAAAGCGGAACACTGGGGGAAAGAAATCCATCCAGAAATGTGCCTGCAGAGTACAGTCAACCTTGCTTAAGTCGACGTCGCATGTGTCGAATAGTCGCTCAAGTCGATGAAAATAAAAAGTCCCAATTTATCCTCATAGACTTAAGTGTGTTAATCCTTTGTACAAGTTGATTTTTGTAGGTCGAATACTTGCCTATATCGATAAAATCCTCAGAACAATACCATGAAAAAACATTAAATTTATACCTCACTAGTCGAACTAGACGGCGATGTGAAATCAATCATTGTCGAAACTGCCACACGCCAATTTTGTTTACAAAAATTCCCCGACTTGCTGGCACGATCTCATGTGAAGAACAAAATGTCTCATGTTAGTCATCTTTGCACAGCCAGCTGGCCGGACAGACGCCGTACCTGCATGCACTGCATCCAGTTTTATTGCCTTCACGGCCATGTGAATATAAAGGGATGTAAGGGAGAATTTATTACATTGAAATTAATCACTGGACGTGTCTGGTTTTATTCTTTATTGTCCAACTTGTTACAGGAGTGTGAAGTAATATACTGGGTATACACTTCCGGTTCCGGATATGACTGTCCACTCACTACGCGATATGTGATCATTCAGTCTATATGTACGGAGGTCTAGTGGAGCCAGACGAAGTCTCAGCGGAACAACCATGACAACCGACGATACAGAGAGACTGAAGCTTTTGGTCTAGGATACACACAAACACTGGTGAGTTCTCGGAAATTTCTCACGATCTTTTTTGGATTTTTTGGTTAAAATACGTACGATCAAAAAGACATTCTAATTCTAAACGCTTTCCTAGGCATGCTAGGACTAGGAGGAAACGCTGTGGTGAAGCCTGGCTGAACCTAGACCGAAAATTCTGTCTCTCGTTCGTAGCTCTTCACTTAGAGACAGAAACGCTCCATTCACTCGCCTGTGCAAACCGAATCCCATTGACTCACACACTATACAGTTTGAATACGGCTGGAAGATTTTCAAACGGAGAAAACCTTGGACCCTGAATTACCTGAAAAAGGAGCATTAAAAGGAATAACAGTCAAATTGGTAAGTTGAACATGTTCGTTTAAGTATACAGCCTAGGCCTAATCTATTTAATTTTCGGTCTAGGCTGAACCTAGACCAAAATTTTCTGTCTCTCGTTCGTTAGCCTCTTATTTGGATAGGGTCGGCCATTCACTTAGAGACAGAAACGCTCCATTCACTCGCCTGTGCAAACTCACTGTCAACCGCTTGACAGTAGGCATGTCGTTTTTGTAAATCGTATTATTCACATTTTAACAATATTTGTGTAAATTAAATAGATTAGGCCTAGGCTGTATACTTAAACGAACATGTTCAACTTAGCAATTTGACTGTTATTCCTTTTAATGCTCCTTTTTCAGGTAGGGTGCGCGGCCCAGTATTCGGTCATATTCCAGAATTCGGTCACACAGCTCTTTGAACAGCTGTGAAGAACTCATGAATAATTTTTGAGCTCGAAACCTATACATAACAGACACATGAACAAGTTACCTCTAATGTTGAAAGCAATTCAGGTCGGACGCCCTGGAAAAGATCTCCAAATACCCTCGAAACTGGTCAGTGTTACCCAAGTTTCCGCACTTCCGGGTTCCGTTAGCGCGTGAGTTAACACGCATAGCCATATGTAGACGCCTATGGTGAAATAACTATGTGTGCAGGTGCAATGAATTTAGTATGTGTGTGAAGAGGAGCTTCCGGGTCTTCCATCTATGGCAGCGAATTTGCAAATGGCGATCTCAGCGATGAGCAAGAGAATATATACCTCACCCCTGCCAGTGAGATGGCGCTCTTCCAGTATTCGGTCAGGCAACATTGAGTGCCTTGCGCCAACGCGCTTTGTGTGCAACTTGTCGCTTTGCGCTTCGCCGACGCGCTTTGCGCTTTGCTGACGCGCTTTGCTCTTTTTAGAAATACATTTTGTGCATTATATCTGACCCTAGAGCTTCGATTTGTGGATTTTAATGGATAAAAATTCTCATACATTTAAGTATGAATATATAGAAGCCACAGAAAATGCCTAGAAACGCAGAAATGTGACAAAAATGGTTATATAACTCTCCCGAGATGCAGTGCACTATCGCGTGACCGAATTGTGGACGGCGCCGACCGAATACTGGGCGGAAAACTTCTCCTTCTTCTGTCGGCGATATTTTTTGGGGTAAGTTTCCATGTTTTAAATTATTTTGATAATTATTTAAAGGACAATTTTGCAGTTCTTTTGATGGTAGATTGTCAATTTAAAGAGATAGGTATTCATATTAGCGGCGATTTCTTTTTAAGTGACCGAATACCGGCGCGCGCACCCTAATTCAGGGTCCAAGGTTTTCTCCGTTTGAAAATCTTCCAGCCGTATTCAAACGGTATAGTGTGTGAGTCAATGGGATTCGGTTTGCACAGGTGAGTGAATGGAGCGTTTCTGTCTCTAAGTGAAGAGCTACGAACGAGAGACAGAATTTTCGGTCTAACAAAAAGTTAGGCTGAACCTAGCCCCGGGACGCTGCCACGAAGTGGCAGCGTCCTGAGTGAAACCAGTAAGATTCGGTGGGTCTCACAATCTACCAATGTTCAAATGACCATTTAAAAAATGGCCATGTAATTATTATTTTTTAATTAAAGTATCATATATACGATGCCACTTACCTAAACAGACTTTACGCAAATCAGCTTTTCCTAAAAAATGTGTAGAATCGATGAATGTCACTTTTTACTCTCAATTTTCGAAACCAGTCCCATTCGCCATGTTGTTAAAGCCAAATTGAAAATAGGCACTTGCGCATGCGCCTATGAATGTTTATTACAATGACGGCATAGTTTTCGTCAATGGAATAATGAATATTCATATACCCACTGTAATCCGTCGATCGCTAGCGTATAGGCTAGATCTAGCGCTCTCGCTCAAGCTCGTCTAATGAATATTCATAATCCTCCCTTCTTGTCTGTATTATAATTGGAGCTGCTGACGCATGCGCATTGCAAGCAAAACACCGACCTTCGGAAGTTTTTACTACAGGCTCTTGGAGATAAATATGCCTTTTTTGTATCATCCTCATTGAAAAGAAAGACGACAGTCAATCGTAAAGTATTGTAAGTACCTAAAATAGCCTAAAATCAACTGATTTCATGTTTCATGGCTATCATTTTGACAAACGACCTTGTAATTATGTGACATCCATGCGATCAAAGGACTGCGAAGCGCAGCCCGAACACTACGTGTTCGGGCTGCCGCAGTAAGGCTGAACCCTGAAGGACCTGTCGGTCGCGGGAGTTATCAGGAAAGTGTTATTTCAGGGCATTTTCCAGTCCCGTGCGCAATTAGATTGCTGGGTAAGAACGCCTGGCTTCGTGATGTAGAAGGCGGATAGCCAATTTTTTTTTTTTTTTTACATTCACGAAGCCAATCCTCATGATACTGGCTATGTCAGACGCCGTGCTTCGCACGGCGTCTGGTCGGGCTAATTTGAGTGCGTAGCACAGAATAGGAACACAACTTTCAATTTCATTTCAACTAACTTTTTTGTTAGGCCTAAGTTGAGTCTCTTGCTGGGAAAAGGAAGAGAGGTTCTATGCTTACCTTGTACCTATCAAAACCTTTGATATGGTCTTCATTCAGATACTTTACTGCCATTCTTATACAAAGGCGTAGTCCGTTAATTAACTTTACTGAAATTCAAAGTCTGAGAGAATAAACAGATGGCACAAGCTCGTGGATAGAATACGAACGAACGAGGATATTAAGAGTCGTCAAGAACCTTATCGTCCAATTTAAGGTCTACATCGCATCTACTTTTTTCGTACTTGGAAATAGGTGCTCCCACATAATGCTCCGGTGACATAATATTCTGCCCCGAAATAGTCACCCAATTTTACATATGAGATTTGTCATTCATAAAAAACTTGTCGATCCACTCGAACGAAGACGCCGTGTTTGGCCTCCAGAGCCCCAAGGAATTAGGGCCCCAAAGTCGGGTCGATTTGAACCCATCTAGGCCTAAATAAACGCCAAACTTTGTCAAGGAAGGAGTATTATACAATACAAAACTTTCCGTCGGGATGGGTTGTCAGACCGCCCCTAAAAATTGAGGACAATTTTTATCCCTTCAGGCTGGTGGACTGGATTGGGCCCATTTTATGGGTAAATAACGTATCATACGGATGGCAAGATGAAATGAGTTTAACTTATTAAAAGGAGTATATGAGTATACACACATACACACACATTTTTTTCAATGATCTCGATTTTTATTTCACTCAATAAAATATAGGCCTACATGAATCATATAAACCAATGAATGTGTGACATATAAAGCACAATATAAATTCTTCTATAGTATAACTAAATATAAGTGAAATTCAAAACTGCAAAGATTAAGAAGGGGAACAATATATATATATATCATATTACTCCATATAAATTGTACTGGCCATGCAGGGGCATCGCTAGGACATATTTAATTGGAGGTGTGACACACTAATTTGCCGACAAAAATGCTGCACTGTAATCACCCCCAACATATAATGATAAAACAAAATCGCAGAAAGACTCGTCCGCGCCTTCGTCTCCTCCCTCTTTGTCGCCCTCCCTATTTCTCATTTATATCTTCAAAATATCAAAATATATGGCTTCAAGACCTAGTCTCCCTACGATCCTCCTCTTCTGTCAGATCCCTCCGTTCATCTTCCTCTATGCAATTAATTCATGGCCCACGTACGGAAACCCGATATATTGATCGTGCTTTTTCATCTCAGGATTGCCCCCACCCTCTGGAACAAACTCCCACCCCATATTCAAAATGCCCCATCCATTGAATCATTCAAAACCCTTCTTAAAACCCACCTTTTTAATCAGTCGTTGTATACTGGAGGCGCACACAAGTAGTTAGTTTCATTTAACTGTATTGTATTAGTAATATTTCATTTTGTTACTTTTAAATTATTGGATGTACAATCTATACCGACTTAGACAGACCACCTGTGCCCTATAGAAACGCCCGTATAAAGCGCCCTGTAAATGTAATTATTATTATTATTATTATTATTATTATTATTATTATTATTATTATTATTATTATTATTATTATTATTATTATTATTATTATTATTATTATTATTATTATTATTATTATTATTATTATTATTATCATTATTATCATTATTATTATTATTATTATTATTATTATTATTATTATTAATTATTATTATAAATTTTGATCATACAGGCCCATTTTCGAAAGGGAACGGGCTAACGCCTTTGCCCGAATATCAACTTTTCAATTTGTAAATTCTTGTGAGCGAGTGAGCATTTTTTTTTTACTTTTCGTAGTGAAAATGCACAGAAATACATAATTATCAGGAAACCTCGCTGCCCAAAATGTGGATATTCGGCACCTCATGCCCGAATATCTTGAACTTTGAAAATCCTCGGGGGCCGGGGGCGGCTGCATCTCATTACCCAAGGGGGACGCCTTTTGCACAAATATTAACTTTCCATTTAGCGAACGAAGCGAGTGAGCATAAATTTTGGCCAGTTTCTCCTCCATTTTTTTACTTTTCGTAATGAAAATGTACAGAAGTTTCCGTTATCATGGGAACCTCGCTCCCCAAATTTGTGGATATTTTGGCACCTCGTTGCCCGAATATGAAGTAGTGGTTGCCCGACTAAAATTTGAAAATCCTTGGTGGTGGGGGTGGGCTGCAGCCCATTACCGAAGGGGACGCCTTTTGCCCACATATAAGTTTCAATTTCTAAAATTTTGCGAGCGAGCGAACCAAAAAAGAAGAGCCATTTTTTTCCCTTTCCTTCTTTTATTTCTGTTCTATTTTCTTTCCTTTCCCTTTTCTTTTATGTTTTGTTTTTTCTTTCTCCTTTTTCGTTTCTCTGTTCTCTTCCCTCACTTCTTTTTTCGTCTCCATGTTTGTGCCGACAGAGGTGGCGCATTTGCCAACAGCAATGTTACCCACTTTTCGTAATGAAAATGTACAGAAGTTTCCGTTATCAGGGAACCTCGCTGCCCAAATTTGTGGATATTTTGGCATCTCGTTGCTCGAATATGAAGTAGTGGTTGCCCGACTAAAATTTGAAAAACCTTGGTGGTGGGGGCGGGCTGCAACCCATTACCGAAGGGGACGCCTTTTGCCCACATATAAGTTTCAATTTCTAAAATTTTGCGAGCGAGTTTCTCTGTCCTCTTCCCTCACTCCTTTTTTCGTCTCCATTTTTTGTGCCGACAGAGGTGGCGCATTTGCCAACAGCAACAGTGGGGCGTGACACACCCTCCCCCCGGCGACGCCCCTGATGTTACCCACGTGATCTGAATGAATAATACATTTAAAACTTCTTTCATTCGTTTTTTGCCATTGTCTTTGAAAATATCTTTAAGGATCTTTACCATCTTTTTCAATCAGTGTTATGACACCTTGCTTCTGAGACATCGATAAATAAATAACCCTTATCAACTGCTTCATTGAAAACTTCGACCAGTAACCAGTAACCAGTGGCCAAAATGTGAGATAAAATTTTACAGGAAAGCCGTCATTCCCATCAGGTGATTTATTAAGTTTCATGCTTTTTAGTGCTCCATGACATTCTCCTTTGGTAATTTTCCCTTCACATAAATCGCTTAGCTGGGGTACAAAACATATCAATGTCAATCTTTATATAAATTGAATTTTCTGAATACAATTTTTAAATATAATTAAAACACTCAGGCTAAGTATCCGCAATATTACTTTCATTTCTTTCATACTTCCCCTTTTTTCATTAAACAGTTCCCTTATTGTTTTCGTTTTATTAGACTGAAGTAACTGCTCAATGTATTCTTTATTGGTTTCAGCTTTTGCATACTAAACAGCTCTTGACCTAAAACTTTGAGCCAATTATCTACGGACACATTGTATAATTTCCTTAACTTACCTTTTTTTAGCATCTATATGTCTTTGATAATTAAGAGATAGCACCAGATCTTTCAGCTCGAGTAATATTATTTCATTATCAAGTTGTTGTATACTAGTCTCTTTCGATTCATTTCATTTTAAGAAAGGCCCAAAAGGAAGATAGTATCAAATTCCTTCAACCACTTTATTTCTACTCCTCTGATTTCCTCACATATTCCTTTACAAAATCTTTATCTTAGCACACACTGTAGTTCAATGTTTAAAATCTTGCTTTCCAACTGTTTTGAGATAAACAAAATAATAGTCTAGATGACTTCGAACAAGTGGAATATTCTGTCTATTAAGGTAAATTGCTTTATAGTTGGGTTCTGTTTCCTCCATATATCCATTAAAGCAAGTTTCTTTATAAACATCTTTAACTGATTCACAAAATTTGTTCTAACTTTTTTTTTGAGGTCTTTGTTCATTACTAGTGTAGTGGCCGGGGCGGATCCAGGATTTTGTAAAAGAGCTAGGGGGCCGGAGCCGGAAAACTACACAATTAAATAGGCTTTTTTTTTTAATCGTGTACTTAAGGTATACCATGCAGTTTGGTTTCAAGGGGGCCGCCGATCCCCCCCCCCCCCCCCCACGGATCCCCCCCACGGATCCGCCTCTGACTCTATGAAAATGGGCTCTTTATTTTGCATTCATCTGTCCACCACGACACTTTATTGTACCAGTATTAGTTTCAGCTTCATAACATTCCAATAAATACAATTTGATTCAAAGTCTTTTAGAGTACAGATAACAATGACTAGGTATTCAGTAATATTTTTATCATTCAATATCCAAAAATATCCTTTTAAAATCTTCAAGAGGGTGTTCTTCAAAAGTAAAGTCTACACAACTTTGATAACAGTTGAATGGGAAAAGACTAAGCGCCCACGCGTCAGCTGTTAAAAGCCGCACCCACTCTGGATCTCCGCGATCGCTCAGCGCATACTTAGCGCAGCGTACCGGTATATAACTGACAGCAGCTCCACGAGTACAGTGCTAGCACACCAGCAGAATTATAGTTAACGCCTGCGGTTTCGGCTCATCTTGTCTCCAGATTCCGGCGACTTCATTGCCATTGGTCGTGTTGGTAAGGAGGTATCTCGTTCTTCTCCTTATATTAATTATAAATTTTTGTTTCCAATATAATTGTTAAATAGTTTAGCATAATTGTGATACTGACAGTGTCCAGGTGTCTGTGTGGATGTATCACTATCACTATCACTCAGTATCACTGTACTATCACCGATAGTATCACTATCAGCTATAAAATTGTGCACTTTTGTCATTCGAAAGTTATTAATTATGATGCAAATGAGAGTGTTCTAATGGGAGATTAAGCACACCTGGTGGCCTGACATGTGCACAAGACAATGCCTATTCACTCCATTGGGGCGTCTTTCTTTGTTCCCTGTTATATAATACTGGTTTGTTACCTGTCTGCCTGTATAGTCCTTCTGTTATCATACACTGAACTTGTAATTTAGCCTATAATTAAATTAAATAGAACCTACTCTTTTACTTGTTCACATTGATTATTGTTTGACATAGAACTTAGATACTCTTTCCTTGCTCACATGAATAAACTTTATCGTTCGTTAGCAACAAAATCCTTTCTCAGACTGTTTCGTCATCAAAATGGAACTTAATTAAAACTGCTCTGTAATTTGCTTTCGCGGCAATTGATGAACTGTAATATCAGTATGAGATTGCTGAGAATTTATTCTTTCTATCAGTATGAAAATCATTAGGGAAAAGGTAATTTAAGGCCCGTGAGATTGCAGTGATTTTACAAGGGTGAGCGGTACCGATTAAAAAAAAAATCATCATATGGGAAGGCGAAGAATTAAGAAACCGAAGCTGTGCGAAAAAAACTGGTCTAGAAAAACTGTTAAAAAGTCATCTTCTACTGTTTTTTAAGCTTCCAGATTTTGATATAAGGTACAGAAAAGAACGATCTTTCAGAAAAACCAAAAGTCCGAAAATAAAAATTTCCAACCCAAATTTTCATTTCAGCTGTTTACACAAAATCACGGGTTGCGACTTTTTGGTGGTTTTGTGATGCCGGGTCCCATTTACTCTTTCTTCGATTTCCTACATGTATGTATGTATGCAAACACAATCAACTTTTTCCAATTGCTTTGAGACAGTTTCTTTAAAAATGTAGTCGCATGATCAAAAGTCAACTTTATCTTTAATCTGCCAATTTGCTGTCGGATTTTCCAAAAAATATGCATCAATGCATCTAGGGCATGCAGCAATTACATATACATGTACCGGTATGTGGTTTACCACGATTGGTTTAGGAGTATGAGGTTATAACCTTGTACATTAGATTCAGTAATGCACAATCAAACCAAACATGCCAGTACCAGCCTCGGCCCTCATTGTTATGAAAATTATGAAAATTTGCACAAAAATTTCCCTATAATCTAGATCATGGATATGATGGACGCGTCTGATTTTTTTTTTTTAAAGCAAAAAATGATGTTTTAATTCTTTCTGTAAAATGATGTTTTATGTTTCTTTCTGTTTAGAACATGCAGGTGCTCATTGCACTTGAATGGCAGTGTTGCGCAATAGTGGAAACAAAATAGCATTTAAATCCTAATTCTTCTATAAAGGGACTCTAGAATCTTCAGGAGTGTCATACTCTTGCCATTTTGAATGAATAGAATTTTGGTGGTCCAAATTTGTTTACAAAATGACAAGGACTTGAGGAAGGTACATGTAGCTAAAAAATTTCTGACAAGCAGGAAAAGAAAGTTCATCGAATTTTCATGTTGTCTATGCTGACAAGAAGAAAACACAGATTGTTGGATACTTTGATTTCCAAAGTTGCTCTCAAATATTCAGTTATTTCTTCCCAATAAGCACAAGGAAGGTCATCAACTTCTGAGATAATTAGCTGACAAAACATTTTTAATGGGGGGGGGGGGATGACACCCAACACCCCTCTCTAGTGTCGCCCATACTTATTCCAAAGATGGGATTCATTTTACCAATCTCTATGCCCTCTTGTTTTTGTCTTTCAGATTGTTACACTTTTCACATTACCTTCATATCTAGTTGCAGGAATGGCACGCAAAGGAGGGTAAGTTACCTATCTAGAGTTTAGTATTCTGTGGTTATGGTGTCATGAGTTTCAGTCAGGGCGGAGTTCAAATGAAGGGGGGAAATGCCTTTCAGGGGAAATTAAATAGATCTAGATTTAATATGCATGTCTAGACACCCAGAAACCTTCCAAAGTGGCATAGATTTCATAATTAAAATGCATTATGCTTGTATTCTCTATTTACTGAATTTTCTTTCTGGCCGACATTCATTAAAGAGTATGTGCTGTCAACCCGATTTAAATCCCAACTTAATGGGTAGAATGCTCGTGAAGCAAAATTGGCAACATCTTATTGCAAAATTTACTAGTTATACAATAAAGTAAATAGACAGAAATGAACAGTTCTATTAAATCATCATTCTCATAAATTATCAATTGAATTTACTTGGTTTAAATTGTTAATAAATATGTGAAATTGCTTTCAAGAATATCCAACATTTATGATTTTAAGAATTCCCTAATCCCATATGGACGTGTAATTTGCAGTGTCATGTATTTGTAACTTAGAAATGTGATTCTCCTCTAGAATTTTCCCTCGATCTCCTCCTGTCCTTACCATTTTCCTCCCTCTCTCTCTCCCTTTCCCTACCCCTCTCTCTCCCTTTTCCTACCCACCCTTCTTTCTTTTCTTTTTTTTTTGCCGTCTCTCTCTGTGTCTCCCTCTGTGTCTCCCTCTCTGTCTCCCACTCTTGCCATCTCTCTCTCTCTGTCTCCCTCTCTGTCTCCCTCTCTCGCCATCTCCCTCTCTCGCCATCTCCCTCTCTCGCCATCTCCCTCTCTCGCCATCTCCCTCTCTCGCCATCTCCCTCTCTTGCCATCTCCCTCTCTCGCCATCTCCCTCTCTTGCCATCTCCCTCTCTCGCCATCTCCCTCTCTTGCCATCTCCCTCTCTTGCCATCTCCCTCTCTTGCCATCTCTCCGTCTCCCTCTCTTGCCATCTCCCTCTCCGTCTCCCTCTCTTGCCATCTCTCTCTCCGTCTCCCTCTCTTGCCATCTCCCTCTCCGTCTCCCTCTCTTGCCATCTCTCTCTCCGTCTCCCTCTCTTGCCATCTCCCTCTCTCCTTCCCATATATTTTTGTAGAGCTATATAAATGTAAACATATAAATATGTATTGTCTCTTGTTTTTTTTTATCTTGTACATTCCATTTAAGTCAGCACTTTGGGATGCCATTTGGATTTTAATATTAAATACCATTTCAATTTAGTTCAAAACATCCTTCTTCTCTTTATGTTTGCTAGTTTTAACCCTGATCCTGCACTTTCAGCGATCTGTTCAAAGCTATGGGAGCTGGATGAGAACCGTTTGGAAGCAGATAAGGACTACAAGATGAATCTCCAACGCTACACTCACTACCATAACAAGGGAGAAGTAGACCAGGCCAAGGACCCGCTCTTCTCCTGGGTGTCTCCAGACGCCTTAAAGAAAAAAACCTTCAAGGGTAACTTATCATCTCAAGCAAAAGTATAGCATGACATCAAGTTGTTAGAAAGATAATGTCGGCTGCTAGCGCCAAATTTTGAAGACTATCTTATCTTTTGCGTGAACATGGTGTTAATTGTCAAAAGAAATTTAAAACTACTGGGCGTTGTGGCGTGCGCCTGTAATCCAGCTAACATTGGAAGTTATAAACTGATTCAGCGGACCCAGGTTCGAGACTGAGTCACGTCTTTCGGATGGTGACGTTAAAGGTCGGTCCCCAGACGTAAATGATCATATCTGATTGATACACGTTTGTAAAAACCCAATTACACACAATTATACACACACAGAAAAACTTATTGGTGCTTGCGCAGATGTCTCTTTTAACTATACCAAAATGAAGCTAGCTTTCCGCAGACAGTAAACAATGACTTGTCCTAATTTTGATTTGTTATAATTACCACTGATTTGCTAACATATAAAAGATAGCTTGTAATTTTCAGAATTTCGCCAAGGTCAGTCAGTCAAATAGTAACAGAGACTGTCTAGAAGTTAAATAGAAATAAATCTGTATAGGAGAGTGTTTCCAAAACAAGAAAATTTGATCAAATTGACCAAGCCTAGCCAATATTTTCCCAATACAAATCTACACATCGCAGAGTTCCTTGTATAAATTTATTTGAGTTAACTCTCCGTACAGCATCCCATAGAGAATGGGTAGAAGTAACAAAGAACTCTTGCAGGTTGAAAGTATATAATGGCACACAATCTCATTGGAGAGAATTTCTCCTTTGGGTGTCCTTGGTCTAGTGGATAAGCCACTAAACTATGCTTCACTTGGCACAGGCTATGAATCGCTGCCGTGGTGCTTCCCTAATATCTCTTCAACAGAGTTCACCTTTCTACTTACCATCCTCTTCTATTTATGTTTTCTTTCTCCACAAATCTCATCTCATCCCCATCCTTATTGACTTCCATTACTTTGAACACAACGAAAAAAAAAATTTTTTCACCCCTTTTCTTTTTTTAATATCCCCCCTTTCTTTATGTAGGATGGCCTGAGCGAGTGGCAAGGGCGTGGTTCTAACTTACAGAGACACATAGTAACTACAACCTCACTCGATGATTGCCTGAGGAGAACTGCCCTTGGTTTTCCAACTCTAAACCTCAGGGGTTTATTTTGCATATAGATATTTACATATTCATTTGTATAATAAAAGGAAATAATGAATACTCAACTAGCAGAATAAAGCAATCTAATGAATATACAATCCATAAATAAGCTCTGCATGAGGGGACAAAAGACATGGATGGTGGAGTGAATGTTAAAAGGAATGTAAAGAAGCTGATGGAAGAAAAGGAGGGAATTTTGATGACTAACAGAGGAATGAAAAGAATTGAGAGATGATGATCAAGCATAGTGATGTGCACCAATTTATAAATGTAAATTACTAGGTCTGTTCACACTACAGCTCTACAAACAATATCTCTTCTTACAAATAAAATGTCCTCATTTTATCAGTTAATTTTCCAGTATTCTGATAACATAGAAAGCTAAAAAAAAAAATCAACTTGCTATTTTTTAAAACAGTATTTTTGAACAATCTATCAAATTATCTGAACATACATGTACAAAATATTTATCTCTTTCTATCAATCTGACTTTTGAGCAATTACACTTTTCAATCATATGAACATTATCATTTTTCTTTGTAAATGCAAGAAAAAGGGAGCGAAATCTCAAAGATTAATATTCAATCACTCGTTGATTCTTCTAACATATACAAATTTACTATACATGAAAGAAAATTAACTGTTTCCATTTCCTCTTTGGTAATTTGAAATTCAGAAACTATTTCATCAATTTGTCAAATTACTAAAAAAAAAATTTGCCTTTGAAAAACAATGAACTTCAATTTTCTTTTATGTAAATTAGAACAGAGTAACTTTTCACTATATCCTATTCAATTTCTGTATAAAATAATTTACTCAAGATCATGAGCAATTATTTTTTTCGCAAATATTATCTTCAATTACAAAGCACAAAAACAAATCTACTGAGCAAAAATAAAATTTTCATTTGTCTTAAATCATCTTCCTATTTAAATATCACATGTAATTTTAAACATTTCAGGTGACTAATATGGCATCGCATAAAATACTATATACATGTATCATATTGTTTTTACAATAAATCATAAACTTTCTATCACCTTGTTATCTGCATATTAACATTTTCACTATATAGACAAGGTCCAAAATGAAAATAATTCAATATTAAATCCAATATTTTTTTTTAAATAAAGTTTGAACAAACTTGGGTTTGTTTGTATAAAAAGAAGTTGGAAAATATTTTAATTTGTGTCCATTTCAGCAAACACACGAAACATGTATATATCTCAAGCATTTCATGTGAAAAATAACTGAAATATACACACAATTCAAAATTCTCTACTGCAAACAGAATATAGATTAATAGATTTGCAGCTAATGTTGCTTTTTGGAATAAAATCATTAAAAAAAAACATGCATAAAAAAAACATAGGTAAATACAATTTTCTTGTTGCAAAAACAACCTTTACATACATGTAAGCTTGTATGATTGTATATTGTTTTCCTCTATCTTTTAGTGTTTAAAACGTAACTCCTTAATTTATATCTGATTCGAAAGTTGAATCCTTTCTAGAATACCAAAAATATAACTTTAGCTCTTGTTTATACTTTTCTCCTACAAAAGGACAAAATTATGTAAAATATCTTAACTTCTTTTACATTTCTCTACTTGTTCACAATGTAAAAATATTTGTAAGTTTCCAAAAACAAAGATACATTTAAAAGATATAATTTGTGAAAGTACATGTACATATGCATACAAAATACTATTGAGCGATCGTTCAATATTCAACAATAACTGACTGTGTAGCAACCTTTGGTGGAAAGTCTATATTCAATATCAAAATTGATGATCTCAATCTTCGGAGAGACAAAAAGTTGATGAAAGTCCATATAAAGTTGGGTATCTCCATTTTCGAAAGAATGTTAGATAAAAGTTGATATCAAATGAAAGTCGATCTTCGTCGAAAAAGTGAATATATGATTAGAAATCAAATTGTTCCATTTCTTCTATTATTGTCGAAAATGTTCCTCAAAATGATGTTTCTTCTCAAATAAGAAATATTGCAAAGTAGACAATATTCAGTCGATCAAAAAGTGATGCTATCTCTTCTGAAAATTTAAATGTCACTGGGTGATATCCAATTTAATATTTAAATGTCATAGTTTATCAGGTTTGAAAATCACGAAATCTTTCTGGTCTAACGATTCTTCTCCCATAACGCGAGATGGTGACAGTGTCGTCCTTTGGTTGAGCGTCATCTGGAGTGTTGGTGTGGCTGACATCAGTTGTCGAGCCTGGACCTGGGGGTTGGACTGGGTTTGGGTCGTCGTTAGCTGACAGGGGGTCAGCTACTCGTCTTTGTTGTGGATTGGTTTTCGAGTTAGGTAACGGAGTCAAAAACTTTTCTGACCGTGGTTGATGGTCAGTTAAGTCTTGTTGATGCTGGCCATCTGGTCTCTTCTGGATAGGCCGCCCTGACCATGATAAGTGATCAGTGTTGCCTGGCTGGATAGGTTCCTCTGACCATGATAAGTGGTCATTGGTACCTGGTGCTGACATACCTGACCATGATGGTTGGTGAGTAGATGAATGATGAACTGGCGATCCTGACCATGATGGTTGGTCAGAAGATGAAGGATGAGATTGAGGACAAACTTCTTTTGCTGGGACAGACTGCCCTGACCATGATAGTTGGTCAGTATCTGCCATCTGTTGGGGATGGTCGGTTGACCATTCGACGTAGGAAGGTTCAAACTGTGGTTGGGTGTTTGAAGGAGGGGTGATAGGTTGAGTTTGGTTCAGCTGTTTGTCTACTTTCTTAGATTGTTGTGGAACTTTGGATCTGAACAGCTTTAGACGATTATGATGGACTACCTTCTGATACCTTTCGTTATGAATGTCTGCTATTCTGTAGTTGAGTCCATCGTCTGATGAGGATAGGATTGAATATGGTCCTGTCCAATTGGGGTTGAGTTTGTTCCTCGCATTTGTGGGATCGTGAAGCCAAACAAGATCTTCTATGTTGTACTTGTGGACACGTGTCTTCTTATCGTATCCTTCCTTTTGCTGTTGCTGTGAGAGTTGGGATTTCTGTTGTGCATACTGGAAAGCTTTCTTCAGACGCGAGTGAAGATCCAGAGCATATTGTTCGGGAGGATTTGCGTATTGGACTGGTACTGGACAAGTGATATTGGCTGGTACTCTGGCTTCTCTGCCATGTAAAATGAAGTAAGGAGTCAGTCCGGTGGTTGAGTGAACACTGGAATTGTATGCAAGTTGGAGCTGATGGAGGTGACTATCCCATTCTCCGCCTTGATCTGCAACATACCGTGCTAGTTGCTCTTTTATGACACGGTTTGCTCTTTCAACAAGTCCAGCTCCTTGAGGATGATATGGTGATGATCTTGACTTGCGAATTCCCAGTTTCTGGCATAACTGCTGGATTAATCTGGACTCGAACTGGCGACCTTGGTCTGTGTGTAGAGCTTCTGGTACACCATGTTTAGTTATATAGTCCTCGAAGATGTGTTTTGCGACAGTCTGTGCAGTTTGGTTCTTCATCGGATAGATGTCCACATACTTGCTAAAGTGGTCAATAATGACTAGGATATATCTGTATCCTTGGCGAGAGGTAGGGAGTTCTGCAATATCTGCAAAAACTATTTGCAGAGGGTGATCGGTAGTTATATTGCGTAGTGGTGCTTGGTACTTGGGATTGGGAGAGCGGAAGGATTCACATGTTGCACATGTAGCACAGTGGTTGGTAATGTCACGACGCATACAAGGCCAATAACAGGTTGCTTCAGCACGAAGAAGTGTGCGTTGTAGACCAAAGTGACCTGAAGAAGGATGACCATGTAATTCTTCTAATACTTTTGGAATGAGGCGTTCTGGTATTATGGGTTGTTGTGTTGTTGCACCAAACTTGTCAAGCTTTGTGCGATAGAGGATGTCTTGGTTAACGACTAGACGAGGGTATTCCCAAAGAAATCTCTTCATTCGCGGATTGTAGTTGCGAATTTCTCTTACAGATTGTCGATAGCCAACCTTGACAAACTCTATAACCTGGCGAATATCTCTGTCTTGGTTCTGACATTCTCGCAGCTCAGATTCCTGACCGGCAAGAATGAAGTTCCCGGGTGGATCTGGAACTTGGGGTTGTGTGAATGTAGGCTGGGACTGGTCTTCAGCTTCTCGTGAGGCTTGAGTAGATGAACGAGTTTGCATTACGTTGCACTCTTGAGGAAGAGCAACTCGAGTGGATGAAGTGTTGTTCCTCGTCATATCTATCTCGTTAGCAACTTGTTCTGGAGATGAAGAAGGAAGACGAGACATAGCATCAGCATGACTGTTCTGATGACCCTTGCGATGTCTGATGCAGAAGGAATAGACATCAAGTTCGATGATCCAGCGAGCTCGTCGTCCGGAAAGATCGTCCTGAATTGGCACTTTCTCATAACCAAGGAGTGGTTGGTGGTCAGTGTAGATATTGAATTGCTGACCTCTAAGATAATGCCTGAAGTTGCGAACAGAAGCGATGATGGCCCAAAGTTCTCTATCGTATGTTGACCATTTCTGCTGAGACTTTGAAAGCATCTGGCTGAAGTAGGCAACAACTCTCTCTTGTCCGTCTTGTACCTGGGAGAGTACAGCACCGATGGCATAGAGAGAAGCATCTGTGGAGAGGTTGAATTCCACCGAAAAATCTGGGTAGGCTAGCAATGGAGGGTTGGTAAGAGCTTTCTTCAAAGTGTTGAAGGCGACTTCACATTGCTCTGTCCAGATGAACTTTACACCTTTCTGAGTGAGATTGGTGAGTGGAGATGCTATCTTTGAAAAGTCCTGGATAAAGCGGCGATAAAATGAAGCAAGTCCGAGGAATGACCTGATGTTGGTTGGGTTTCGAGGTCGAGGCCAGGATGATACCTTGTTAATGTTGGTAGGATCTGGAAGAACACCATTGGCGTTGATGATGTAGCCTAGGTAAGTAACTTCTCTGCGAAAGAACTGGCACTTGGACGGCTTCAACTTTAGACCAGCTTCTCTGAAGCGTTGAAGAACGTCTTTGAGATTGCGTAGATGATCTTCGAAGTTCTTTCCTAAGACGATGACGTCGTCTAGATATACTAGGCAGGTGGACCAATGAAGACCATGCAAAACTGATTCCATTAGTCGTTGGAAAGTCATTGGAGCGTTTACCAATCCGAAGGGCATTACATTGAAGTGGTATAAACCTGTACCGGTAGTGAATGCTGTTTTTTCCTTGTCCTGTGGTTTGAGTGGGACCTGCCAGTAGCCACTTGAGAGGTCGATTACTGAGAAGTACTTAGAGGATGATAATGCATCGATTGAGTCATCTTGCCTGGGTATTGGATGTGAATCTTTGATGGTTACAGCGTTCAAGGCTCGGTAGTCTACACAGAAGCGGAACGTCTTGTCCTTTTTCTTGACCATAACGATTGGGCTTGCCCATGGGCTGTAACTCTTCTCTATTATTCCTCGTTGTAGTAGTTCATCTACCTGGGACTGAATTTCTACCCGCATGGCTGGGGAGGTGCGGTAGGCCCGCCGACAAATTGGAACATCAGTTGTGGTGGTGATATGATGATAGGCTGAATCTGTCCTGCCAATGTCAGATGATGATGAACTAAAGACGTCAGAGTAGGCTGAAAGTAGCTGTTCAGCATTTTTCTGTTGACTCTGGGAAATATCTGAAGTAGGGAGTAGCGAAACACTGCACTTCAGGGGTGCTTGATGTTGATCTTTGCTCACAAGTGGTATCGTAAGTCCTGGTATACTGAATGAAGTAGGGGAGACTGAAGCATCATACTTCCAGAAAAAGTCCCATCCAATAACGACAGAATGGCTAATACCCCTAGCAACTGTGAATGTGTGTCGTCTGGTGGTGTTGCCAAGATGGACCACGGAGTGAGTCATCCCTACGATGTCCAATGCTTCTTTAGTGATAGAAGTCGCTGCTAATGTAGACTTCATTAGGGGGCTTCTTTGAGACTTGGGTATCGACTCATAAAATTCACTGCTGATTACAGAGATGTATGATCCTGAGTCAACGTATGCCAGAACATACTTGTTGTCGAAAGTAATAGGGATGTAGGGAGGTTGCTGTTCCTTTGAGGAATCATATTTAATGTCAGCATGGGTCGGAGTAGGGGCAGTTGACGAATGACCCGCGTCATCAACTATCGGAAGTTTCCCTGGTAACCGCCATCAAAATGAACTTGATGAGAGGGTGTTCTCGACTGGTCCGAGTATGATCTCGATGGAGGACTAGGAGATCTACCTCGGTATCGCTCATTGTACCTGTCTGGTTGAAAGCGATGTCCTGGCCTGGTTGGAGTTGGAGATCTAGCGTGATAGTCTGATCGAGAATCTTGCCTGCCTCTAGATTCTGGGGTGTATTGATGAGAGGATGAATAGCTTGGTGATCTAGATCGCTGTGTATATCGTTCGGAATGTGGAGATGTACGACGTCCAGCATAATGACGTGGACTAGGTGATCGATAACGACTAGATTGGCGAGGATAGGATGTAGGACTAGGAGACCTATGGCGATCAACTCGGCGATGGTGGGTGTCATAGGAAGTGGAAGAGAGCGACAAACCATCAATCTTCTTCTCTAAATCATCTATTCGTCTGATCAACTTCATGTACAAAGGGTCTTCTGATGTAGCTGCAACAGGGCTTGGATTTAGGGAGACATATTGAGATTTCTCAGTCTGTTGCGCTCGTTCAATTCTGAGGGCAATATGGAGAGCATCGGTTAAAGTCGTGCCACCTAGTTCATGAATCTTGACTTGTAACTTGGTATCCAGACCAGCTACGAAACGACGAAAAGATTCTCCTTCTTTTGCCTCGGCATCATAGTTAGGAAAAGCCTCTTCTACCATGGTGATAATTGCTGCTGCAAATACCTCTAATGGCTCGTTAACCTGTCGTACCCTAGCTGTGATGCAGGATTTAAAGTTCTGGAGGTACTGTGTGCGACCAAAAACTTGAGATAACTTGGCCTTAATAGAGTTAAAGTTCTTCTTCTCAGATTCAGACAATCCTTCATAAACTACGAAAGCAGAACCTGTCAGTCTAGCCGGAAGGAGGATGTGTGCTTTACTAGGACCATCGGGTGTAACTTGGATTGCCAACTCAAAGCGACGAATCCACTGGTGGAAATCTTTCCCGTCTTCACCTGAGAAAATTTCAGGAAGCTCTAAGCGAAAAGTATTCATCATGGAGAGTATATTAAAATGATTAGAATGAGGAAGGAAGACTATTCTCTCTTTATCTCTACGACGAAGGATGAATAATTATCTCTCGTAGAAGTAACAAAAATTGCATGTCATATGAAGTAGGAAGATAAACAATGTCATGCAGTCATAAATGAAGAACTCTGCTAGAGTATTATGAAGCAGGGAAATATGACCGCTTGAAGAAGGAAGGTCAAGTACAATATCTCTTACTAATATCATGCATCTAAAGAAATTCAGAGCTAAGTACAAGACTAGTATGATGTAGGTGTCTAGAATGATGTAAGATGAAGGATGATATACAAATAGATGTATAGTACTAAGGCTGATCACTTACTCATTTATAGAAGAATTGACTTAAACTGCCAAAATTCAAGATGGAGAAATCTCTGCCTAGATTCATAGAGAAATTCACACCTGAAGAAATTCACGCTGAGTAGAACACAAAGATGTCTATCTTTTGATGCAGGGTGAATACCAATATTCTAAAGCAGGATGAAAATCACAAACCTATGAAGCAAGGTGACTTAATTTGTTGAAGAAGGGTGAATTAATTTGAAGTAGGGTGCAGTAACATGTTGGCAAAACTTGAAGTTGAAGCAGGGCGAATATAGCTTTAGAGGCTATCACTTGCTGCAGTCTCTGCCTGAAGTTGTGGGGACCAACGCTGCTACCAATTTGTAGGATGGCCTGAGCGGGTGGCAAGGGCGTGGTTCTAACTTACAGAGACACATAGTAACTACAACCTCACTCGATGATTGCCTGAGGAGAACTGCCCTTGGTTTTCCAACTCTAAACCTCAGGGGTTTATTTTGCATATAGATATTTACATATTCATTTGTATAATAAAAGGAAATAATGAATACTCAACTAGCAGAATAAAGCAATCTAACGAATATACATACAATCCATAACTAAGCTCTGCATGAGGGGACAAAAGACATGGATGGTGGAGTGAATGTTAAAAGGAATGTAAAGAAGCTGATGGAAGAAAAGGAGGGAATTTTGATGACTAACAGAGGAATGAAAAGAATTGAGAGATGATGATCAAGCATAGTGATGTGCACCAATTTATAAATGTAAATTACTAGGTCTGTTCACACTACAGCTCTACATTTAGAATTTACTATTTTTTTGTAAAGGATTGTCATGCCATCAAGCTTTGCTTAAGTGACAGTCCTTCTTTATGATTCATTCACATTAATTATACAATGCAATTACTCTATTTGATAATGTATTAATATTTGTTTATTATGTTGTAATGAGTTTGTAAAATATGTTTGAAGAAAAAAAGGATCATCAAGATAATAAATAAATCAAATCAAAATCAAAATAATGTCCTTTAGCAAGACATTAATTTGCATTTGCCACTCTCCACCCTGATGAATTAAAAGGGATACCAGATAGGAAGAAATGGCTTGAATGCCTGAGCGCTTTAGTGTGGTAGCTAGGCCAAACAGGGGTAGTAACCTGATAGCAGATCAGTAATAGTACAGTGAAACCTGTCTACAAAGACCACTCAAGGGAGACAAGAAAAACGGTCTTTATGAGCAGGTGGTCTTTATGAGCAGCTGGTCTTTATGAGCAGCTGGTCTTTATGTACAGGTTCCTTTGATACATGTTTCAATGAGAAACACTTTTCAAGGGAAACAAAAATTATGATTTTTATAGACAGGTGGTCTTTCTATACAGGCGGTCGCTAAAGCAGGTTTGACTGTACTGATGAGACTACCCTGGGTAAATAAGACCATATTAGCATTATTGTTGTAGTTGTTGTTATTTATATTGTTATTGATATAGGCCCATATTCTCGAAAGGTGCCAAACTTTATGCCCCCACCTAAGTGTGTAGATTTAGGCCTCTGAATTATGGAGTGCCAAATGTCAGCCACTTTTAATCCTACAAAAAGCACCACAGACTCTCTCCAGTTCTGATCTTACTAAATGCAAATACAAAAACCTCACGATAGAATTGATTTCTGATGCTTATTTCATGCCAGAAAATAATTTTGTTTCTTTATTTTGTTACATAGATAAAATGATTTATACAGGACTTAGGGGTTGACAATTGGCCTTCCATAAATTAGCAGCCTAAGTTAAGCCAGGCTTAACATGGGCAACTTTCAAGAATATGGGCCTTATCTTATCATGATATGATCATGACTTTGCCACTGATATGTACATGTGTATTTCTATTGTAGCATTCATTGCCCTTTTGGACAACTATGCAACACAAACAGGAGTAGCCGAGGAGGTGACAGAGCAAGAAATCAGGGAGAATCAGATATTTATTGATTGCATTATGGAAACTCAGGTGAGGTCTTGACCCATTCAATACTTCTCATCATAAAGAGACCCATACGTATGTGTGTTTTAAGAAGAAAATGTTGTGTTGAATGGGTTTAAGAATGTAATTAAATATCATAATTGATAGGATTGAAGTAAATTGAATATATCATAAAGAAAGTAAATGTGAGAAAATTACAATGCCCCGACCGGGATTCGAACCCGGGACCCTGGATTACATGACCAGTGCTCTGAAAGATATATATCTTTTGTTGTATGTTTTGCTGCTGTGAATAACATGTACAAACAACTAAACAAGCACATGGGGCAGAGTATGTCTTTAATGAGAAGGTTGGGTTCTGGGAAAGGTAAAATAAAATCTGTGAGTTTCTCATTCTTTTTATGTCAATTACTCTTCAAATGCCCTCACAGTCAAAATATGACAAGAAACAGATGAAATGTTCAGGCCGAGCATTTGCGTGTAGTCCCATATACACATTTCTGTGTGCATTGCATGTGACTCGCAGCAGGATTGAGTCAATTTCTTATCATTTTGGTGATTCCTAACCCTTACAGCCTACACCAATTCTAATGTGCTATATAATCAACCTTTCCCAATTGCTTTCTTTCACAATTCAATCCCATGACCAGAACTCAACATTTTCTTTATTATCGCACATTATTAGGCACAGGTGAGACAACACATTCCATTCAACTTAATTTTGATAACGTGATGCATTATTGGCACGTATACATATTGATTGTTTATCCCCTGTTAGGTAATGCGGCATGCACACAAACTGCTGTCAGAGAAGGGCAAGGTACCAGCAGACGTCAGAGGCTTCAAGCATTCCCTTTATGATCTCTGGTTCAAACTCTACAGGAGAACAAGGGGCATGGAGTGAGTGTTATAGACCATAATAGTACAGTGTACATGTCTTTTTTATACATACACATGTGAGTCGAAACTGTGGGGACCACAAAAAATACTGTTCGACTTATGCAAATTTCGACTTATAGATGTAAATAGCACATGCTTTGCAATGTTCGGAAAAAAAAATTATTCAACTTGGGTAAAGTTCGATTTATGTGACTTCGAGTTATGCAACGTTAACTTTATTCAACTTTCCAGAGTTCTATTATCGCTATTCAGAAGTTTATTTTAACTTTCCAGAGCCCTTTTATTTACATGCACCTTTCTTGAGCCTTTCAGAGTTCTGTTGAACATTTCTGTAGTCTTTATTTATTCATTTTTGTAGTCTTTCATATTTTGTTTTTGTTTTTAACTTTTGCATTTATAGCACTGCTTTTATTTTTATAACTGATCTTTCTTTGTAGGAGGGGTGAGGCAGACTCATCAGGTTTTGAGCATGTGTTTGTAGGAGAAACCAAGGGTGGCAAGGATGTGATTGGCTTCCACAACTGGATCCAGTTCTACCTCGAAGAGAAGAAGGGCCATGTGGACTACAAGGGTTGGATTCCTCCTCGGACCAGAGTAGGTCTAAATTTTACACATTTTACCTTTCCCATGGAACTATTAAAGAAAAGGCATTGACAGGAACCTGACAGGGAATACATAAGGAATGCATTTTACTCTGATTTGTAAAAGACACATTTTTAATCTGATGAATACAAGATGAAAACCTTCATTATGTCTTTGTTCCAAGCAATTCTTTATTTTTTTTCGTCATTTTAATCATCAATTTAATCAACTTATCATCAATGTTGGATTGCCTTTAAAGGAGACATTATCAGTTATCATATCATTATAATACAATTCAATGATTTCACTTAGTTAATATACTGGGACTTGACTCTGGGTTTTCTTTTATTTAATCGCACTGTATATTAGCGTAATGATAACTTCATCTTACCATTCAATGTAAAAACAAAAAATGATAGACAAATCTTTAAAGAGAAATATCATTTACACAATTATTCTTTTCATTCTCTGAATAATTCGTACAGATTTGTTCCCATTATAAGTCTGAAAAATAATACCATTAAAAAAAAGAATGTGTAGGATGTATTAGAAATGTTGAAAGATACAAGGAGGTCTATGATTCTTGTGAAAAGAAAATGGAAGACATAAATATGGGAAAGCCAATGTGATATTTTTTTTACATATCAATGTGGTATTATATGATTACATTTTAATTATATGCTCTTGTTTTGTGAAGAAGATACTGTTATATTTTATTTCATTGTGTTCAATAGAATTCAATTATTCATTCCTTTGTTCATATCTTGATATTATGTTTGTGAGTAGGGCAAGAAGAGAGTGGCTGATAATACTGCTCAGCTGGTGACCCTTCAGTTTAAATGGAAGGATACTGTCAAACCATTAGGTAGTTCATTCATCGGCACCAGTCCAGAGTTTGAGATAGCACTTTACACCATTCTCTACCACCTGGGCAAGAACGGACCCAACCAGCTGGAGATTGAAGATTACGATGTGGAGATCGTCGTTCACTTCATGGGGAACAAGCTGGGTAGTTCTTACCCAGTAGCCTTGGCCCAGGTCTAGATGGGCAGGACCATAAAACTTCCCCCGGAGAAAGAAAACCCTGTTCCCCTTGGACAAGTATGTAGGGGGCAATAAGCCAGTTCGTAATTAGAATTTTCGCATGTGCGGAAAAGGTCATTTTTGTACAGAGTACAAAATTTGATCTTTATACGCTTTCATTGTGTGCACAACATGATTTTAGTTAAACAAGTTGTGCATCCACCCGAACAAATATGTGTGTGTGTGTGTGTGTACTGATTAGGGTCATTTCAGGGTTCCATGTACTAATTACAAAGTGGCTTATTAAATGGGGATGACTACTCTGTTTCACTCATTTTCTTCGTTTATTGGAACCAACCTGATATCAGAGTGGACTTCTTTACATTAGAGGGGTATTTGTTGGGGGTAGAGGGTTGTCCTATGGGATAGATGTCCAAGGGAAGGTTGTCCTTGGGACAAGTCTTCCTGGGGCAGTTGTCCTACAATGTAGAATTACTTAATGGATCACTTGGTATAGGGGTACTGTAAGATAAATTGAATATTCAGACTGATCAAAGCTACATGTGCAGGTACATTTATCTCCAAATGATACAGTATTGGATAATCGGTGGATTTCATCCTAGTGTGTTAACTACTCCACAATGCCTGTTATATGCAATACTGTATAAGATGGTATAATTTTTATAATATATTATGAATTGCTAAAGGGCAGGAACCCAATTGTACTCATGTATCAATATATCATTGGATGGAACCTTTTACACTATTTTTATACCAAGAAGACAAAGATTTAATGTAAAATGGGTGCTTGGTTAATTGTACAGTCATACAAAATTTGAATTGAATAGAGCAGCTAGTCTGTTCTATCAACAATGAAAGTAATATGTATTGTTCATCAGCTATTATTTATGTGGGCTAGTAAGCGTGATTTTTACTCTCAGGGTGTTTTTAAAAAATGCAACAAGATTCCAATTGGCAACACTGGCAAGCACTTGACCATTTTCATTGAAACTTTGTAGGTAATTTAATTGTAGTTTATTCTAAACTAAGTGTGAATTCTTAAATCTTTGTGAAATTAACTTTACACCAAGTTTATACTATACTACAATAGTATTCCAGACAAAGTTTCATTGACGATGGTTGAGCGCTTTTTGAGATTTTCCTAATGGAAATCTCTTTGCATGTTTTAGATACTCTGAGTATGTACATGTAAAAAATATAATGATAAAAGTTTAATTTCATATATCTTCATGTTGCTGTCTCATAACAATGCTGACTTCACAACCAACACATACATTTTATAGGTTTTGGACCAGGAATCCACAAGGTGTATATAAATTTTTAAATGAATTTGTATGCACAAACTACACAATAGTGCCTACACCTAGTACAGTAATGTTAAGGAACAGGATACATACATTGTATTACTTAGCAAGGGACTATAAGTGTAAATATGAAATTATGGTGGCCTAGATTCTAAAATGAAATACCTGTAGATGTGGTCAGTATATTATTTTGTCATCTTGTGTACTAATACTTCATGACTGGATAGAATTCAGTGAAATATTAGTAAATTAAAATATTCTCATTTTATACTGATTAAAGAAATAGATATATTTTTTTAGGCCTTGAGGTAGTTCAAGTATTCTCTTTACACAATTCACTGGTTAGAAATTGTTATGAATTTGGAAAAGTTTGTAGATGTGTATCTGTACATTTAGATGATAGCTATAGATGTATTTTGTCATCATGAGTAATTAAGTACATTAGGTCAGTATGATATACAATGTAAATAAAAAGAATAAATTTTTGAAAGATCAAGTTTTAAAACCTCACAAGTCAGCCATGAAATTATTGCCCATTACTGCCACCGTTCTTTGCCAAACTACTACATTCATTGTGGCACAGATGATCAGTGTGTATAAAATTTCTATCACTGGCACAATACACACTGTATAATGTAAAGACAATTCATAAACTGCTAAAACAGAAACATCCATGAAGGTTTCATGTTTGCAAATTTCACAAGGGGTTCAAATTCATCAAGGCTTCATGCTGTGAAGTACTTTAATCACAACTGACAAAAACGACACTAAATTTTGCTTTAATTCGCAGAAGTATCTTTCAACAAATCGCGAAAGTTTCATGTTGTGACTGTTTCTGGATTATGGAAGAACGATTCTGTTCATGGTAGATAAGGCATTTTGTATTACATACGTGTATTCATTGAGTGAAAACAAATGCGTAATTAACAGTGCTCCTGTAATTTTACCTTCTGTACTTAAACAGGTGCACTGCTGTTCTCTTTGGAGAGCTACTATATTCTGTATGTGCTATTACATATATTTACATAATTGTGTGTTATGCAAGTACCGGTACTGTAAAACCAGACATTTTCGCGTGCATGAAACTTTCGCAAATTTCGCGAGGGGTCGAGATTCACGTAAGTTTCATGCCACAAAATGATTAAATCACAATTGAAACAACAAAATTATTGCAATACGTGAAAGTATCTGTCTGCGAAATAGGCTGTCATTAACAATATGCGACTGTTTCTGGTTTTGCAGTGTTGTCATCATTGATGTAGTCTAATTCTTGGTTCCAGGGACAGGTGTATATCATTGTATCATTCTTCATATAACTTTGAATTGGCCGTTCTTTCAACTTCATTTGTGTATTATACAGTTGGACATCATTATCAAGTACATGTACTACATGTTTGTTTATATGATTTGATGAATTAAATGTTAGGTTGGCAGGAATGACTTTCCAAATTTCGAGCAGCATTATAATATTCTGTATTTTTGTTTTATACAAGTAATTTTAATTGAAAATACAATCCTATATTCCTTTAGGTGTTGTTGATACATATACATTACTTTTATGAAGAGAAGGTGAACATCATTATCAAGTATAATTAATACATGGTTGGGAGTGCATTGGTGCGATCTGGCAACACAAGGGTTTTTATCATGGGGTACTATACGCACGAGGCGCAAGCCGAGTGTGTTAGACACCACGATAAAAACCTGCATGTTGCCGGATCGCACTAACGCACAAACTCACAACCATGTATTAATAGTTTTATAAAACGGGTCGGCAATATGTTTATGAAGTCTATAAAACTGGTTACGAACCCCATAGAAAAGCCAAGAGTCACACAGTCATGTAGGCTGCCATTTGCTTTCCTGGATGACATCACATAAGCGCAGCCAACAAAAGTCATGCGGGTTTCAGTGTGAGCATGTAATCCCTGCAATTTCATTGCGTTTTAAGTTTGCACGCACCAGAGGTACGCGTACACGCAGCTCAGCCGTGCACAAGTTCCTTTTTGCCGTGCGTTAGTACTTGTTTTTGCAGGGTCACATGGTGTTATTTGACCAATCAGGATGGCTACATTCTTGAACCCGTTTTATAATAGTTTTTAATACGTGGACTAAAAATGGGCATGCATTATTTCTCTGTGTAAATCAACACAACAACATATAGTTTAACAAGAAATACATGTACGAAGAGGAACTATATATCTTTATATATGCAGTGTAGTGATGCAGGGTAACATATATCATAGTTTAGTGTTATATAGCAATACTTTTTGTAACTGAGAAGTATACATGTTTTCAGTTTTATATTCTCAGCAACCTCTTAACAGATGAAAACATCATGAAATGTTAAAATTAAATATTTCACAAATAATTTGCTAATTCTAGACCATTCTGTTCTATTCAAATGTTCTTTGGTCTCCAGTTACAATGTATGTGCAAGAGATGTGTCTGTGATTTTTTTTATCATGAATAATATTGTAAAATAGAGACTGAATGTTCTGGACATTTGAGCCTCTTTGTAAATCAACTTTAGACCAAGATTAAGGCCTGCATCAGGTTTGAGAACTTGTAGAATATGGACCAATCAGTCTGGTGTGTTTGTCTGTGGAGTGATATCTTTGTAACTCAAGAAGATATGATTTTCAGGAGAGAGAGAAATGTAATATTCATGATTAAGAGAGCAAGTGAATGGACAAACATCCTTTTACAAATCACTTGTGTGCATATTTTTTTCAGGTATAAACTTTGCAGGTTTTATCAGAACTTCAAATTAGTCCTTAGCTACAAAATTATGAAGAAAAAAAAATCCAAAAGATGAGCTAAGAGGTTTTATCAGCCCATCCCCATTATGTTTATATTCTTACGTTAATCACTCAAGTTAACAAATGAAATGTAAACATGTCCCATAATGCAGAGCATGTTGCTTATTTTATTTCATTCACAGAGACGGGGAAAAATCATTCACGAAATGTTCTGCATACTTCAATTATATTTACAATATCACCAATTTGCATTAAATTCTACAATAAATGCAACAATTCTAGAAGTCAACATTTAGGAAGGAGACTGAAATAGAAATGACAATATATTACTGTTATACTTTTTTCATTTACAAAATCCCACAATATTCACAATATTTTCATATTCACAAATTATATTCTTACTTTTCTCCAATTATAAAATGACATTGCCATTTTGCAAATACACAAAAAAGGCATGAGCACATATCAATTTAAACATCCAAACCCATATTCTATTTATTCCAATTAGTAATAAAAATTCATTAGTACTATAAAAGACAATCCTTGTTCTACCAGCTAAACATTTTGACTACTGCAAACCCTTTAACATTAAACTGACTTTTCTTTCCAAAATGTCCAGTTTTATTTCAGGTGTACTCTGATGTGATGTTCCCACAAAACAAATTCTTAACACAGAATCAACATTAATTTGTCCTATTTAAAGGGCAAAAAATAGATAATCCAACTCCAGTTTATCTAAATATCTGAGATTTATTAACATAAATTTTGAAAAGCCAACATTTTGGTTCAAACCTTTATAACCAAAAATCATGGTTGCCACTGTATCGTGGCTTCCTATAATTTGCTACCTCTGTACAGCAGGGCCCTCTTGCATAAAAAGTTGCGTTTAGTCGCAACTCAAAATATTAAACACTAGTCCCAAATACTTGATACTGATTGGTTGAAAATCAAGTCGCGTTTAATTGCAACATTTTATGGAAGAGGTCTCAGGGGGGTGCTTCATAAAGCTGTTCGTAAGTTACGCACGACTGGTGATCAGTTCTTGTGGCGTGCTAAATGATTGAGAATCTGATTAGTATACTTTATGAAACACCCCCCTGGACATCTAAACAGACCGATGGCCCATATGACCAATAATGTTGGTCTGATAAGTTGTAAGAAAGCCCATGTGAAGGACGGGTTGTTCTTGAGGGTTGTTCTTGAGTTCATGGGATGTAGTTGTACATGTATAAAAATTAAATCTGGGGATCTATGTCAATGCAGAAAGCCACTGTCATTATCAATTTGTCTTTTTTAACCTAAAACACAATTAAGTGGAAACTAGTAATAAAGAACTTTGATATAATAAGATTCCTGATATAAGAAGGTTACTGATAAAACAAGTAATTTTCCTGGTCTCAGGTCTTTATGGTTCTTTTGTTTATTCAACCCTGATACAAGGAGCTTCCTGATACAGCAAGGTAATTTTCATGGTCCCAAGGTCCTTGTTATACATGTGCATTTTCACTGTAGTAGGAGCACTCTATAGCAGGTGGACAGGGGGGCACAGTTTGAACGTAAATATAGTAGGTCCATGATCTACAACTGGGCACAATGAATCACATCAAATGAGACTAAGTGTAGCATGCTCTCGACTATACATTTCATATGGGGGGGGGGGGGGGCACAGGTGTACATGTACAAAAGTGCAATTAACCAACATGAATAAATTAATGCCCAGCTAATATAATAACAAAGGGAAATAAATTCAACCTGCAAAAACATTTTGGTCTTCCCGTACCCTGCACTCTACTAGGCTACAAGGTACTCAATCTACACTAAACCTAAACCAATTAATGCTAAGAATCTTGACATTACACTAGACAAGTGTAAGCCTCTTGAATACAAAACAAAATACTGCATGAATAAAACCGTTTTTTAACTTTTTTCGTGGGATCATAATGAGCATAATCAACCAGTATAAAATTGTTTGTATAGAGCTCTTCAACAATACATGTATATCCCAAACATGTGTAATTATTAACAAATGCCCCTTTTTAAAGGGGAGGTTGAGTTCCGAGAAAAGTGAAAACAAATTTATGAGTTTATCATTCTTTTTATGTCAGTTTGGAAGAGCATCATAGTATAAATATCCCCTGGAAAGGATTGTTCGTCAGATGCCCTCATATTTGAAATATGACGAGAGATAGATGAAATGATCGGGCCGAACATGCAAGCCACATGTGTGCAGTACCATATACCCATTTCTGTGTGCAGTGCATATATGCTTTTCAGAGAGATTGGGTCAATTTTTTTATATTTTTGATGGTTCCAAATCCAAAAGCAGTATACATCAATTTGTGATGAGATGATCAACCTTTCCCAATTGCTGTGCGTTTCTTTCACAAAGTAATTGCATGACCAGAGCTCAACTTAATCTTTAATCTTGAAATTGGTTCTTTGGGATCCTGCAAGGCTAGTTCATTCAATCTAGACCAAGGATAAACACAATTTTACATGTACCTAGAATAATCCTAATACACAGCATGCAAGATAGCTACCCAATGGTGATGAAATACACAAGAGTGGACATGGATTTAGCTCTAGTATGCTCCAAAAGAGCTCTGATTAAAAAAACCCCAATAACATACATAAAATCACTGCAAGGAAATTGCACTTTTACAACAGCAAATCCAATATAAGCTCATATGGATAATAAAGGGTTTATACACTACATGTATGACCCAATTGGATTACACATTTGTAAATAAATTTAACAGTTCTTACAGTAGATTTCAAGTATAAATGCTAGCACTTTGGAACATTTTTTGTTTCGTTTCACATTAAAGTAGTTTTACACAGCAACAATTAAAAGGTATGTGCATAGAATTCATTTTAAAAATTCAAAAAGTCAATTCATTTCATTCCCCAGAATGAATCAGATAAAGCCATAGACTTGGTGTTCAGATAAAATTTCATTGGATTTCATTACATGTATCTCTTTTTACTTTTATAAATAATGATATTGCAATCTGATTTCAAATCACAGGAAAAAATTCTTTCATTGTGGCTTTCTCAATCAAAATAACAGACAAAATCACATATCCCAACTCCAAAATGAGAAGACGACAAACATGTACATGAGGTTCATTCTTAAAACCTAACAGCATAACAAGTTAAGAAAAAATGATAGTTTTCTTATTTTAATTTGCCACACATTGTTCAATTTTCAAACAATGACCTCAATGTATATAAAGGTATATTTATCTACCAAATATGGACTCAGTCTCCATGTTCAGGTATCATAAGTACAAAGAAAGAGATAGTGCACCCAATATTAGGAGAATATGACTAGGAAATGCTACAAACCATGGAGGGATACTTATTTCAAGACGATATATAGAATTCAAAGAGAATGTTGAGTTCCAATAACAGTAAACAGAATTTGTGACCTTTCTCATTCACTTCACTCCTACATGTACATGTATGTGTAAGAATATTATAGTAGCAATGCCACATGAAAAGAGTTGCCCTTGAAATGTCCTCATATTCTTAATATAACTAAGTATAATTTCAAACTTTGGCCCACAATTTGATGCCACTTGTGTGTGTGTGTAGTCCCATACATACCTATATCTATGAGCAGTGAGTTTCACTCTGTTATTTTCAAAAAGATAGTCAATTTCTAATCACTGCATTGATTCCAAAACCTCACAATATACAACTATTCTTAAATGTACATGTATGTTGCACACCTTCCCTACAACTTTCTTTCTAAAAAGGGCTAGCCACTGGCATACAGCAAATACCTAAAGACTACTGCATACCTATGACCCGACTGCAATTGGACTTTGAAAAAATAGCAATATGATATTAGTTATCAAATGTCCAAGATTCTGGATTATCATATGAATACAGTGGAACCTTGATATAACAATAACAAACTCTCGTTATAACAAGGTGATTTTGCCAGTCCCACTTCTTTGTATTCAATTTTTTTTTTAAACCCTGATATAACAAGGTTTCGAGATAAAGAGGTAATTTCCTTGGTCCCAAGGAGTTTGTTCTAAAGATGTTCCACCGTACCATAATGAAAATTGGATATTTCATGCCTCATACATGTAGTTTGAGAAATGGCCCAGGTGAATTGGTTACTAGTTGGTGGTCAGTTGCACATTTGGCATGATGGCACTGCAAAATAAAGCCAATAGAGCCTTTTCTCATATCATAATTTTGATATGAACTAGTGACTTGACTCAGTTATATGACAAATTGGGAAGAAATGATATCTTTGAAAATGCATTTTTAATCATATTGTTTCTCTTTCAAAATGCAGTCACAGGCTGGAAATTATGTGTGCACTAGCCTTATGGATAATTATAGCTCTCCCTAAGTCATTCAAGATATGAAATATTCAAACTCTGTGCATATCTATTATTACATGTACATCACAAATTCTATCCCTCCTTGATATTTACCTATGCTTAATTTGAACCATGAGAACATTTAGTTTTTAGGTAATTCATCACAAAATTTCATACAAGTACAACAGCCCTGTGTCGAGAATGCTTATCTACCAACAAGAACTATAATAACTACAGTATCTTATCACCTTATTAGACATGATACACATAGATTAGAGGGGCCTATACAGTCATTATGGCAGAAGGCCCCACACCCTTTACACATGACCATGGCTTTGAGACGACAGGTGCATTTGCCCGCCAGAGTGGTGCTACCGTCTGGACTATCCTTGCCACCAGAGGGCAGTATACTGCTCTTACTCGTGGTTGGACCAGACATGACTAGAGAACTCTGACAGGAGCAGACAGTGTTCTGCACCGAGGAGTTGTTATTAGAGAGGGGTACTACCTTGGCCACCGTAGGTTGACTGTGTGTTGAAACAGTGTCCTTGCCTGGAAGCTGCACAGTGGATGTGTGCATGGCACCGTTAGCTATACTCACTTTTCCATGCACCAGATTAACTGTCCTGTTTTCAGTGCTTGCGGATGACATCTGCGACACCTTTACAGCAGTGGGAACCAGGCTCTGGTTACCTTGAGAAGCATTTGATGAACCACTGGTTACTGTACTGGGTGGAGTTACACTAGCTACAGCTTTGCTAGAAGGTAGTGTTATATAGGTCACTGTCTTTGAATTATTGCCTACTTTGCTGGAAACCAGTGTTGCTACAGAGTTTGTGGTCTTCAGGCTAGACTGTTGACTGCTTCCTTGCACTACTCTAGAAGCATTGCTGGGTAATATGCTCATGTTTGACTGCGAGACCAGGACAACACTCAGGCCAGGCTGAGTCTTGATGATAATAGGTTTAACTGTCTGTATCACAGGTTGGCCGGGGGTCGAGTTTGAAACTGTGACAGTCAAGACTTTGTTTGGAGAGCCACTTTTAGGATGACCTTGCAATCCTTCTATGTGCATCCTAGCGCCCACACCTCCCGTCACAGATGTCGCATTGCTCGGCACAATGGATTTGAGATTCATCCAGTTGTGTGACGTGGCACGAGGTCTACCTAAAATGGCTGGAGAGTGTACTGAAGGTCGTGCAGCACCTTGCGCATTGCCAGGCACTAATCTCGCATGAACCTTTGCAGAAGTCTGTGCTTTTATCTGTGCTAATGTCCTTGTCTGTCCTTGATGCGCCCTTGCAGCCATCTGGGCTTTGATCTGTGCTAGTGTTCTTGTCTGAGACAGGACCGGTTTTAGTTGCGCTTGGCTCTTAATTTGAGCCAGAGTCCTGGTCTTGGATGGGCCGCTTGGTGAGGCATCAGATTCAACTCTCTGTCTCTTTTCAGGCGACTCCTCTGAATCAGATGGACGCTTAACAGACAGGTCAGGTGGTATCAGCTGAGCAGATCTTTTAACTTCACCCACCTTGGGTCCTCCAGCTGCGGCCTGCTGTCGCTGACTTGCAGCAGCCATGGTCGACAGCAATGTGCTGCATGAATACTGGGCCGGACTTGCAATACTTGTTGCAGTCATTATAGACGATTTTGCTTTTTGCGATGAAGAACTGCTACCGCTAGTCACGCTACTGCTACTACTGCTAGAACTCCTCTCCTTGCTGATAGTTTTTGACGACTTCTTCAAGATAGACACTCCTCCTGCAACACCATCCTTGGGTACTGAGATTTTGAGGATAATTTTTGCGGGTGGTTCTTGGGCTCTGTGATTCACAATGTGCTTCTGAGGCTTAGTCGGTGAGGATTTCGTCGAACTCGACACTGATGTTGACGCTGATGACGAAACTGATGATGAAGAGGACGAGGCTTTGTGTATCTTTGGTGGTGTTTTAGCAGACTTGGTAGGACTTGAATACTTGGACTGAAGTTCAGGGACGGATGACTGGCCCCACACAGGTTCAAAGTGCTTTGTCTGGGAAAGAAAACATCAAAATAAACAAAAATATGGTAATTTTGTTAATAAATCAGGTATCCGGTCTTCTCGTCACAGGCAAATGACATTGTTGGAACTGGGATTTGTGGACAATATAAATCATAGCAACATCAAAATATTCTGGATCCTATCAACCTCAGGGCACTTTAATTCGTAACAGGATTGTTAAAATCATATGACACACTCTTAGTCAACACTTATCCATGGCCTATTCCAACAAGAACCAAATTCTTAACTTCAACCCTGGACTAAATGTTAATTCCTAACATAATCCTTAGCATCACCCTAACATAAAACCCAATAAAGCCTGAATAAAATGTTGCATTACTGGATCACTGCTCATCAAAGTTTGAGTGAAGCCCTTGCTACTAACCTTCCAAGGATCTAACTTGGCCCTCTCCTTGTCCAGTTCCGCCTTCAATTTCGCTTGAGATTCCGGAGTGAACTCCCCGCTGGCAAGCCGCTCACGCCACTTGGTGCAGGCACGGGCAAAGAACTCATTGTCCAATGCAGAAACTCCCAATCTAAGGAAAGTAAAATCAGTTCAGATTAGTTCAGTTATTTCAATGTTCGAATAATTTCTTTTTAAATAATAGGAACAAGTATATAAATTCAAAATGTTTCTTCTATGGGCAAAGGTGAAGTGCACTTTTCATTGACTTACACTTTCAGTACTCTTTCATAAATTTGTTTATATACTGATCCAAACAACATATCGCCTGTTGAGAGCCAGAAGGGCGTTGAATCTGTGAGCATATGACATAACGCCCTTCTGGCTCCAAACAGACAATATTTACTGTCTGATGAGCAATGCAGAATTATTATTAGGAAGTTTATCTAGAAATGCAATGCCCTTCCCAAACTCAAGATGATCTGATGGGTGATTCTCTGCAACGTGTCCTCTATGAATATCTTTTACCCATCTCATTTTATCTAAAAAATTAAATTTCTCTTGTTATGACCATTGAGTTATGGTTCTGTCAGAATCACTACCATTAGTCAATAGCCATCTTGAAGGTGCTTCATCCCTTTTGCAGCCCTAAAGTTTGCAGTCGTGCGAGTATGCAATAACTTACAAAAGAATTATAATAAAAAAACTAGTGCGGTTGTGAGAAGGATTATAATTTGCTTCAAAGTAATAACAATTGGGTAACACTTTATTTTTTTCGACTCTGAAAAAGTCATGTAATTTTTATAATTTTTTTTTTTACTGTTACCAGTACATGTACTTGCGTTGATTTATGAATACATGTAGCTCCCTCTGCGACAAAAGCAAGATTTTCATTTCATACAAAGGAGTTATAGAACTTGTGACCTTGAAATATCATAGGCAGTATTATCTACAGGATGTCTACTAAACCTGTGCAAAGTTTTGGGGAATTTTGTGCAAGTCTGCAAAAGGGATGGATTACATGTACCTTTAACAGGTTTGTTCATTTATAGATGAAATAAATGGATGAGAGATAAATGTTATACGGGACACATTGCATGGAATCACCCTGAACTGCTGCTATTCACTAGTATACAGAACCTCTTTCCCTGTTGGTTCCACAACACATGCACAGCTGACAAAGGATCAATATTCAATTTCCTACACAAATTCCTTATACTAAACCCTAGACTGAGAAAACAATATATATGAGCAGAATCAAATCAACAAAACCAACAGTTTACAATTTTATATGTTTATTATTGAAGTTTAACAAAATGGAAAGATATATATACATAAACGCAACAACAAAACAGCTATTCATGACAACATGTGGCAGGGCATGACCCGATGGATAACTAATGTAGAGTAAAGGAGAATGATATTATGTGAACAGAATATGCAGGGATGCCACTTAGAATTGATAAAAAAAGTAGGAAAAAATCATCTAGAATGGGCCCTTGTGTACATATAAAGTGGTTTTCTATGGCTAAAAATATGTTGAAAAAGTAGGAATTCCTACTTTTGTCTGAAAAATGGCTTCCCTGAATGTATTTCTCACTCTGAATTGTGTTACTTGTTTTTTTTCAAGTGATCAAATAAAAAGTATTTTTAAAATTAAAAAAATATTCTAATCCTAAACTCCATTGTAACTCTAACCCCGTATCTTTAAACCCCCCCCCCCCCCCCCCCAAAAAAAGGCATGGAGCAGACGTCACTGCAGCTGATGAAGGGTCACCTTCCTGTGATGCCAATTGGATCTTACCTGAGACAATGATCAGGGCCTTTATGGCTATCATTGGTAGGAAGCATCTTCAAGAGTTTATGTTGATGATGGGGAGGAAGGCTAGAAAAGGTGTGCTTGTTGATCAGGTTCTGCAACAAGTAAGAAGTGGGTAAAAAATAATGAATTCAATTTTCCACTTGTTTGAATATAAAATCCATGAATGCCTGTTAGGCTGATATGAGGTCACAATTAAATCATCAAAAGACTTCACTGTCATAAACTCAGTACCAAAAGAAGCCCAAGTCTTTTTACAAATAAACTTAAGAGATGGCACCATGTAGTCTCAGTGTTAACATTTTAGAAGAGGTATAAAAATTAGGGAAAACAAATAATTCGTAATACAACACTTGACTGTGAGGTACATTATTTGTAATTTCAAATACTCCATTCAAGAAGAACTGAATAATCAACAGATTAAGTATGTTGTCTTTTTACATTTCAATCAAATACATCTGACGAAGTATTTGGAGTACTTACCAATAGTTCTGCTTTTACACTGTACATGTATACACAGCAACATTCACAAGGAAGGGGTTGGGGATAGGGGTTGGGGATAGGGGTTGGGGATAGGGGCATGTCCTGATAAATAAGAATCGATATTCGATAAAATTGGGTCTTACCTTTAAATTAACGTTGGCAAGAACAGAGTTGGGGGTTTCTAGGTCAACTTGTGGTTTTCTCCTAAAGTCCAGGAAAGGTGCTGCAGAAAAACATCAAAGAAGAGACATCAATTTACAATTATCCATATATCGCTTTCAAAAATCCATCCATACTGCGCTATGGCACTATAATCTGGCAATCACAATGACTTCATGCCTGGTAAACTATTCATTGAAAGATAACTTTTAAAAAAAAAAAGTTTTAAAAATTTCAACCAGAATTGGCCACAGCCCCATTTCACACCACATTCTATGTCCTGAAAAGCTTCCACCAGCCCAGTACTGTAAGCATTAAGTTGGTTAACATACAACTATCTATGCCATAAGAAGTATCATAAGTGGCCCATATACATGTACGACTTTGTGTTCACAAAGTAGCGCCTTTTCCTTGCAAATTACCTTTCTAACTGCAAGGAAAAGGCGCTACATCAAATACTCTTTGGAGTAGATTTGAATCAACTGGATTGATATGTAACAAGCCTCTTTTCCTCAGTCTCATGTGTTTCATCATATTATTTCATAAAGTATCTCATGGTACATGTACAACATATGACTTTAACCTTTTAAAACATCCACCAAACAAAAACAGCAGGGATGTGTACAAGGCCATTGTCAACATTTTGCAGTCAGTGCAATTTTTTGTCTGATTTTAAGACACAATTGCATTTATGACTAATAATAATAATAATAATACACGTATGCAGTTCTTGTATAGCACATATCACAGTGGAAACTCAGAGCCCATGTCTTTATGTTCTTTTTTTTCATCCTGATATAACAAGGTATAATTATGTAATTATCCTGGTCCCAAGGTCCTCGTTATAGTGAGTTTGCACTGTATCTATCAATGCCTCTATGCACTTCCAAAGAGCTTTTGGATGATAACCCTGGCTCAGCCTAGCTGCCCTAATGCATGTGCTGCATACTTCATAACTTATAATTTCTCACTATATGATTTCTGCTAAACTTACATGAGCCATATTTCTTGTTTTTCTTGTGTCTCCGTCTTGGCTGCAGAGCAATAAATGAAAAATAAAATGCAATTAATAGGTGACAATATTACAGCCAAAGGCATCACAGCAGATCAGCTAGAAAATAATGTAAAAAATTGGGAAGTTTTCATTTTCTTAGTTTCTGATGAAGGAATCGATTTGTTTCATACAAGGTTGTTTTTTTTTTAAATATATGAGCAATGAGTATATCTAAGATGCATTTATATTTGAATATTTTCTTTAGAGAAAATGGAAATAAATGATTTTTTGGGTACAGGGCAAATGGGAGAGGAGCTCGCAAGATACGTCACGGGGTTGCCACTTTGTGTTTGATTGATTACAACTTCAAAAATTCATAACTTTCTCATTCTTCTTGCATTTTGCTCAAACATTCACTGATCAGTTTGTTTAATTTTTCTGTTTCTTTTAAAACCAACTTGTAATCAGGGTGGACTTTCCCTTTAAGGAAAAGTCAATGTAGCAAACCATTCAGTGGAAACACTGTTTGGACAAAAGACAAGATATAGGGGACTGACCACTTTCTTTTTGGTGGAAATGCAATTCCTAATTTTAAACCCGACTTCTGTGATTTTTCTCAAATTCTCTTACATTTCCTTGAACGGAAAATATGGAAGTCATTTTTCAGGCTTTCACTGATTTCCAGGATATCTGGGAACCCTGAAGAGAGAGAGAGAGAGAGAGAGGGGGGGGGGGGGGGGGGGGGGGGGGGAGCTAATCCACAAACACACAGCATAGTCAAAACTGACCTTTCCGCTGAAGCCTGGAAGGGAGGCTAAGATCTCACTGATAGTTTGTGATCTGGGTAGCATGTGTAGCCTGTGATCTATATCTGGACTCGGTTTGGCACTGTCACTTTCATCTGCTTTGAATTATGAAAATGAGATGCAAAAATGAATATTCATCAACTATTTTTTTTCCTGCTATAAACTGATGTTAATGAGCAGTATAAATGAATATTTATCAGCTCATCAGAGTTGTGCTCTGGATATAATCACAAAGACTTTCAAAAAATCCTTGAAAGAAACTTCCATACATGTATCTATTATTTTAAAAAAAGTACATGTATAAAAGGTGATTGCAAGGGTCATACTATTCAATAAGGGAACAGCAGTTGATCTGGCGGTAATGTCCACGATCAGTTCTCTGTCTTCGCCTACAAACCAGGTTCGAAACGTCTTTCGGATGGCTACGTTAAAGGTGCATGTAGGTCCCCAAATATAAATAATCATATCTGATTGATACATGTCTGTAAAAACCCAATTACACAGACACAGACACACACACAATTCAACAGGTGATGTGCTACTACCTAGAGTTGGTTTCTTGAGGGCCTTTGTGATTGTGTATCTGACATTTTGCTTTTATTTAGAATGCTAAAAAAAAACAAAAAAACATGCGCGATTAAAAGTGAAAAGAATATACATGACATGTATGCACAATTCAATCAAATTTCATGTAGGGATAGAATGTAGTTTGTTAACTGGAATATTCAAATAAAATTATGCATTGAAATGTTCAATTTGGCAAAAAATGAAAAAAAAAATCATTCTTTGTGTCTCATGGGTTCAATTTGTCGTAGCAATAATACATTAATGTGACAATAAATCCAAAAGAGAGTTATAATTGCTGCCAATCTGAGGAGCGGTGATTCATTTAGCGCTTCGGGAAATGATCTTCAGTGATGGGTTAGGCTATGCCGTTGATTAGTGATTTATGATTGCCAACTCTCAAAATACATGAGAGGAAATGTCCTTTCTCTGAAAATGAAATATTAAAATGGACATGAAGTAGTACATGTAGGACACAGTGCAATATTATACAAATAATGAATGTTTATGAGTGCAATGGACAGAATATTTCATGAGGTGAAAGATGATAAGATCCATTCAACGAGGCGGAGCCGAGTTGAATGGATCATTTCATCTTTCACCGAATGAAATATTCTGTCCATTGCACGAATGAAAAAACATTCATTATTTGTTTTATATGACACCTTAAAATAGCTATCCTTCTCATTTGACATTTTATGAATTAAGAAACAAGAGTGGAGGGACTTACAATATAGCCTACTTGATAGTCGCATGCGCGCTGCAAAGGCAAGTCGTTTTTGCGTATGTATAAAGTAGACGCGTTGGTGGTCGCGAGTGCAATGGACAATTTCGTATGGATCCAAAATTGCACGGTGAATGGATCAAATTTGCACGATTGATGACGTCATTGTTCAATGGGACAAATGATCAACATCAAACAACCAATCAAATGGCAAGGATCTAATTAGGTGTCATATAATATTTTTGACTTCACAAGATTACAAGACCTGTTGATGAGAATTAGAGATACACTCAAATCCTGTCATAGTAGCAATAAAGAACATCTGACATGAAGTCTTCTCACCAGTACATAACACCCTTGGTGCTGATACCAAGAGTGAGGAATTTCAGAAAATAAAAACTGTGTAGATTCTCCCAACAAGGGTACCGACAAGGGTAATAGATCAGTCAATGCCTACAGTGTATTTTTAATCTCCAAAGTTGTTGTTTTGGTCCTTCCAAACCACCTCCCTAGGATGTCATAATTATATTATATTGGATGGCTCTAAATGGGATACCAGAGAATATTCCACGAGTTAGGGCCAATATTGCACGAATCGAAGATGAGTGCAATATTGGCCCTAACGAGTGGAATATTTCTGGTATTCCATGAAATAAAGCCATCCAATATAATTATTATTATCTATACGAATTCAGCGTTCCGTGCAATATGCTCTCATATTGCACGCGCAAATCAAGCGGACAATAATATGCTTTTTTAATGCGCCGCTAAAATGCCTTATATAGATAATAATGCTATATGTCACTCAACATAGACCGATAAATGTGTCAGTGCATACTTTGAACTTGCAAAAATTGCTTTCATTGGTCTTCTCAGATCACCCCCATGGGATTTGGTGAAGTCATATTTCTAGCAATTGGAACCATGCGGTAAACTATTTTCTGCTAAGAACCCTGACTATAGCAGCAAGTCATTTGTCTCTATTCTTGAGGAGAAATACACATTTGTAGGGAAGAACCCAGTCTACATACAAATGCCACTTTATCTGTAAGGTCTTCAATTAAGTAAATTATGTCAAAACTTCTGTGACTTCAGTCAAACAAATGTGTGATCTTGGTAGAATTCCAACCAGGAGACATAATAATAATAATAATAATAATAATAATAATAATAATAATAATAATAATAATAATAATAATAAAAATAATGATAATAATAAAATTAAAAAAAAAAAAAAATTACAGAATAAATGAATAAATAAATTAAAAAATAAAGTAAATACATAAAAAAAATCATAATAATAAAAATAAATAAATAAAATAAACAAATGAATTTTTAAAAAATCTGTGGGTGGATGATACACGCAGATGATACATACACTGTGTATTCAGATCCAGACAAGGATTAACTCATATCATTTAGCACACAGTTGTCACCTTCTGTCTCTCAACTAGAGATATAGACAAGTAATAATTCTTGAGAGAATTGAAGATAAGATTGAGTTCTGGTAATGTCAATGATTACAATTTGAAGAGAGTCAAACTGGACAGACAGTGAATGCTCAAAACTACAAAACAGCTCATGTTAATTAATGCATAATACAGAACGATTCTAAATGCAAGAAATTCAGGAATGACACAAACTTCCATCACCAAAACTCAGGATTATCTTCAAGTTTTGGCTCTCTCAAAACCACTTGTAAATTTCTACACTGTATACTATGAAAACATAATGTAAGTAATCACTTGTGCTTTGTTATTTTGTGCAAATTTCTTTGTTTTCAACTCCATGATGAATTTAAACCAAATCATTGTTAAAGATGAGAGGATTAGTAAGGTAATATTGTCTTACTTTTCTCACTTTGGGAAGGAACATGTAGAAAATAACCCCCTACAAGGAAGACACAAGCAAATCACAGATGGGAAAAAAAATCAAAGTCATTTTCAAGGCTCATTTTTATCAAAAATAGTTTCGATACCAGGGGGGCTAGGGGATGAGTATATAATTAGTTTTGCACCTGGAGAATCTCTTTTCCTGTTAATCAAAATAGCAGTTTGACTCTTCACCTACATCCTGGTACATGACTGTATCACAATAATTGTTTATTGGCTTGCATGGAAGTATTCACAGGTGAAGATGCGTCTGGTCTTTAAGACAAATGGTGGCTATACACATGGACTAATCTTGAATACAATTTAGGTTAACATGCAACACAAAACTCAATTTACAAAATATATATATATTTGTTAGGATAGGTTGATAAATCAGTCCGTTTGAAGGAGAACTTCCACAAATTTTTTTCCTGACATCAATTATTAAAATCTTTTATTATATCCTGAAAAATGAAGAATCAATCCGCATTGATATAAGTCCCCTACTGAATAGCAAACTTAAAATATCTGATTTTGTATGCAAAGAGTTGCGATTGGAATCAAACCCAAGTTTAGTTGTGATCCACTCAAAAATTGCAACTCTTTAGGAGATGGGGCTCTTGGGTCTGTTTCATAAAAACTTTTTATCAATTACAACTGCTACAATCTATGACAAATTTACTCATAGCCAATCCAATGTAAGGATTTCAGATGCTTATAACAATTATTGTATCTTGTTACTGATAACAAGCTTTATGAAACAGGGTCGTGGACCACCTTCTAATCCTGCTTATTCTAGACTAAGTTTGAGCCCTATTTCAAAATGAATGTTCCTGTACTTACCCTCTGCTTTATCAGGTGGTTTCAAAGGTTTGAGTATGATGCGGGGTATAATGGCTTGCTTGCGTCGATGTCGATGGGACGTTGAGGGACTATGAACACGGAACATCTGCTGTCCAGTCTCCTCCTCCTCCTCCATCTCTTCAGTCTCTAACCTGGAGTTTGCGCTGCCGTTAGTGCTACATCTCCCCAATTCCAACCCACCTTCTCGCTTGAAGCGCTCAGCTGATGGGATAGCAAAGTGCGCCCTCTCTGGAAGAACACACACAGCTGAGGAGAGAAGAACGATGTTATTTATGCTTATGGTGGCACCATTTTGACATAGATTCTGCATTGAAGATTCGATGATTTACACCACGGATATTATATAGAATCAAGAGTATATATGCCATATGGTAATGCCACCAAAGCTGTTGTTGAATTCTTTGAAATACATAAGTTGATGAATAGCAAGATACTAGGAATACCAAGCTACTGTAAAGTTTTATTGGGTTTTTTTTCCAAGTGAAGTATTAAACAAATGAGAAAAAAAGAGATTAAATTAGATCTTAAACATCAAATGTGACAGGCATATGTTAAATCAACAGACAGCTGTTTGAGCAGATATTTACATTAAAATTAATTGAACTTCATGAACAGCAAATCAAGATATCTGGCAGTTGAAAATAATGCGAGAAGGGCAATTCCGTGGTTAAAGGGAAATCCAACCTTAATAGCAAGTTGCTTTGAAAGAAAGAGGAAAAATCAGAGAAGCATATTGGTGAAAGTTTGAACGAAACTGGACAAGCAATACGAAAGTTATGAATTTTAGAAAGTTTTAATCACTATACATATGGGAATTTCAAATTGGCCGAATAGGTAATGTCACTGTGATGTAGCTGTGGACAGCTCCCCTATTCGCTCCAACACACAAAATGACTAAAATGTCACTTTTTTCAAAATGTATTTACTCAGTAGGATCATTTTCTTTCATGAGGACCTATAACAATATGCTATATTTTGAGTACTGCTCCGAGGGTAAAAGCACCTTGAGGAAAACCGCAAATTAATGATATTTTGTGTACGGCAAATGGGAGAGTTGTCCACAAAAATGTCACAATCGACTCAACAAATTGCCAAATTTGAGGTTTGCACAGATGTAGTGATCTCATTTTTTAAACATCCATAACTTTCTTAGTTCTTGTCCGATTTCTTTTAAACTTTCACCATCCTGTTTTTCTTATTTTTCTGCTTCCACACAAATTATCTTATTACCAAGCTTGGATTGCCCTTTAATCACATTACATTTGAAGAGATTTTGAGTATTTATTAGCTCCTGTTCTCTTCCTACATGTGTTAGGTAAATGAAATTTAGTAACAATTTGCAAACATATTAGAGTACCAAAATACAGTATCAAAACTTCAGAAGATGAAACATACTTTCTGCCAACCCTGCAAATGTTCCGTTATTCATGTTACATTATTTTTTTAATGCAATGTGAGTAACCAAACATTTGCAGGGTTGAAAGAAAGTATGTTTCATCTTCTGAAGTTTTGATACTGTATTTAGGTACTCTAATATGATTGCATTGTTGTACATGTAACTAAAACTCATTTATCTAACACCTATAGTAAGAGAACAGGAGCTTAAGATGTAATTCTAAACCTCTCCAAATGTAACGTGAGTAAGCATGGAGTTGCCCAGAACACGGTTGAACTAGTTTCATTTCAACTTCCTTTTAACTACCAGACTAAAGAAGATCTTTCATATCAATTGTTCTATAAATAAACCTTATTATTCTGTGTAAGGTTCTAGAGATTAAAACATGAAACAAGATTAATGGCTACTAACGTCTTTTCTTGATTGGTACATAAGGTTTATCAGCTCCATCAGTGTTTGTATCATCAGATGTTTGAGTCTGAAACATGTCTGTTCCATCTTCACTTTGCATCTCCAACATGGCAGCAGCTTCCTTGGGCAAGTCAGTCTGAATTAAAGAGATGATACAAAAATCATTAAAAGGTTTTGTAATGCATTGTTGCTTATCTTAGAATGATATGAGTAGAGAGTGATTTTTTTCTCAAAAGCTACCTCAGAGTTCTGGAAACAGGTTAAAGAGTGGAAAATATATATCTAAAAACATTAGAGGAAAATTTTAATTTCTAGAATAACCCTAGAGGTATGAACATTTATAATCAAAACAAGCTATTTCTGAGCCTCCAATAAAGCAATTTTTATGTTGACGCTCTAGTTCTTATGAGGAATGTTAAGAGCGCATACATGCTTGTACATCAAGGTCGATAACAAGGTGACCTTTGTCTGAACTCTGATACCAATTTTTAGAACTCACGGTGAAGCTTCATTTCAGGAAAAACGTTCCATAGTATCATTGGGAATTGTCTCATGTTATCATTACAAGTTGTGGTGTAGTTTAGGCCAGCCAAATGCACACAAAATAAGGAACACTTGCTGAAAACCAGATACCCTGAAAATCAGCAACATGGATTTCTACACATGGTACAACATTGCAGCTAGACAACGTTGTTATACTCCATAAAATCACTGCACACAGTTGCCAAGTTCAGGTTGGCTTTAAAGGTATACACATGCAGCTTACGAAAATACAGAGTTTTACCATGATATCCTGGATTGTATTTCAGACAAATACTTTGTAATGATAATAATAATAATAGCTCTTTCTTATATAGCGCCTTACCAGTTACAATGTAACCAACCAAAGCGTTTACAGCATTATTATCCCAGTCACACTGGATTCAGTTGCAATTATCACCGTTTTCAGTATTCTTCTCACCTTTAACCCATAGACTCCCATCAATCCTCCAACCTTGTAGAATGCACTGTCCTTTCCTCTTGATCCAGAGTGCAGCATGGCATTCAAGCAGGCAAGGGGTTGTGTCCCACTACAAATCAAAGTAAAAAAAGAACAAAATATATAGTATGCATACAAATGAAAACATTCCTATTAAAGAGAAGCATATATAAAGCATGTAACACGTTTTTACATGTATATCATCTGAGATGCAGAAGGCCGTTAGTGACGGTTACCTCTTAACACATTATATGTACATGTAGTCCTTATGGATATCAGAAGACAATTTGATATCTTATGACCAACAATTTTTTTTTTTTAATTCACCACTTTGGTATCTTATATTGTAGTGTACTAAAGATGTACATGTACCAAATACATTACATGTACAATATGTATCCATCATGTACAGTGTATATGTAAAATATGCAAGGTGACACTAACTTTTTCTCAAAGGTCCAAGGAGCGTTTCATCAAGCGTTTTGTCAGTGATTTTTACTGACAAATTTGCTCTCAGCCAATCAGATGCAAGGATTTCAGGAGCTTATAAGAGTTGTCGGTAAAAATCACCGACAAAACGCTTGATGAAACGCTCCCCAGGTGTTAAACACAAGCCTCTGTTAACATTTTAACACTGATGGGAATTTAGGGGACCTGTGTGTACCTGACCCCTGTAAGTAGAGCCCCAATATTTTTAAGTACAAAGCAAAATGCTGAAATAAGATGTACACTGTAATGGTATTACATGTACATGTATATATACATGTACATGAATAAATTCAATAAAACAATTGCAACGCACAGACTTTTACAATTACATGTACATCCAACATGTAAATGGACATGTAAAACCACACTACATGTAGCAGGGAAGCCATTTTGCTACAGCCTAAAAATATCAAATTGCAGAGTCAAGTGCTACTGTACATGTAACTAGTAACTAGTAACTATACAAAATCTTTCCAGTCATGCCCCGGCAGAGGGGAATCCCCTAAGACGAGGGGAATCCCCTGTTAAAGACAATGGGAATCCCCCCCCCCCCCCCCCCAATAAAAGACATTGGAGATACACATGCACATGAATGAATACTCATTCACATTGACATGCTTTTCATTACATGCAAAAAAAGAACATTATCTTACCTTCTTTCGAACAGAAGCAGAAGCAAACAGACCAAGTGGTGGGGGGAAACAAAGAAAACAATATTGCTTCAGTGATACATATTTACACATTTGCACAATTTACACAATGCCTCACAAAGGTCTCAACACACATTTTACATATTTTTCTCTGCCCCCCCCCCCCCCCCCCCCCCCCCCCCCCCCCCCCCCCCCACAGCAACAAGAGCTCTTCAAACAAAATAATTTCTCAGTTAATGTAAGTGCTGTAGCTCACAACCCAAAATCCTTGTCTGGTCTGGCTCATCAACTTCTAAAAATCCTTACTGGGTTTTGGACTGATCTGGTAACTTGCTAAGGAACACACTTAAATCTATTAAATTTTAAATTTTGACACTAATACAATGTCTTTTCTTTTTCTTAGACGGCATTGTACCTTTTTTTCCAGGCCTCATTTTGAGCTCTGTAGAGCTGAAATGCTGAATTTTCCACCTGGGCCCCCATAACACAAATATATGCAAATTGATCACAAAGTTGCAATAGCCAGTCAAGATTGTTGTTTCATTCACATCTTGTTCAAAAAGCTAAACCTAAACCAATCAGAATGGTTGTTTCAATTTTGCAATTGATTGCAAACCTTTGTGTCACAGGACCCAGGTACATGTATTCAGTAGTACCACATGGAATACAAATAAACTGTGACAATGTAGATTCATAATATTAAGGTGAAGTACACATGCAATTTGAACAACTTCACTATTCAATTTTATAACACGCTATGACCTACATTGTCTGTAGAACTGCCATGAGCTACTCTGACACAAGGCATTTTTTTAAAGCAAACATCTAATGCAGCCAAGCTACAATACACACACACATATTGTACCTTTTCTACTGAATTCAAAGAAGTGACACAAAAACATGTTTACAGTGCATAATTTGGGATTAAACAATTGTACGCAATGCCATAATACTGAACACAGAGTTCTGACCAACTTTACCAAGTATCAAATGCTTTAAAACAATAGCTTGTCGCCTGAAAAAAGGACATTTCTCTCTTTTCTTTATTTTTTTAAAGAACTCTGTGAAAGACACAACAGGTTTAACTAGTTATTCATGTACTTGCAAATACACATTATATGGGCAATCACCTGAAACTCACAAATTTGCACTTAGGAGGATCACACATTTACTGGGACAGTCATGTACCATTCAGGACATTTGCCCACATTTTATGCTTTTGTTAAATGACTTTTTATTCAGATCTCTGATACATGTAAATAGCCACAGGCAAGACTATCAGAAAGAGCAAATATTTCTGCACATATTATGCTCATTTTGAGGCATTACAATACAGCACTTGAAGCCAGGAAATTGTAAAATCTTTTTAAGGAAAATAAACATTAAAATCATTAAATTGGCAACATGTGAAAAAGTTCACACTCATTTTTCCCCTAACAAGTAAGAAAATTTTCATCTTTTGCTCAGTTCTTTCAATGTTTATCTTGTTCAGTTTCAATTTTTTTTATTACAAAAATATACACGTAGTAATCAAAGGAAAAATACCAGTGTTGTTGCTTTCGAAGAACAGCTGATCAATTTACATCTTTAGAAATTAATGTCCTGAATGGGTTATCACAAGAACATAAAGGTGCAGTAGCAAAACATGTAAAATTGGCCACAGACGACTTACTTGATGTCCTTCAATGCATATTCCTGGATATCACGGAGAATCTCCTTGTAGCTCATTGGAGTCTTGGGATGCTTCTCTAAAACCTGAAACAATTTAACAAAATAATAATTGGAACTGTGACACAATAGAGTTTACTAATTTGTATGCATACTTCTTGAACAAATATTTCTCTGACAACTAAAAAGCTTGTCAGAGGCTTGCCTGACCAAGGAGCTTTGAAGAGCTGGAGTCACAACTGGCAACAAATTAATTCAAGCAGCTGCCCCTTTCTAAGGATGCACAAAAGAATCTACAGGTGCGCCGTTGCCTTTGATGTCCGATGCCGCCAACTTCATGGGAAAGTACATGTAGTGATTTTTGTCACAAATTATATATGATCTGGAATTTTGCACTTTTTATTTCAATAAACAAAGTGAAAATTGAGCAGATGATAAAATATGAATACAAAAGCCTAATTGTGTTCAGAAATTTGGCTATATTGTATGATTACAGTTGCAATTTTTGAAAAAGGGACAAATTTGACAATCCTAATATTCCCAATTTGAAACTCTTCCGATTACTTCCGACAAACGAAAATAAAAAATGTAATTGTTCAAGTACAGTTATTTATGACGTTATTTGTCAGAATAGTGTCAAGACATGTCAAAGTCAGGTAAATTTTGATTCATATTTCAGGAAATTTTGCACATTTCTTTTCGCTTGCCTCCAGTAAAGTAGAACACTCACTATGAACACGATGACAAAGAAAACAGACAAAATATACAGCTCCTTATTGTACCCTCCACAATTGTTCTGGTAGACAAAAGAACATCCCTTCATTGCTATTATGTAAAATAAGTGAACAGGTGAATATGCATGTGACACCTGTTCTACATATTTTTACATAATAGCAATGAAGAGATGTTCTTCTGTCTACCAGAGCAAGTGTGGAAGGTACAATGAGGAGCTGTATATTTTGTCCGCTTCTTTGTTCGCCATGTTCATAGTGACTATGAACTGCTCATATTACACTAATGAAAGCGAAAAGTAATTATCATTACAAAAGCATATTTCCATTTGAAAATGACCCGTAAGGTTGCAGCCAGGCAGGAATCTTTTGTCTTCTTATCTACAAGGAAGATCGAGATAAGCACATGCCTGACACATTTTTTCCTCGCGGCATCGAACATGGTTCTTCAAAACTCCTTGGCCTGACATAGCAACAACTGATGTATGCAAAATGGATTCCATCCGTAGACATTCCATTATGCATAGCAGGTGCACTAAAGGATTCTGGAGAGAAACATGCATACCGGTAAATTGAAAAACATTAGTAAACAGGTCTATTCCAGGGCTCGAAACTAGCGGAGGTCCGGAGGTCCGGAGGTTGAAGTCCCCCAAAATGATGTGTTGGACTACCAAATTTGAAAAAAGCATGGAAATGGTGGTCCCATGGTGACCACCAAAAATATTGAATCCTCCCAAACACAAGGAAAGAGCTCAACATTTTGTGTTCAAATGATTCACACAACCTTTTGATATGCGTTTTGACTTTTGATAGTGGGTATTGATAGAATGATAGTGGCATTAAAAGGTGTTTCTAACTTTGGAAAGATGATAAACACACCTTGGCTTATGTCAGCACATGTCTGTAACACAATTTCACAATATTTAACAAATCACGCCAAACAAAAATAATAAATAAATAAATACAAAAATCCTAGCTAAGCCACTTGCCCTTTCGTCCCCGTGTGTTTTAATGCATAATTATTCAATTCTCGTATTTATTTTGCACAAATAATGATTTCCTTGTCAAAAGCTTTTTTTAGATACTGTTTTATTATATTTTCTACATCTTAGACAAAAGAAAAACAAAAAAACCAGCAAGAGTACATTTTTCAAAAATTTCTAAAACGTCTGTTACAAAAGTCTACTCAACACACCCATTCGAGGAAAGCCCCCCCCCCCCCCCCCCCCGGTTGTCTCGAAGTGGCGCGTTCATTGAACTTCTCGCTGGGAACGCGTCCATTCGAGATAACCGGGGGGGGGGGGGGGGCTTGTCTCGAAAGGGTGTGCCCGTTCCCGCTCCCATCCCGCTCCCGCAACCTACCCATTCGAGACAAGCCCATGTACATGTACATTAGATAAGCAGTCTATAACACATGTACACATGCATGTATACATGTACATGCCACTGCTCTGTAAGATGACAATGTACTGATTTAGTCATTTACATGTAGTACTTGCTTAAGAGGAAAGCACGAGGTAACCCTCGGACCTGGCTTTTTACTGGTGAGGGGTATATAACGTACATACTTTGGGCAGATACATGTAAAGCAAACTTTCAAACGGATTATTTCAAAGCTCTGAACTTAGACAGATCAACTGTCAAAGTGTGACACAACGGTCTCTGCTCCCAGCTGTGCTCAAAAGGAGTAACTGGCAAACTGCTTTCCTGGCTCAAGAGCTACCTATCAGATCGTTCCATCAAAGTTGTGTTATCCGGCCAGTCATCAAGTACTTCCTCCATCAATGCTTCAGTCCCTCAGGGGTCAATACTGGGCCCAATTTTGTTCTCGGTCTTCATTGACGACCTTGGTGATGAGGCTGAAAATCAGCTCTACCTCTATGCAGATGACTCCACGTTATTCTGTGAGATCAAAGCCACAGATGACCCTGAGGCTAAGACAGCTCCCCTAAATAGAGACCTAGAGAGAATGAGGATCTGGGCAGACCGATGGAAGGTGACTTTCGAACCATCAAAATGCAAGGCCATGACGATACCCAGAAAGAGAAACCCCACCCGGCTTGGTCTCAAGTTTGTACCACCAAATTGGCGGAAAAGGAGGAGCTGGAGATTCTGGGTGTCACAATTGACAGCAAGTTGACCTGGGCAAAGCACATCTCAAATATCTCTTCAAGAGCAGGACAGCGACTGGGTGCTCTGAGGAGAGTCGCAAGCAAAGTTGATATCAGAAGCAGAGCAATGGTTTACAAAGCTCAGATTCGCAGTGTGATGGAATACGCCATGCTTTCTTGGATGAGTGCCAGTCCTACCAATCTAGGCCTGCTCGACTCAATCCAAAAAAGGGCCCTGCATATCATAGGTACAAGTGAAGAGGAAGCAGGAACTAAGCTGAACATCACATCTCTCCACCTAAAACGCCAGGTGGCCGTGACAACTGTCCTATACAAAATGCACACAAGTTTGTGCCCCCCCAGACCTGAAAGCCCTCCTACCACAGCCATATGTCATTCGTAGAACTACCCGCTCCAGTGTCTCCTTGCCTAGCCATGCGCTCTCATGATACCCAGCTCCAGGACTGTTTCTTCCGGCAGAACATTGATCCATGCTGCAGTCGAGGCGTGGAACAGTCTACCAGATGAAGTAGCTGGTGACATTCGTGACAGTGGCATCGCGTCCTTCAAGAGCAGAGTGTACAGGCATCTCATCTCACTTGTATGATGCTTTTTAACTCTTCACTCTAGATATCTAAGCTGCTGTGAACCATTGATTGGGCCATGAGGATTCTTTTATAGTATCCTTGTGTCTATATTAGTTCAGGACTTTTCTGGTCTATCCTCATGGGCTATTGTTCACAATAGCATTTTATAAAAAAAAAAAAAAAAAAAATAGAGTCCTCATCACATTTCATGTGTATAAGCACAGGCCAGATTGTTACACCATTTAGGGTCCAATTTTAGGAAATCAGTGAGGGGATATATGTAGGGTAATACGCTCCCTGATCCAGGAGACGGGTGACAATTTCACCCGTAAAAGAAAAAAGTTTGTCCGTTGTGTAAGTCTTTAGGGTGCAATTATCAACACGATGGATTGTAATATTATCTTAACTGAACTTTTTAAAGTAGAACACTCAAGAAAATCACAAATATGGCAATTAATGTATCACTAGAAATTGGGAAGCTTACAGATGGCAATCGTATAAGTTTTATGTCAACTGCGAATATGATGATTATAAAAACAACATAAATAAAAGCTCTTCTCAGCATGTGGAATATCCGAGGATTCGCCAGAAATATAGCGATGTTTTGATGTCGTCATACGAGGGATCGATCCTGCTTAAGCAGACGACGTCCTATAATGAATGAACGTAATTGCAATGCAATTATTTATCAAATTATAAAGAGTTTGGTACATTTAAACATGACCTTATTTCACACCATTCTAAAAGGGAAAGTGAACTGATTCTGATAACTAAAACCGTTTGATTGTAAATACACAGGAGAAGGGTCAATGATCAATGAAATAAACCCCATTTTCAAATTGAAAAGCCCTGCGAATAATAGCTGGATGGTATTCGTTCCCTCTTGAAACGCCGAACATGCCGCGGTGCAAGCAGCTGAAAATACAATGGCGTCTTATTTTGTTTACAAGTGACTGATTCCTTTATTTTTTTAACGCTGCATTTTTCATCAAAATAATACCATACACGAAGTTAAGAGTGAGGCAACAGACTAACATTAAGACTGACGCTAGTCAAGTAAGAGAAATAAGTGAAGAGGAGATGACAAAACAGGCACTGAAAAATGTGTATAATGTTATGGGACATCGTCTGCTTAGACAGGACTCGCCCCTCTTGTGTCGTCACACATCTCAGCAGCGTTCAAGGAGCTTTTCAGCTGCTATATCGGGGGCTGTATTTTACCGTTTTATAATTGCTAATAATCATTAATTCAAATGTTTCCAAGCTTTAAATTTGGATAACCTTGTTTAATTTATGCCATCTATGCAATAATAAGTATTAAGCCAATATTTAAAATCATTAGTGTTCTACTTTAATGAATTGATGCATACCTTCCAAACATTAAGAATACTTATAAGTATTTATCTTTTGATAAAAATAATTCGCGGACCACAAACTTCATTATTTATTTATGTTTTAATTCGAAAGTTTAACATGATTGAATGGATCATAATAAACAGTATAGCAGAAACATATGAGAATAGCACAGAGATCTGGGAATACATCTAGTCCGCTAGCGTACCCAATTGGGGGGTGGGGCAAAGTGAGAAGTATAAATTGGACCCCATGAAATCTGGTAAGCTGGCAACCAAAAAAAAAATGTCACTACCCCCCCCCCCCCCCTAACTGAGCGACTCTTGGAGGGCTGGGAAAAAAATGTCACTCCCCCCCCCCCCCCCCCCTCCCCCGAGAGACTTTTGAAGGGCTGGTGAGAAGAAAGAAATAAGGATCTCCCTCCACGCCACTCCTAATTTCCTTCTAAGTTTGCCCCTCTTGACGCCAAGGTCCAGTTACGCCACTGCATCTAGTACATATTCCCTAAACAAACAAAAATTGTATAAACAAGGAGGTACTAACAAGCGCCTAGTACCTCCTTGTTATAAACAGTGCCGGATCTAGGATTTTGTGAGGGAAAGCCGTATTCTGAAATTTTCTGACCAAGTACCGAAAACTGAAAAAAAGGTCAGCAGCATTTTGGGGTGTTTTCTTCCTCCGAATTCTCTGACAAGCGAAAAAAAATAATAAAAGGTCATCATTTTTTGGTGTCTTTTATTTCCAGGGGAGGGGGCTGGGCCTTATCTGCATGACAAGAGGAGGCATGGATACACACAAACACTGGCGAGTTTTCAGAAATTTCTTACGATCTTTTTTGGATTTTTTTGTAAAAATACGTACGATCAAAAAGACATTCTAATTCTAAACGTTTTCCTAGGAGGATATACGCTGTGGTGAAGGAGCTGTCGGTCGCGAGAGTTATCAGAAAAGTGATATTTCAGGGCATTTTCCAGTCCTGCTAATGCACCTATCAATTGTAAGACGCACCCCTCGACCCCCGGGAAAGGTGCGTCATGGTTGGGTAATTTACCAACAAATGAATGACGCAGGGTATGGTCATGGAAGCATTTGGTCAGTCACAGCATGGAGAATGGGGTGCGTCATAGTCGGTCATTTTACATGGGTGCGTCATAATGCCTCGCTATGTTTACAAACGGGTCTGTCCGCGCAATACTCACCGCGTACCGGGCTTTTAAACATGCAAACTCCTTGAATATAAAAAAAAATATATTGACATGGAATCTATACTTTCGCACCGGGCGCCCAAAATCGAGTTTGATGACATCAAATAAAATGGAAACCCCCAAATAATAATAATTGATCTCAAATCCTCTCTCATGCTGTCTTCTGTCTGGGTTCTCAAAAAAGGGAAGAAATAAGGTATTTTTCGTTACTTTGTTTATTTTTACCCCGTTCGTTCCAGCACTGCGTTGGCTGGTTCGGTTCTTGCCGCGATGATCGCGATCGGTAGCATTTGTGCTAGGCTGGATTGAGACATGAATATTCATGTGTTGACGTCACAAGAATGTCAGCGATTGCACTGTGTGACTTCTGCACATTTTCATATGTCATCGCCGATAATCTTATCTCGAGCTCGGCCTCAATAGCGTGCAGGATGATAACGTGTGTTTGTGTCTTCAGCTAGCGTTCATGCATGCATGTCGATATCAACAATGCATGCAATACTATACTAGCGCCGCGCCGATGCATAGCGTGCCACGTGCGCGCGGAGCTTTACCATGACGGGGTGCGTCACAATGGTAAGTCAAAGTCTAGAACTGGTGCGTCATATTTTTTCGTCCAGGCACAGTCATTGTAAGAAAAGGTCCGTCATAGTCGAGACACACAGGTGCGTCATGGTATAGGAAAATCCGACTCACATCTGACAAGTGACGCACCATTCCCGGGGTCGAGGGGTGCGTCTTACAATTGATAAGTGCACAACCCGTGCGCAGTTAGATTGCTGGGTAAGAACGCCTGGCTTCGTGATGTAGAAGGCGTATAGGCCTAGCCATTTTTTTTTTTTTTTTTACATTCACGAAGCCAATCCTGGCTAAGGCTACCCGCCTTTGGCTTTTAGTTTGATTTCCAGAGTCTAGATAATCTGCGCAACCCTAACTTACCAGAGTTTGAAGGTGAGCAGCTGCATATAACTTATAAGTAGGCCTACACTGCAAACAAATAACCAGTTTGATAGACCAAAAAACTTGACTACTGGCCGATCGCATTATTTATTGCAATATTGGCTTGCTTGCCTGGCATGCCACTTGCCAGGCCAGGTCAGGTAGGATAATGTGCAGTGCATGTTGTACATAAGCCGCCCGCAGACACAAAAAACAATCAAGGCGATGCCCCAAAACATCTCACTAAAACTTACCATGCGGGCCGCCTCCACCCAAGTTCTCCCTTTACTTCTCCTTTTCCTGTCCTTCATGATTCCAAGGGTTTTCCAAGCGCTACAACTGCGCAAAAATGTGAATGAACAATGATAAAAACTTCAAAACATCGTCGATTGTCAGAGCAGAAATTCTCACTCCCTATCCGCCATTTTGCGACAACCGTTGACCTCAAGATGAGATAATTGACCTCTGAATACCGGGAACTAATTTGCATACGACGAAAATTCCCCGAGTCTAGCCTGTGCGCTTCAACGACGGCCGAACAAAGGGGAATTATCACTCTTTCTCTCTTTCTCTCTCTCTCTCTCTCCACAACAAAAAAAGAACAAGGAACTAAACAGAAATTAGATTTTTCGACTTCTACTTATTTTACAAATGGCTTAACTATACACTGACTATACATGTATAGGTTCAATCTAAATTGTGAAGATCGCTATTTGATATAGGCCTAAGTTATAGGCCAGTTATTATTGTTAAATTTGTATATTTATTATTTGAAGCATATCAACGAAATACGGTGCCGTTATATAATAAGCGAAATATTCAAGATTGTGTCATTAATTATGCACAATATGGCATCGGGTGGATATCCAAAAGAATAAGAGAAAAACTCATTTAAAGGGGGATGCAGAGAGGCCGCAGGTCACGGTGAATTTAGTATTCAAGTTCAAGCCAGCATGCATTTACATGTAACGGTACAACTTAGGGCATTAATTATAAGCCTATTATAGCCTAGGAAAAGGTATGATTGAGAAAACCAAATGCAAATGAATCCATTCACTCGTAAAATTGAACTAAAGGCTCTTTAATTAGCATGGAATATTGGCTTAATTAGATCTGTATCTCACACTCCATATTTAAAATAGCACGGTCTTCTATTTAACTTTATTTCATCATATTAAAAATGTAAATGTTTATAGAAACAAAAAACGGAATGCACCACTACTTACTCATTTTCTGTCTTATACAATGTACAGAGAATCTAATCTTCTTTTAATGATTGCAATGGTCCTAAATGGTCCTAAATATTGGAACTCATTAGAACAGAATTCATTACCCGTAACTTATATAGGTTCAAATATTTTGTGAAGAAACACTTGACTGATTTATACTGATGTAAATAATTCACTCTGCTTTTATTTATTTATTCATTTTTCCATAATACACAAATAATTTCTTGGTACTGCAAAATTTCAATATGGCACGAAAAAGAGACATGATAACGAAGCTTTTCGACCTGCACTCATCAGGTTATCACGCAGGTATAAAACAAATTACTTGAAATCAACTATATTATACTCGGTGAACCCGGACGCAACCTAGACGCCGTAATTTCAGAACAATCGCAAAGCTTGGACGAACTCCTTTTGTCTGCACAGAAGAGGTTCTTGCGATTGGATATAAGCAGCTTCCAGAAAGCGTAAATGCGCTGAGCTTCTGGCCCGGGACATAATTGAAAATTGATCGTCGGCATAGCTTTGTGCGCAAGCTGGATTGTTCAGCAAGTGGAGACCAATCGCTGAATCGCATTTGGCTATCTTTGGTCTGTTAGCGTGCATTTCAGATTTGCAGGCACGGACGGGCTGCGTGCGCTGATTGGGTGTACGGTTCCGAATAATCGAGGGAATGTGTTGTTTAATGCGATCAGCCAACCGCTGAGAAGTACGGCCCACGTACCTGGCATCGCACCGGCACTGAAATTGGTAAATAACATTACTCAAGTGGGGGGTGGGTAGTACATCCTTGCTAGTTGACGGTAGCATCCTGTGTGTAGAAAACACAATGCGTGTCGAAACCGCGTAATAGCAACGTGACACTGCGTGTTTGATCTGACTGGCGTATTTGTCAGATACCTTACCCCTCCAGGGTAGTTTGAGATACACGGGGCATTTGGCAGGTCCAAATCTGGTGTCAGATTTGGATTGTGCCTCCAGCGTCCGTGTTATGGTGCGAGATATAACATGCTCAGGGTAACCATTGTCAAGGAGGATAGTTTTGATTTTCGCGATTTCGGGAGCTAATTTGCACGCAGAGCAAATCCTATGGGCGCGGCACACTAAGTTTCTAATGAGCCCAATCTTGTATGAAGTTGCACTGTACGAGTCCCATCTCGTGTATTGCCCGGTGAATGTGGGCTTGCGGTAGACGGAAGTGATGAATTTCCCATCACTTCTCTCAACGAGAACGTCGAGAAATGGGAGCGCATTGGACAGTTCAATTTCACATGTGAATTTTAGCGCGGGATGGAGCCGGTTCAGTTGTGTAAGGAAAACCTCACACGCTGCGCGGTTATCAAAAATTGCAAACGTATCATCAACATACCGACAATACACATGTGGGACTATATTAAGATCGGTGGCGTTCTGTAGCAGGCGCATTTCATGAAAGCCAACAAAGATGTTAGCAAGCGCGGGGCCTAATGGGGATCCCATAGCCACACCATCTATCTGTGAATACATCGTATCATTGAAACTAAACTCAACCGCGCGAGTGGCAAAGTTCATGAGATCAATGAATACGGGCTCAGGAACAGGTGGTGAGTCTAAGTCGCCATGATAGAGATAAGAAGCACAGATGTCAATAGCTTCTTTCAGTGGCACGTTGGTAAATAGGCTAGAGATATCGAATGAACACATAACACAATTACTATTATCAAGGGGCAGATCGCGGACGAGTTTAGCAAACGTAAACGAATCTCTAACAGTATGAACAGACAAACAATCTAAGACTGGCTGAAGTTGCTCGCTTAGCCATTTTGCCAGTTCATGCTGCGCTGACCCAACCATCGATAGAATAGGACGAAGCGGAACGTTTGTTTTGTGAGTTTTGGGGAGGCCGTACATGCGGGGTCTTAGCGAGCCATGTGGTCGAATTCTATCATAAACTGGCTTAGACAAATCGCCGCGTTTACATAAATCTAATAAATGTCGTTGGAGCTTGGTTTCCAAAGTGGCTGTGCGATCATGTTCTGGGACAGCACCTATGCGACAAAACTTTGATTCATCATGAAGAATGTCAGACATTTTGTTAACATAGTCACTTTTACTCAGAATGACGACACCGGTGCCCTTATCGGGTTTGCATATATGAATATCAGGATTGGCTTTAAGTCCGCGCAGTGCCACCAAGCATTCGCGAGTCATGTGAAAATCTGACATATCATTGGGAATGCCACAATACGCATGCGCAAGATCTGATAAGCGCGCTTTGAGTGACTCTCCGTCTTCCTTGGAAGTAGGAATGTGTCTAAACAGCTGAGAGTACAACAACTCAAATTCTGCGAATACCTCTTCTCGATTGATTTTGGACTTGGGCACGCCGAAATTAAAGCCATGTGCTAACACAAATGCCTCTGTGTCGGAAAGCACGTGATCAGAGAGGTTGGTGATATGTACTCTCTTGGCCTGGATTGTACTGCCGAACCGATAGCGTTTCAACGATGCAATAGTATTGGCATGCTTATTGCGCGTTTTCCTTTCCATTTGCTCATCGATGGAAGCTATGTAGCGCGTGAGCCGAAACAAATCGAAGAACGAAATAAATTCTCGAACTTTGCGCCAGGCGCGACGGAGATTGCGGTGCACACACGATACGTGGATCTGTAGTTTGTTAATTTCATCCGTCATGAAGGCACGTTCCATTGTAGGACTATGTGTGACCTTAGCATTGCTGATGCGCTCAGAAATGAACTTAGGTACAACTTTAGAGTTAATGCAATCATGAAGATATTGGATAAAAAACTTACCTGTTCTAAGCTTACCTTTCATTCGGACAACATTGTTGATTTCTTGAATTTGATCCTTGGAGTACCTCGTCCGAAAATACACAAATAATTTCTTGGTACTGCAAAATTTCAATATGGCACGAAAAAGAGACATGATAACGAAGCTTTTCGACCTGCACTCATCAGGTTATCACGCAGGTATAAAACAAATTACTTGAAATCAACTATATTATACTCGGTGAACCCGGACGCAACCTAGACGCCGTAATTTCAGAACAATCGCAAAGCTTGGACGAACTCCTTTTGTCTGCACAGAAGAGGTTCTTGCGATTGGATATAAGCAGCTTCCAGAAAGCGTAAATGCGCTGAGCTTCTGGCCCGGGACATAATTGAAAATTGATCGTCGGCATAGCTTTGTGCGCAAGCTGGATTGTTCAGCAAGTGGAGACCAATCGCTGAATCGCATTTGGCTATCTTTGGTCTGTTAGCGTGCATTTCAGATTTGCAGGCACGGACGGGCTGCGTGCGCTGATTGGGTGTACGGTTCCGAATAATCGAGGGAATGTGTTGTTTAATGCGATCAGCCAACCGCTGAGAAGTACGGCCCACGTACCTGGCATCGCACCGGCACTGAAATTGGTAAATAACATTACTCAAGTGGGGGGTGGGTAGTACATCCTTGCTAGTTGACGGTAGCATCCTGTGTGTAGAAAACACAATGCGTGTCGAAACCGCGTAATAGCAACGTGACACTGCGTGTTTGATCTGACTGGCGTATTTGTCAGATACCTTACCCCTCCAGGGTAGTTTGAGATACACGGGGCATTTGGCAGGTCCAAATCTGGTGTCAGATTTGGATTGTGCCTCCAGCGTCCGTGTTATGGTGCGAGATATAACATGCTCAGGGTAACCATTGTCAAGGAGGATAGTTTTGATTTTCGCGATTTCGGGAGCTAATTTGCACGCAGAGCAAATCCTATGGGCGCGGCACACTAAGTTTCTAATGAGCCCAATCTTGTATGAAGTTGCACTGTACGAGTCCCATCTCGTGTATTGCCCGGTGAATGTGGGCTTGCGGTAGACGGAAGTGATGAATTTCCCATCACTTCTCTCAACGAGAACGTCGAGAAATGGGAGCGCATTGGACAGTTCAATTTCACATGTGAATTTTAGCGCGGGATGGAGCCGGTTCAGTTGTGTAAGGAAAACCTCACACGCTGCGCGGTTATCAAAAATTGCAAACGTATCATCAACATACCGACAATACACATGTGGGACTATATTAAGATCGGTGGCGTTCTGTAGCAGGCGCATTTCATGAAAGCCAACAAAGATGTTAGCAAGCGCGGGGCCTAATGGGGATCCCATAGCCACACCATCTATCTGTGAATACATCGTATCATTGAAACTAAACTCAACCGCGCGAGTGGCAAAGTTCATGAGATCAATGAATACGGGCTCAGGAACAGGTGGTGAGTCTAAGTCGCCATGATAGAGATAAGAAGCACAGATGTCAATAGCTTCTTTCAGTGGCACGTTGGTAAATAGGCTAGAGATATCGAATGAACACATAACACAATTACTATTATCAAGGGGCAGATCGCGGACGAGTTTAGCAAACGTAAACGAATCTCTAACAGTATGAACAGACAAACAATCTAAGACTGGCTGAAGTTGCTCGCTTAGCCATTTTGCCAGTTCATGCTGCGCTGACCCAACCATCGATAGAATAGGACGAATGCTTGGTGGCACTGCGCGGACTTAAAGCCAATCCTGATATTCATATATGCAAACCCGATAAGGGCACCGGTGTCGTCATTCTGAGTAAAAGTGACTATGTTAACAAAATGTCTGACATTCTTCATGATGAATCAAAGTTTTGTCGCATAGGTGCTGTCCCAGAACATGATCGCACAGCCACTTTGGAAACCAAGCTCCAACGACATTTATTAGATTTATGTAAACGCGGCGATTTGTCTAAGCCAGTTTATGATAGAATTCGACCACATGGCTCGCTAAGACCCCGCATGTACGGCCTCCCCAAAACTCACAAAACAAACGTTCCGCTTCGTCCTATTCTATCGATGGTTGGGTCAGCGCAGCATGAACTGGCAAAATGGCTAAGCGAGCAACTTCAGCCAGTCTTAGATTGTTTGTCTGTTCATACTGTTAGAGATTCGTTTACGTTTGCTAAACTCGTCCGCGATCTGCCCCTTGATAATAGTAATTGTGTTATGTGTTCATTCGATATCTCTAGCCTATTTACCAACGTGCCACTGAAAGAAGCTATTGACATCTGTGCTTCTTATCTCTATCATGGCGACTTAGACTCACCACCTGTTCCTGAGCCCGTATTCATTGATCTCATGAACTTTGCCACTCGCGCGGTTGAGTTTAGTTTCAATGATACGATGTATTCACAGATAGATGGTGTGGCTATGGGATCCCCATTAGGCCCCGCGCTTGCTAACATCTTTGTTGGCTTTCATGAAATGCGCCTGCTACAGAACGCCACCGATCTTAATATAGTCCCACATGTGTATTGTCGGTATGTTGATGATACGTTTGCAATTTTTGATAACCGCGCAGCGTGTGAGGTTTTCCTTACACAACTGAACCGGCTCCATCCCGCGCTAAAATTCACATGTGAAATTGAACTGTCCAATGCGCTCCCATTTCTCGACGTTCTCGTTGAGAGAAGTGATGGGAAATTCATCACTTCCGTCTACCGCAAGCCCACATTCACCGGGCAATACACGAGATGGGACTCGTACAGTGCAACTTCATACAAGATTGGGCTCATTAGAAACTTAGTGTGCCGCGCCCATAGGATTTGCTCTGCGTGCAAATTAGCTCCCGAAATCGCGAAAATCAAAACTATCCTCCTTGACAATGGTTACCCTGAGCATGTTATATCTCGCACCATAACACGGACGCTGGAGGCACAATCCAAATCTGACACCAGATTTGGACCTGCCAAATGCCCCGTGTATCTCAAACTACCCTGGAGGGGTAAGGTATCTGACAAATACGCCAGTCAGATCAAACACGCAGTGTCACGTTGCTATTACGCGGTTTCGACACGCATTGTGTTTTCTACACACAGGATGCTACCGTCAACTAGCAAGGATGTACTACCCACCCCCCACTTGAGTAATGTTATTTACCAATTTCAGTGCCGGTGCGATGCCAGGTACGTGGGCCGTACTTCTCAGCGGTTGGCTGATCGCATTAAACAACACATTCCCTCGATTATTCGGAACCGTACACCCAATCAGCGCACGCAGCCCGTCCGTGCCTGCAAATCTGAAATGCACGCTAACAGACCAAAGATAGCCAAATGCGATTCAGCGATTGGTCTCCACTTGCTGAACAATCCAGCTTGCGCACAAAGCTATGCCGACGATCAATTTTCAATTATGTCCCGGGCCAGAAGCTCAGCGCATTTACGCTTTCTGGAAGCTGCTTATATCCAATCGCAAGAACCTCTTCTGTGCAGACAAAAGGAGTTCGTCCAAGCTTTGCGATTGTTCTGAAATTACGGCGTCTAGGTTGCGTCCGGGTTCACCGAGTATAATATAGTTGATTTCAAGTAATTTGTTTTATACCTGCGTGATAACCTGATGAGTGCAGGTCGAAAAGCTTCGTTATCATGTCTCTTTTTCGTGCCATATTGAAATTTTCCATAATATTGTATTTATCTTTTTTTTAATGATATTGTTAGCTATACCGTATATAATATACTGATTTCCACTCGAAATCTCTTTTATTTCATCATTCTTATAGTGTAATGTTAGCTCAACTTGGTAAATTTCCACTTGGTCTAATGCCAACTGGTCTAATAGCCAAATGGTCTAACATGAATTCGATCTAACAACACTTTGTCCATCAACATTTCGTCTAATCAACATTTGTCAGTTCGTCTAATGTTCACTTGGTCCAATTACTATTTCTGCTAAAACCAGTTGGTCTAATAACCAAATGGTCTAATCATATCATTTCGTCTAATAGCCATTTGTCGAAACCCAGTTGGTCTAAAACCCACAGAATTAGGTGGGGGCAAAAAAAAGTGAGAACGAAAAAGCGGTGGGGGGGGGGGGGAGTGAGAGAAAAAACCCTGAAAAGAAGCTACGGGCTTATCTTTCTGTCAAAATTTGCTAAAACGTCAAAGTTTTCTTGCTTTGCGCAAGAAGGGGGAAACTCCCCCCCCCCCCCCTTCGCACCCACCCCTGTTACATACAGTGCCGTATTTAGGAGAAATCCTCGTTTTGTGTCTAATAAATATGCAGGGCACCCATCCATTTCAATGCGTGTTGGAAAATGCGATACCCGCAGACCCCCCAAATACGGGTCTCCCTTTTTTTAATGCTTTCAGATAATAAGGCTATGGAGGGAGACTTAACCCGCCCCCCCCCCCCCCGAGAGAATTTTGGAGGGCTGGCCAAAAAAAATTTGTCGACACCATCCCCCCTCCCTTTTGGGTGAAAAGTATGCATTATGCCCCCTTTTTAATGTGCCTCTCCTTTTAGAACGAAAACCTTGTTTTTTTGTTGTTTGGCTTGTAAAGGATTATGGAGGGAAACTCGACTCCATAACCCTTCGCAGCCCCCCCCCCCCCCCCCCCCTGAGCGAATTTTGGAGGGCTTGGAAAAAAATGTTGTCGCTCCCCCCCCCCCCCCCACCAACTGACCGACTTTTGGAGGGCTGGCGAAACCCCAAAAATCAATTTTTTGTTTGTTTTGCTTGTCAGATAATTATGCTATGGAGGGAAACTGGACCCCATACCCCCCCCCCCCCCCGCCCCCCACACTGAGAGAATTTTGGAGGGCTGGCAAAACAATTTTTTAAATTGTTTTTTTAGCTATGGTCCAGCTGTTGGGGGCTCCGGCCAAGGGCACTGGCACCATCGGGAAGGGGGGGGGGGGGGCAAGGACCCGAAACCTGACACCAATCCTAACCCTATTTCATATTCATGAGCATCCGCCATTCTCCTGGACCCGTTTAATAATCTCCCTCAATGCAATGTAGTCTGTAGCCGTATATTAAAGAGGGCAAACAAGAAATTAGCCCAGTTTGTCATTTGACAAAACGATGATTTCACCAAATGGTAATTAGACCAGATGGCTATTAGACCAAATAACAATTACACCAAATGGTAACTAGACTAAATGGGTGTAGACCAAATGATGATAGACCAACTGAGGTTAGACTGACAAATGGACCAAATGATATGTAGACCAAATGGGTATTAGGCCAAATGGGTTTTAGACCATTTGATGATTAGACGGAATGGCAATTAGACCAACGGATAATGGACCAAATAGTTGTTATACCAAATGGCTATTAGACGAATTGAATATTATGCCAAATGGTAATTAGACGATCCCTTCTCTCACATTAAAGCCTCTCCACCCCTCCCGGCCTCCCCCTTATTTACTTGCCCACTCCCTAATCAGCTCCAGTGCGCAATTCTTTGCGGGGGATTTTGATATAATTTTATTGATTATTGATCAATACAACAACTCATGAATACATGAGGGGGTGCAAGCCGCTAATGCACTTGCATCCCCTCATGACCTCTTTTCTCAATTTTTTTCAAAAAGTTCTATGTCGCTTTTTTTACTTTGAGGCCGCCATCGACATCAAGCAAATCGCTCACGATGACGGTCTCCTGCGTTCACAAATCCTGTTAACTGTAAAATGTTAATATATTTTCTTTGTATTCAATAAGTAAAGTGTTAATGTCTGACAATGTATTTATATATTTTCAGTGGCGTATCCAGGGGGCGCAACAGGCGCCCCCCCCCCCTATTGGCCGTCGTAAAAAAAAATATAGCACTATATAGCACTATTTTGCATCTCAGCCCTTCTTCAGAAGCAAAAATTTCTCCCACATGACGGCGATCAATAATTCCTGGCGCCCCTCCCCCCCTATTGGGAAATCCTGGATACGCCGCTGTTTTTTTTATCCGGTAATACATGTATTATTATATTTTGTATCATGCTATTGAACGCAGAAATAAAATCAATATAACTGTTGACAAGTCTCTGGGTAAATAAAATGTAAGTTCAAACAATATTCGGACGATTTTTTTTTCTTTCTTTTTGATGGGTGGTATATTCCCAGCCCCAGATCGCCATTGACGCAGCTAGTTTCGTGAAGCGTCATACTTATAGCGTTCGGACCGCGATGCGAGAATTAGATTTCAATGTGTAAAACCTCAAATTTTGTTTTGATATAAGTTTTCATTCATTTTAATTTGAGAAGACTTAATGTCTGAGGTGAATTTTTGAGAGCGTTTTCACAGCGTATGTCATGTATGCATAGTTGATTGTTATGTTCTTGTCGTGTTTTTTTTTTTTTTTTGTTTTTTGTTTAAGCCCCCTTAACAGAATGGAGACCCTTAATTGGGCAGCCATTGGGCGACCAAATATTGTCAAGATCTCTTCAAAACTTGATGGAGACCGTGGAGACCATAGAGATCACTGAAAGATCATTCAGAAACCATGGAAGACTTTATCATTGAGAGCTCTCCCTAGAAGAATGGCCGTTGTGGCGTGCGCCTGTAATCCAGCTACCAGTGGAAGTTATAAACTGATTCAGCGAACCCAGGTTCGAGACTGAGTCACGTCTTTCGGATGGTGACGTTAAAGGTCGGTCCCAGACGTAAATAATCATATCTGATTGATATGATACACGTCTGTAAAAACCCAATTACACACACACTCCCGAGGAGACTGTTGAGAGATCTGCTGGTCTCTGTTTTCATTCTCATTTTCATTAAATTATTGTAATGTAGTCTTTATTACCGTTACTTTTTTTCTTACAACTCAAACTTTAATACACTTTATTTTGTTTGTATAATGATCCAAAACGTTTCTGCACTAAGTTGTGTTGTCAATTATATTGTATATTGTTGAATGTCAGGCCCGTAACTAGGATTTTTTCGGGGGGGTTCAACATTGGAAAAAGTGGACCTTTCTGAGGGAGCGAAGCGACCGAGTAGGGGTGTCGGGTCAGGGGGTGTGCCCCTACAAGGATATGGGCATGAGCGTATAGTCAGAATTTGACAGGGGGTGGGTCAAATGTGAAGCCCGAACATATACTACCACTGTGTTGGATTCCAAATACTGCGAGCAAGCAAAGCGAGCGAGAGAAAAATAAAAATAATGAGGATAATGACGAGTCGAATTCCTTTTTCTATTTTTCGCTTTATTGCACTATTTCTATAGGGTACAATTATATTGGTCTACGCATGCCCATGGACTATACGTATATATACAAATATATATCAGGGGCGGATCCAGGATTTAGTATAAGGGGGGGGGCACACAAATGCAGGTCTGTCAACTTTTGGAAAAGGTAGACCAATATTTTATTTTGGTCTTGCCAGCTTCTTGAAAAATTCGCTCAGTGGGGGGGGGGGGGGGACTGCCCCCCACCCCCTGGATCCGCCAATGGTTTCTCAATATATTTCATGATACAATGAAATACTGTTCATACAATGCCATTTGTGAATATTTAGTGCTGCTGATATTCCATCTTGAATGTTTTAAAGGATTAATTGTAAAATAAGAGATTAGTTTCCACAAAAATGTGTTTTAAAGTCGCGGATCCTGTGCGTGAGCGCGAATATAGCATACGGACCATAGACAAATTAAAACTGGGATTTGATGATTTAATATTTTTATGTGGTACCGTATTTTATTTTACTACCACTGTGTTGGATTCCAAATACTGCGAGCGAGCAAAGCGAGCGAGAGAAAAATAAAAATGTTCTTTTAAATGGCAAAATTTTATTTCATTTAATGATTAGTCACCGATAGGTGAAATGTAAAGCTATATCTCCGGTCATCTAGCTGCCACATGCAGGAATCATTCATATTAATAAAGTTTTAGGAAGTGAAGCGAACGGGGGGGGGGGGGCACTTTGCTGTTGTTCTTTTATAGAAAATCAACCCTAATATCTGGGCGCCATGGCGATAGGGCAGTGACGTGCCGAAAATTGTCATAACATTTAATATTTATGGACCTCGCTGCATGAAACATCTCGTTTATAAGGTTTGCGAGCGAGCGAAGCAAGCGAGGAAAAATTCACTGACTTTGCTGTTGCGCATTTCAATAAAGAAAGTGGACCGAACAAGTATTCGGGTGTCATGGCGATAGGGCAACGACGTGCCTGAATATTGCAATAACATCCTATGGAAATATTCATGGACCTCGCTGCCTGAAAGTATCTCATTTCTAAGATTTGCGAGCGAGCGAAGCGAGCGAAGAAAAATGCACTTTAATTTGTTGCTCATTTCAATATAGAAAGTAAGGTAACCCTAATTTCTGGGCGCGGTGGCGTTAAGGCGGTGACGTGCCCGAAAATTGTCATTACATTGAATATTCATGGACAAATTACAATAACATATGCTATGGAAATATTCTCGCTGCCTGAAACTATCAGAGTTTGGTGAATGAGCGAAGCGAGCGACGAAAACGCACTTTACTATCTCCCAGATGTTTTCAAAACACCCCAAGTGTTATATTGGGGCATCTTGTTATTTCTGATTAGAGTTTCCAAGAAGTAGATGTTTGATAAAATACTCTCATGGCATTACGGTTGAACAGGCTGTATTAGAGGACCATGAATGACTAGACCGGGTCCGCCAGGAGTACTCCATGCAATTTGAGAGCGGGACAATATTTCATTTTAAAGTGAACAGACACATTAAATACCCCTCTCTCTTTTCCATATCTCGTTCATTTTCGTCAGATTTTATTCTAATTCGTCCGACCTGGCAATCCGTTGCAAAATTTTATCATCAAATCCATCTTTGGGAAGTCGATTTCAAGAAATTAGTCAAATTCGTCACATAGACAAGACCTTACAACGAGCGGGTGACGATTTGAATAACTCTCTATACTCTTTCAGTCTTTGACAAAATCGATATAGCAAAACGAACAATAAATTTCGAAAATGAATGGCCAAAGAATATTGTCTAGGCCTTATTATTAAGATGCAGGACAATAGCAAGTGTTCAAACTGAAGGAAACCCGGCTGGAAACCCGGCTGGAAACGTTATTATCTCACATTATTTTCCACTTTCCTTCCGCTCTCCCCTTTCACGTGACCCCCATGTGCGCCTCTCCCCTATCGAAGCCAGTTGGTATGGACATTTTTAAAATAATTTAACCTAAAACTCACTATTCTGATGTCACTTTGGATAATTTTTTTCGCCTAATGATTATTTTTGTTGTTGTTGTTGAAGCAGATTCCTGCTCGCCAGTTTTGGGGCGATACTACAAACGAATTTGAATAATTCTTTGAATGACGCTTTGAAAGAAAATCGATTGCAACATGGCATAATGTACAAAATTCGAAAATGAATGGTGAAAGACGACATTGATTAATTATAGATTTGCCAGATTAGGAAGTTACGGGACAAAATCAAAATAAAATGTATTAAATAGACGGAAAGACCGATATTTTATCACTTTATTTTTCCCTTTCCATCATCTCTCCCCTCGCTTTTTTTTTTTTTTTTTTTTTTTTTAAGCGGACCTCTGCTCGCCCCCCCCCCCTAGTTACGGGCCTGATTGTATAATACTTATTGTTATATACTTTGAAAAATGAAAATGTAATGAAATAAAATCTAAATCTGAAAATCTGAAACTAGGGGGGGGGGGGGTCGATGGAATTGGAGGGATTTCTTTTACTTTCGGAACGAAAGCTCGTATTTTGATACCACAGTAAAAAGTTTTATGATAATAATAAATAATAAAGGTCTCATCGCTGGACGGCATCGCGTCCATTAAAAGACGGGTAACCTGGGGATCTCATCCGGGTATCAAACTACAGGAAAATTCTGAAAAGGGAACAAATTCACCAGCGATGTGAAAAGATCTTCGAAAAAATAGTAGGAAATTTGACAGTACCATACGGCATCTGAAAGTCTCCCTGTGGATATTTTTTATGAATCCAAAGAGGTTCTTTTCTATTCTTTCAATGCCTCATTCTGAAATGTGTTCCAAAGTAAATATTTGGTCAAAACACAGGGCCAAAAAGAACCAATCCTCTGGTACAATATAGGCCTATAGGCCTATGCAAGATCTAAAAAGAAATCTCTGTTAATTAAAGGGCATTTGGCAAGCCAATGCATGTTGACTTTTATTGATTTATGATACCATGGTCATCATTTTATGTGGCCAAAAAATATCTAAATATTTCAGTATCCAAAAAATATTAACATTCCAATAGATATTGGTATGTCGGATAGTCACTGCCAAGTGTTTTCTCACAATAGCATTGTACAAAATAGCCTACACCTTCACTTACCTTTCTTTTGCAGGTACACTTGCATCATGCCATTGTGAGAAAAATGACCCCGGGAAAACACACGACAGTGACTATCCGACATAGCAATTCTATTGAAATGTTATTGTATTTATGATGGCGCTTGACAAGTGATGTCACAAGGGGAATGTTGGTTTGCAGCTTTCTATTTTTTTTTTTGGGGGGGCGGATCCCAGTAATCTAAAGCAAAAATACTGAAAATCATATTTAGATTTTTTTCCCCACATAAATGAGGATCACCATATATGAAAAAACAGGGTGCTTTTCAGAAAGTCATGATGCCGTACAGTATACAAATGATGCACAGGTTGGAGTGGGTCGGTAGGAATTGTGTACACAAGGTACCTCTGAATTGGTTTCGGACAAAATTCAGAGGTACCGAGGGTACACAATTCCTACCGACCCACGAAAAATACCTGTGCATCATCTGTTTTATAGAATGGGTAAAAAAAAAAGTGAAAATCAATCTTTTTCCCAATCATGCATCCAGTGAAAGTGAGCCATGCGTCCGGTAAAAAATGATGCATGGGAATTGACCAATCAGATTGCAGAGATTCTTCTCCCCATTCTATAATCATCAATGAGACATATCCCCACCCCCTGAGATTTTCCTATTTTGAGAGAGAAGTACCACGAATGTACTGAGCATGAGTCGAGGCCGAGGGCCCCGCGACCATAGGCGCCGACACTTTGAGTTGTAGAGTTCAGCAGTGCAGTGCATATATTTAGCGCATGCAGTCGGTGGGCGCCGACGTAAAATACATGTCGACGCCATCGCGACGGTATAACACTGCGAGACTGAAATCCTTTCTCATGAATTATTTGCGGTTCCTATTTTCAGCATCGCGTGCAAAAGCCGGTTAATAGACACGCGGCGCAAGGCAGGCTGCGTAATTAATAAAGTACAACATTCTATATGCGTCATGACAACGAGAAGCAAAATGGCTGCTTTCATGGGCGGAATGTTTCCAAATTGAAGGTAACTTTGTCAACATTTAACGCTTATTCAAGTCAAAAGTTTAATTTCATTTGAAAGATAAATACTTCAGATATATTTTGGCGATCCTGGGTTTTAGCGGTCTAAACTTATTTTAGGTTGCTAACTTCAGCTCATCTATGCCCTAACTGTTAACCCTAACCCTAACCCTAACCCTAGTTAGCAACCTAAAATAATTTAGACCGCTAAAACCTAGGATTGCCATATTTTAAGTGGAGTGAGAAATGTCACACATTGTTGATTTATCAGGAAAGAGTAGGCTAGCTTGAACCTGCTGATTGCAGGTCTAACGTTAGGGCTAACTTGTTAGGCCTATAATTATATAAAAAAAAATTTGATAATTTTCACTTTTTTAGTTTGTACTCTCTGCATGACATGGCATGAGCCTAGACCGAAAATTCTGTCTCTCGTTCGTAGCTCTTCACTTAGAATGAATGGCCGACCCTATCCAAATAAGAGGCTAACGAACGAGAGACAGAAAATTTCGGTCTAACAGTTGGGCATGAGCCATGAGCCATGACCATGATGATGATGATGACTGTGGCTGAGCCAGGCATGAGTATGACGAAATATCTCATTCTCACAGAGAGTCTCAGATCTAGAGCTAGAGGCACTAGACTTTTGACCCTAAAACTGTTAGACTGGAGCACGGGCTTGATGTTTTTTAAAATATGAGTTATGACATTGGCATCAACTTCAAGTTCAACTTTTTCAACTTCGACACTTGGTCTTGGTGTGACATAACTATACACAGCGCTGTCAGCGCTGTATGATGCCTTTACCTAATACCGACCTCTTAACGATGTCTCCAACGACTACGGGAAAGATTCTTCATGAAACGTAATGAAAATTCATCAGATTACTACCCAAATACTGGGGCACAAGATCCAGGTACTGACGAGCGATAATACTTACGCGTTCTTGCAGAAATAACGCCACAATAGAGTCCTCTCATTTTACGCATAGAGGGAGAAGTGTGTTTTATTACCGACCCCTGCACATACATGTAAGTCAATGGCAATTTATGAAAAGAGATTATTTTAATGAAAATATGAAAAATTTAACAATAAATTGATAATATTTACGTTTTTATTCCTCATCCTGCTCTATTTTGGCTGTTCTCAATGTTGCTAGGCATTCTACACGTAGTCCCATGTGTTGATTTGCAAGACGCGCCCTAGATGCCATGATACGCTTAATGGTTGGTATTATGACTGGTCGGTATTAGGTGAAGTGATCTTACAACTAAGGTGGCCATTCAAAAGCGTTGAGAACCGTGACTACAAAATAGCGACTACATGCTTTTTGATTAAATTACATCCTTTCTTGAAGTAATTATAGTAACAAATCAAGCTTAAACTATTACTCTATTGCGCTCCCTAACTTAAATTTAGTTAACTAACTTACAACTTACCCCGAAAATGATGATTTATTGCTTCGTCTGCCATGTCTGCCCACAGTAGCTGTACTATCTCGTCGCGCAAACGGCAGAGGTGATAGTACAGTTACTGCGGGCAGACATGGCAGACGACGCAATAAATCATTGTTTTTTGTAAGTTGTAGATCTAAGTTAAACTAAATTTAACTTAATGAATGCAATCAATCAATAGTTGAAGTTTTATTTAGTTTAAATTTTAGATGAAAAATATATTTAATTTCAGCGAAAAGCATGTACTAGATGTAGTCGCACTTTTTGTAGTGACTGTCGCGGTTCGCAACGCCTAGAGAATGTGAATTGCAAATATTCACTGGTTTTAGTGTTACTTGATGCATGTTTTTCGTAAAATCTGACGGCAAAATTGACAGGCTAATTTTTGATAAGTGTCCGGAAATGCAACCCCCCATCCTATAAGTACCGTAGAGGGACCAGTATTCGACCTGGCACCAGCCCGGGGCACCAGTAGCCGACCGTTTCTGGCAATTGAGAGCCAGTGCTCGTCGTTAGAACAATCACAAGCGAAAAGTTTGTGCACACATGTACATCAAACAAATACACCCTAGGCCTAGTCTACCTATATTTGTATTGACGGCGATCCCGTCATACTGAAAATGTTTATTAAAAGGAAAGTATGGACGGATATCTTTCTTTTTGCGTATTTTGGCGAAGGAGAAGTCTTTGAACATCGAATTGGCCGGAAATTTCTTCCTTGATTACGGAAAAACTATTCTTTTCTGCCGCCGAAGTTGAGGTGGCGCCTTTTAAGACCTTGTCACCAGTTTCCGGCCCCCGGCGCATTGCGCGAAGTATACATCCATTTTACATGCGTGCCATCGGTGCTGTTGTTTAATCATCAGCATTGTCAAACTGTGAAAGGCGTTCAAATTACATGTACATGTATATCGCCTGTTCGGAACAATTCATTGTTCTTCCATCAGATTTTCAACTGTTTAAATAGAATGTTGTTACTTTTTAGTCTATGGATATATGGGAATAAAAATATAAATATCACTAAATTTCAAAAGTATTTTCTATCAAAATATTCATTAAAAATATATAAAATTATATTTTTCTCATTCTAATTAATCATTCCTTGCTTGGAGAAGAAAAGATTTTTATAATTTTATATGACCATGAAATGTTTGTACATTTATATATCCTTTGATTAGAATGATTTAGTGCAAAAAGGTTATTTTGTGATTATGAACTATCGCCAACAGTAATGACAAAAACAGAATAATATGGGGAAAACAGTCACTTCAAGATACAATTGATCAACCACAACCATGCTTATATCAATTAAAGGCAGACTTTAAAGATATATTTTGTATTTATTGAAAGAAATATAGGACAATATTATGCTACAAGAAAATCTTTGTGGTTATTATTATATGTCATCTTTTCAGTGCTGTCCATAATGCAAACAGATGAAAACACATTTCTTCATTTTTGTAGATATTTATATACATGTATATATATATACACTAAAGGAAAAAAGAAACTTATAAAAGTTCAAGAGATCACCAAATTAAATTCTCTGCATGGAAATGTACCAAATTTGGATATAATGTTGATTCAATGCATGGCTTTAAATGACAGTCAATAACAAAAAGTTTTCTTCAATGCCACAAAAGAAATGTGCACTGAAGCAAAGGACTCTCTAATCCCCAAGTCACAAAGACAAACTGCAGCCTTGTACACCATATGCATGTCAATGAATGAAACAAAAGAATTTCAAAAGGGATTTGCACCCCTCGAGCAAGAGGATATTGATGTTCTGCCATGGTGCGCCCGTTCACCAGACCTTTCCCCAATTGAACATCTCTGGGAAGAGCTTGGTCGACGTGTGTCAACCCATCAATCAACCCATCAATAGGGAGACGCTCATTGCAGCACTGCAAGAGGAATGGAACAATGTTCCCCAGGCTACCATCGCGAATCTGATCGGAAGCATGCGAAGACGGTGTACAGCTTGCCAGCAAGCTAGAGGTGGACATACTGGCTATTAATCTGTTTGGATATGAACTTGCAAATCCCTTTTGAAATTCTTTTGTTTCATTCATTGACATGCATATGGTGTACAAGGCTGCAGTTTGTCTTTGTGACTTGGGGATTAGAGAGTCCTTTGCTTCAGTGCACATTTCTTTTGTGGCATTGAAGAAAACTTTTTGTTATTGACTGTCATTTAAAGCCATGCATTGAATCAACATTATATCCAAATTTGGTACATTTCCATGCAGAGAATTTAATTTGGTGATCTCTTGAACTTTTATAAGTTTCTTTTTTCCTTTAGTGTATATACATGTACATGTATGTTTGTTATAATTATGGATATTATCTTTTGGTAAAGTATTATCACGCTATCAAGCTCTGCTTATGTGACATTCCTTCTTTATGATTCATTTACTATACAACTATACTTTACTTGTTGATAATGTACATGTATTAATATTTGTTTTATATTATTATGTTGTAAACAGTTTGTAAAATATGTTTAAAGAAAAAAAATAAAGAGAAAGAAATAAATCAAATCAACTGATTATATTTTCCTTTGTTTAAGAATGATAGATCATTTCCCTTTAAAAAAAATTGTTTTGAGATATTTTATTTCTAAAGAAAGAGTTTAAATAAGTTCATATAATCTAATTTTGAGGTTTTCTTTGCTCCCATTTATTTAGCGTTGATGTTACAGAAACTTATGTGGAATAAAGGCTCAAGTTAACAATAAGCATGAAAAGACACTGAAGGTGGCCAAATGCACCGTTATGAAGAGGAGGCAGAGGGGCATTTGGAAGAACTTTGAAGAAGAGGAAGAAGAAGATGACAAGTGTTGAAGTAGATGGGAACTGTAGTTATACTTTTATTCAGACAAATATGTTGATCACTGTCATTCTACATGTACTTGAGTTTTATTTTTTAATGGAACTTGTATCGCATTTGAGATTTGCCATGTCCCATTAAAATTGTGTTTTTCTTGTCATGTTCTTAAAAAATATAATTTCAAGTAATTTTAATGATTTACATGGAGGTGCATGCATGTGTCAAAATACTTTGCATTGAAATACTAAAATCGCACGTTAATTGTTCGACCAGAGGCCACGACGTGTATACAACAATTTTCAGCTAAGTGTATCTATCCTTTTATATAAATGTTTGTGTATGAACTATGAAACGAAATACATGTATAACCAAAAGTCAGTGAAATGAATTATTTCACCGACTTTAATGAATCACTTGGTTTGATATGAGCAAAGAAAGAATACACCGACAGGGAGAGTGTGGGGAAACCAACATCGAGAATAATCTAGCTACATTATAGCTAGAAAACATAACACTGGATAAATACTGTTGGCGGTATAGAGTCGTAGTGACGTCACAGAAATTGTACAACTGCCTACGATTTGAAACTAAATTTGCCCTTATTCCCTGTAGAAAGCTGACAGCTCACCAAAACCCTGTTTAGTATTCATATTACTTTTCATAACCTGAATAAGGTAGATTTCATTTGTTAAAATGCCATTATTTAATGCCGTAGCGATTTACTTCACAAATCGGATCGCAGACCGATCGTAAGGTGTGCGGTAGCTTAACGTTCAGCAGGGTGGTACTGGTGTGAATTTGAATGAATTTTACGTGCATTTTTAATTGTATCCCCCGGCAGTATGCCGGAGGATACTTTGGATTCAGCAGCGTTTCGCCGCCGCCGCCGCCGCCGCCGCCGCCGCCGCGTCACATTCTTGTGTGCGCTCTAGCGGTCACATTTCTCGACGAATTTCTTTCAGACTTCCTATGGACGTGTATCTTGGTAAAATCTGGACCCCTATAGTTTCTGGTGATGCTGCCCCCAGTGTTCCGTCTTTTATAGGGTAAAAGGCCATATTTTTGGGAAAGTTTGTGTGCGCTCTAGCGGTCACATTTCTCAACGGATTTTGTTCAAATTTTGTATGAAGGTGTCTCTTGGTAAAATCTGGAACCCTATAGATTTTGGTGATGCTGCCCCCAGTGTTCCGTCTTTTATAGGGTCAAAGGTCATATTTTGATAGATGTCTTGTGTGTACTCTTGTGTGCGCTCTGGCGGTCACATTTCTCAACGGATTTTGTTCAAATTTTACATGAAGGTGTCTCTTGGTGTAATTTAAAAACCTGTAGTGTTTGGTGATGCTGCCACCAGAGTCCCGTCTTTTATAGGGTCAAAGGTCATACTTCAGGACATGTCGTGAGTGCACTCTGCAGGCCACATTTCTCAATGGATTTTGTTCAAATTTTGTATGGAGATGTATCTTGGTATAATCTACACATGTTTAATTTTTCGTGATGCTGCCCTCATTGTTCCGTCCTTTATAGGGTCAAAGGTCATTTTTCCATTTCTTGCACTCTTACTTCTGCATTTCTTGACGGATTTCGTTCAAATTTTGCATGAAGGTGTCCCTTGGTGTAATCTAAAAACCTGTAGTTTTTGGTGATGCTGCCACCAGTGTCCCGTCTTTTATAGGGTCAAAGGTCATACTTCAAGGGATGGCGTGAGTTCACTCTGCAGGCCACATTTCTTGATGGATTTCTTTCAAATTTTGTATGGAGATGTATCTTGGTATAATCTACACATCTTTACTGTTTGGTGATGCTGCCCTCATTGTTCCGTCCTTTATAGGGTCAAAGCTCATTTGTCCCTTTTGTGCACTCTTACTTCTGCATTTCTTGACGGATTTCATTCAAATTTTGTATGGAGATGTATCTTGGTATAATCTACACATATTTAATTTTTGGTGATGCTGCCCTCATTGTTCCGTCCTTTATAGGGTCAAAGGTCATTTTTCCATTTCTTGCACTCTTACTTCTGCATTTCTTGACGGATTTCGTTCAAATTTTGCATGAAGGTGTCCCTTGGTGTAGTCTAAAAACCTGTGGTTTTTGGTGATGCTGCCACCAGTGTCCCGTCTTTTATAGGGTCAAAGGTCATACTTCAAGGGATGGCGTGAGTTCACTCTGCAGGCCACATTTCTTGATGGATTTCTTTCAAATTTTGTATGGAGATGTATCTTGGTATAATCTACACATCTTTACTGTTTGGTGATGCTGCCCTCATTGTTCCGTCCTTTATAGGGTCAAAGCTCATTTGTCCCTTTTGTGCACTCTTACTTCTGCATTTCTTGACGGATTTCATTCAAATTTTGTATGGAGATGTATCTTGGTATAATCTACACATATTTAATTTTTGGTGATGCTGCCCTCATTGTTCCGTCCTTTATAGGGTCAAAGGTCATTTTTCCATTTCTTGCACTCTTACTTCTGCATTTCTTGACGGATTTCGTTCAAATTTTGCATGAAGGTGTCCCTTGGTGTAATCTAAAAACCTGTAGTTTTTGGTGATGCTGCCACCAGTGTCCCGTCTTTTATAGGGTCAAAGGTCATTTTTCCATTTCTTGCACTCTTACTTCTGCATTTCTTGACGGATTTCATTCAAATTTTGTATGTAGGTCCATTATAGATTACACCTCTACAGTTTTTGGTGATGCTGCCTCTAGTGTTCCGTCTTTCATAGGATCAAAGGTCATATTTTAGTGGATGTCTTATGTGCGCTCTGAGGTCATATTTCTTCCGAATTTTCTATAAAAATGCATTATACTCTAATCTACACAAATCGTTTTGGTAATGCTGCTCCTGGTGTTGACAATATTCCGGGCCACTGGCGGCAATTTCTACACCATCCTTTTGTTTGAGGGAGGGGATGGGGGAGGGTCTTTGTCCCTCCTTCAAATCGCTGCCAGCGCCGGGGGATACATTTCGCATTGCGCGGCACGAGGAATGCACATTTCTAGTTTGAACACGCTTTTTACACGTTTAGGTGAGAAAATTATGAAAGCGCATGCTAATTAAATTGAATGAACTAGTTCGCTTTTTTATGTTGAACTCGGTGATCATTCAAATTTTGCTTGAAATTGAATGATCGCATTGCTAAATTTTATAGGAAAACCTATAAAATGGAAAACTGGGAGTAATTTTGGGAACATTAAAAAGGTAAGACAAAAAAAAAATCAATATGGGGGAGGTTTAAAGATGGTAGGCATAGAAATCTAGAGTACAAGGTTATCTCAAGATAATGTGTATGAGTGAAGTTTATCTGTTTATTTCATTTATCATTTTAATTTGTACCACTTTTTATTCCATCACACAGCCCAGGCAGCAGAACTTATCCTATCATGACAAAAGGAAACAAGATGCAGCCTTGAGGTAGAGGTAAAATGCTGAAATAAGTTAGATAATACATCTATAAGATATTCAGAATCAAGACATTGTAGGCCCAAGTTGAATATCAGATTAAGACTGAAAGCTTGTGAAAGAAAAGAACAAACTATGAGCACTCCACGGAAGCAGCCAAGTGTGGCAATCACGGTGGAGGATGAACACAGCATGAGGGCGCCTGTCCCTCCGTCCACAGCAAAGAGTGAGAAGCCTAAAGCATTCCTCACGCAGTCCAGGACTGGGTCTGGCTCCAAGTACAGTCAAATGTCTGAGAGCTATAGCATGGGCATCTCTACTACACTGGATGGCAAGTATCAAAATAGTGGTGGACTTGCCCCAAATAAACCAAGTAAGTTATTTACCTTTTTTTTTTTTACATAACATCAAAGAGTAACAATAATTTGACAAAGGTGGTACAGGAATAACAAGAACAGCAAGAAATGCCTGGGAATTGCCTGGAAGAAGTATTATTTTCTGTTACTTTTAGGGGTCTCCTCATTGATTGTTGTTCACTTCTTTTGTTTTATTAAAGACAGACAACAATAATCAACTACTAATATGTATTCTTTAAAAAACAAATATCATTGTAAGATAATTCAGAAAATGTATAGTATCACACTGACAATAAAAAGAAATAATCTTATTCAGGAGGGTATCATTTAGGTTTAGAGATTTGACAAAAATATTAGACAGTGGCTCTTTTTTACAGTTTTTTTACAGTGGCATTTCTTTAAAAATATAAGGTGCAAGTTGCCTGCAGCACTTGTCCATTATTATTTATCATATCCAAACACTATGAACATGGCAAACAAAGGAGCGGATAAAATATACAGCTCCTCATTGTACCTTCCATACTTGCTCTGGTAGACAAAAGAACATCCCTTCATTGCTATTATGTAATGTAGAACAGGTGTCACATGCATATTCACCTGTTCTACTTATTTTACATAATAGCAATGAGGGGATGTTCTTTTGTCTACCAGAACAATTGTGGAGGGTACAATGAGAAGCTGTATATATTGTCCGCTCTCTTTTGTCATCATGTTCATACTGAAAAACAATTATAAACTAATGGATAAAATTATTCAGAAAATTGTAAAGAAGGAATTGGTATTTTGAACAATGAGATAATATAAAACAAAAGAATTTTTGGATGTAACATCTTATATAGTACTCTACTCGCTATTGTTTTTTACAAAATTTTAATTAATATCACAGGTCGTGATAGATCTGGCTCTGCGAGTCGTTCCGATAGTGCTGAAGGGGATTCTGGGATTGATGAGGAGAAGGAGAGTCCCAGTTTTGATAAACAAGAAGCATTAGGTTAGTGATGTTTGTGTGTTATGAAGAAAATACGTATATGTATTCCTTAACTTTTAAAAGAAAAACAAATGTATTCTTTCAATTTTAAATGGTAACATCAATCTTAGCCTACATGTATTCAAATCTGTTGCCTAATTTCTACAAGACAACCATGTATTTGAAAGTTATTTAGTACTCACCCTAAATAAAACTGATGCTTTTACTCTCTGTAAGATCTCATTTAAACTACCTGTAAACAAGGGACGATTTGATGCGAACACACCACATAGTGACATGCAGTGTCCTCTCTGCCTAAATACTGATATAGGTGATGAATTTCACTGTATTTTTGTTTGTTTTTTTTTGAAAAGGAGAGACGTTTATATTTGCCAAAAAAGTTTTGTACATATAGGTCCAGGCTTCCGAGTGCTTTGCACATGATAGAACTATTTGATACTAGGAACACTTCTCATTTGAAGAATTTAGCTAGATTTTATGTTGCAATTTTCTCAAAAAACAGAAAAAGAAGATACCTCAGGATTTTCTGATAATACAACTAGAGTTGGACCCATACATACTCGTAGCGGTAGGATAGTGAAACGGCCTGTTTTTTACATTGTAGCTTGTAAATAGACTGTATTGTTCTTACATATTACATCACTGTACACTATCTATGCATACATTGCGTTTATTAGTTGGTTATATTCCACACATGTACATTTGTACATTGTATCATTATGTCATTATCTTTGTAAAATAATTGTATTCAAAAGTCATGTATTGTTATTTATACTTTTATGTTTGTACTCTCATACCCCGAGAGGGGGTCAAAGAGTCAATAAAATTCTACAAATGCGACAAATTCTACCTTATGCGAATCATCTTAATAAGGAACTAGATTCCCATTATAAGGCTCCTTCCAAGTATAAGAGCTAAATTCAATGATTGCTGAATGTTTAGTGAGTTGTCACCGTAATACTGATACTTGCTTGCCATGCAGACACTGTCACATATTCACAGCACTTGTGTTACATATTTTGTGTTTAAAATGTGAAACACAAAACTTCAAACATCAGCATCATATGTGACCAAATTTTCTCCATTCAACATCACAGACAAGGTCTACCCGCTACCTGCCGGCTGGCCACGCCTTCAAGACAAGCTTTTCAGAAGGAGGGCCCTGTTCTTCCGCAAGCCGATGTCGCCAAACATCGCCAAAGCAGCGGAGCAGCTACGGCTCCTGCAGGATCGGATCGAGGCATGGAGCCGGGAGGTGGAGCTGGAGATCCTCAGTAGGAGATCATCTGTGATCTCTGCAGCAAGTGCTCAGCAGACGGTGGGACAACCGCTTTCCAGAGTTGGAGGGGATACAAGCACTAGGCTTTCACAGGCTGATGGGAAAGGTATGTAGGGAGGCTTAATTATTCATTATCAAAATGTTTTATAGTTAGACCTGAGTAATATCTGTTAAGTAGGGCTGACCTGCACACAGATTTTCTCTCTGGACATGTAGATGTACAGCTTACCCGACATTGACACTGTGATAATATATGTGTGTAAAAACACTTCCGATTTCTGGGCTGATCAAAGACATAATTCAAACCATTATATTGAATGTATCATTAAAAAGGGTCACCTACAAAAATGTTATCGTTGTTTGACATGAAAGTATGCAGTGTACTGCCAAAACGCCATGAAAACGCCATGAAAACAGATCTATCTTGAACAAATCAAAGTTTCATAAGTATTTGTATCTGCAGTATACAAAATGAACTGTCACATTGTTATTCGATTTTAGATTATGGAAGTGACCAATTGCCTATATATTTCTTGCAAGAAATACAAAATTGTAAGAGTCTCATAAATTTGTTTGTATATTTCTTACAAAAACAATACAAAATATAACAGAATTGTGATAGGTTGTAGCAGTAGCTAGTATAATCAAATCAATATATTGCTTGTGAACAGTCCGAAAGCAGCTGAGGTTTGCCACGGACATGGAGCGTACGGCTAGCATCATGTCATCTCTGACCTCGAGCCACTACACCATCCCAGCCCCTCCCCAGGCTACCCCAGGCTTGGCCTCCTCGACCTGTGATCTCATGGTGCAGGGCATGGGAACTGAGATCTCTGATTGTAAGCATAATTTATTGCCCTTTATTTTATATTAAAGCCAGATTATAGTATTAAAGTTTTTATATCTGTCATAAAAAGAGTCTGCGCAATGAATCTCATCTGCCTCATGCAAATAAAAGTTATTTCCATCAAGAATATGGGATGATGTCTGTGTACAAAAGTACCATTCACTGGTACTTTACATGAAGTATGACATCACAAATAAAATTTAATCTTAATCTTATGAAAGTTAACATCAATATTCCCTTATTTTACATTGTAATGTCATAAAAATAATAAACTGTGGGTATCTTTTTCTTAGATTCTGTGCAGAATTGATGCAATTGAAATGCTTTCACCAACCCTCAATATTATAATTTTTACAATGCAGTGGAGAGCCTAGCTGACATACCAGATGAGGCCGTCCTTCACCTAGGGGCAGAGGAGGTCATCGACGAGGTCATGACCTTGCTGGGTCGTCTGGAGGCGGATCGTGTAGACACAGAGGATTTGTATGAGAAGGAGAAGGTGCGTGTAGGATGGCTGCAAGGGAAGATCGATCGCATGGCGCAGAGACGAATGTACGAGTTACCACGTGTTGTTCAGCAAGGTAGGATATTTTGCTTTATGGAAATTTCTCCTTTTCAGTCACATTTCTCATCATGGACTCATGCACAATTCCTGTTCCTTTTTGTTCCTTTTTATATGTACCTTCACGAGTTTAAGATATTTCTTTGCTATCGCAGGATATGATCAACCTTTCCCAATTGCTTTGAGACAGTTTCTTTCACAATGTAATTGCATGACCAGGGGAGCGTTTCATGAAAGCAAGAACTGTTAAAAGCTACTGAAATCCTTGCATCTGATTGGCTGAGAGCAAATTTGTCGGATAAAATATCTGACAAGTCCTTTCATGAAACCCCCCCCCCCAGAACTCAACTTTATCTTTAAAGTCACTCTTAATGATGTATACTGTAAACCAGAAGCTGTCATGCTCATTTGATTTTTGCGAATTTCATGAGTGGTTCATATTTGCAAAAGTTTCATGCCCTGAAAGTATTGAATCGTGATTGACATAACACTAACTTTTTTAAAGTGCAAATAGTAATCCCATTTGCTCACATACCCAAAATGATGAAGGGATGATTTTTTTTTTACTACAAATTAATTGTTAAGCAGGTTCCGTTTTATATTTGAGAACTAATAACAACAAGCTATTTATGAGATATCCTGAGTGCAGCTGTGATGGAATAGTTACTTAGGAGAGAAATTGGAAATTAGTGATAATAAGAATAATAATAATAGTGGGTTCTTGTATAGCGCACATGTCTGTCAGACATGACACTCCTGGTGCCGCACAATTATTACCCTGGCTTTAACATGGCTTCTCTCCTACGGTGCTCTAGCATTTCAAGGAATTCATTCCTGCCAGGTACCCATTTACCTCCACCTGGGTCAAGTGTGGCAAATGTAGATTAATGTCTTGCCAAAAGACACTAGTGCTGGGCCAGGGATTCGAATCCCGAACCTTGTGGTTTACAGTCCAGGGACTTATCCACTAGATCACAAAACCTCTACACTGATAGATTTGTGTAGAACAAAGAAAAGCATTTTCCCCAATTAAAACCAAGTTTAACAACCATTTTCCCTATTTGAGATTCACATAGACTTTGTGACCTCAATGTTGAAACATTTATAACTTTTTTATGCCTCCGCCCACCGAAGGTGGGTGCCGGAGGCATTATGTTTTCGGGTTGGCGTCCGTCCGTGCGTCCCACTTCTCGTTACCGCGATATCTGAAGAATCATTTGAGGTAGGAACCTCAAACTTGGTACTAGTATGTATCCCCATACGAAGATGAACTGATTAGACTTTGGGGTAAGTAGGTCAAAGGTCAGAGGTCACAGAGGTCAATTTACATGAAATTACTGGTTTTTAGCACCGTTACCACGATTTTTGAAGAACTGTTTGAGGTAAGAACTTCAAACTTGGTACCAGTATGTATCCCCATAGAAAGAGGAACTGATTAGATTTTAGGGTAGGTAGGTCAAAGTTCTGAGGTCACAGAGGTCAATTTACATGAAATTACATGGAATTACTGGTTTTTAGCCTCGTTACTGCGATATCTCAAGAACTGTTTCAGGTAAGAACTTCAAACTTGGTACTAGTATGTATCCCTATACGAAGATGAACTGATTAGATTTTGGGGTAAGTAGGTCAAAGGTCAGAGGTCACAGAGGTCAATTTACATGAAATTATATGAAATTACTGGTTTTTAGCACCGTTACCGCGATTTTTGAAGAACTGTTTGAGGTAAGAACTTCAAACTTGGTACCAGTATGTATCCCCATAGAAAGAGGAACTGATTAGATTTTGGGGTAAGTAGGTCAAAGTTCAGAGGTCACAGAGGTCAATTTACATGAAATTACATGGAATTACTGGTTTTTAGCACAGTTACCGCAATATCTCAAGAACTATCTGAGGTGAGAACTTCAAACTTGGTACCAGTATGTATCCCCATAGAAAAATGAACTGATTAGAATTTTGGGGTAAGTAGGTCAAAAGTCACAGGTTGCAGGTCTCAGCGGCCAATTTACATGATATTAATACAGTTTTTGGCTACATTTCCACGATATCTCCAGAACAACTGATTATATTGCTTTATAGTCAGAGGTCAATAGTAATATAGGATTTTAGTGTTTTAAATCACAATTTCGCAATGACCATTTGATGAATGCGCATCAACTATATTATACTTGTAGGTGATCAGGAATTATCTGAATACAAGTGGAGGCATATTGAAGATGCAGTCGTATCTTTTGCTTGTTATTATATGTACAATACTTTCTAAACTTCTGATTTTTCTGCTTTTATACATACAATTCAACTTGGTACCTAATGACATATCCACAACACCCAATGTTCGACCCAATTGAAAGATCTTCATTTCTGAAACCTGATCTTCTGACCTTTCATAGAGCATGAGGCCTGTGCCACAGATATTGCGGAGCTGAAGTGGCATAATGCCTACCGAGGGCGACAGAAGGACCGTATCCAGAACCAAGTAGAGAATGCCGAGATGCTGAATTCGAGATTGAAGGAGGATATCGCTTTTGTGGAGAAGCACTGGTGAGTAGTGTACCGATAAACGTAAGGATATGGAAACTCGAACTGTATAATTTTGCAACCATGTGATTAAGATTTTAGTCATAAAATAATTATAATAAAAGCTGTTTCTTATATAGCGCCTTACCAGTTATAATGTAACCGACCAAAGCGCTTACAGCATTATTACCTCAGTCACTGGATTCAGTTGCGATTCTGCACATTCTCCACTCCATAAAACCATCAAAGCTGCTTCCACTTCTCTATAAACATCATCTCTCTGTAGTGGCTACCTATATTTTCTCCCTCTAGGCAGAAATTTGTGTTGTTGATTGAACCTTCTAGAAAGGCCAGCTGTCTACAGTGGCCACTTTATTCTCAAAGGGCTTTATTCTAAAAACGATGTTATCTTAAACCCTAAAATGGCCGGGTTATTTTGGCGCTCTCTCGGCTGGGGGAGGGGGGCGGTGGGGGGGGGGCATCTCGGCCATGGAGTGACGAAAATTTCTGCAACTAAGCACACAGATAGATTATCTCATAAAGCATAACCCTGTAAAGTTTCACATCTATAGCGCAAACTGTTTTTGAATTATCACCAATTGATTATATACACATTTGCAAATCGACAATTCTGCATTGTGTACAATATACATTGAGAAATGGCGTGGCCATTGTTGACGCTGCGTGGTACCCATAGCTCGAAATCTTTATACATTTGGTATCAAAAGATGGATAAGCTCGCGGCGCAAAAAAATTATCCTCGAACATATCGCCACAAACGTCCCGGGGGGGGGGGGCGGGGGTGGAATCAGCCCATTTAGGGTTGGTGCTTGCGCAGATGTCTATCTGAACTATAGTCAACCTCGCCTAAGTCGATCATGACGTGACTGATTGAAATGCGTCGACTTGTACAAAGGATTAACACACGTAAGTTTATGAGGATAAATTGGGACATTTATTTTCGACTATTCGAAACATGCGACGTCGACTTACGCGAGGTTGACTGTATAAGTGAACACAGCCAACTATGTGCAGATATTAACCAATGACTTGTCCTAATTTCAATTTGTTATGACATGTAACACAGTTTTGCTACATTGCACATATTGTGTACGGGAAAGTGATGAATCCAATGAGCAGGGTAATATTACAAGCGCTTACCCTTAGAAACATCAGAGATGTATTAGGCGCTATATGCAATGTATATTTCCAGAATGATATTATTATTATCACTAATAAAAATGATAACATCGTTTTCAGACTACCACCCCTTATTGCTGCCTGTATGTAAATTGTCTTTCACATATAGGCTGGGTATTGCAACATCATGTTGAAAATCCAATTCTATAAAGCACAACTTGAAATGGAGGTGACAACGTTCATGTACTTTACAGGCAAATACAAATTTGTTTATCATTAAACACATATTATAGCCGTCAACATCTAATCTGCAGCACAAACTCTGTTTTGACACTTCAGTACATAAATAAATTCATCCTAACTTTGTTATTATATGAACAACATAAATCATTTGCCAGTATCTGGCTGTGTCGTAGTGCGGACCCTGTGGAGTGTAGTAGACTGTGTAGTCTACGTAGTCTTGACAGTCCAGACACACAGTTATGCATGTGATTGACAGGGATTTGTTCCTGTACAACTAGTCATAATCCTATAGCTCCACATATATATTGAATGCATGTTTTTAGTTTGGATGATTCTTAGATTTCTAATATCTGTTTGTTTTGTCTGGATTTTTTTTCTCATCCACAGCCCACTAGTGGAAGAGAAGTTAGAGTTGGAGAGAGTGGCAATGAAGAGGATTGATGAAGCCCAAGAACAAGTAAATTAATCTGCTTGGTCTGATAATCGTGTCTGCATTAATTGACACAATAGATATGTAGTGCACAATCCCACTATAGTAAAATGTACTGTGTTGTTGTTGTTATTTGTTTTTATTTAGCAATTAGTCAAAACTGACTATTTTTGCCACAAATATTATTTCGAAATTGTGACAATTTTTTTCTCCTTTGAAAAGGTACTTGGTATATTTTCTTTTTCTTTTTCAACTGTAGTTACATAAATTAACAAGGAAATCATATTACTCATACCAAAATCATAAAAATGTGGTTAAAGCCACATTTTTTGTTGTTGTTGGTTAGATCAAATTGATTTATTGGTAGTCTGGATGTTTTGATTATCTTCTTCTTTTTGAAAGATACTCAAAGTTAATAGATTGAAAGAGGTTCATCGTGGTGAAGAATAATTGAAGAGAGTTAATCAGTTGTCTCACGATGTGCAAACGTAAACGTAGGTAGTCTGACGTTTCGGCTGCTATATACTGCTAGCCTTAGTCATAGACAATGAGCCGAGATCACGCTGAGCGGGTCTTAAATAGCCCGGAGCGGCCGGATGCCGGCACGATGAACCTCTTTCAATCTATTAGCTCGAAGTATGGGCACACTGCCCTAAGACTCGTCCGAAGATACGAACGCTGCTCCAAACGACTCGCGAGATTTTCTAACCACCTTACTTTTCTAACGCGTTGTATTAAGAATTCCGTCATTCCCAAGGATCTCAAAGTTCGTCCACCCGTACCTACCAAAGTCGCGCGCCTCGTTGCCATCAACACGTCACGTCGTTTCCTTCGCGAAAGAATTCGTCTTACACGTATGACCATCAAGTCCCTTCGCCAAGAGGTTGATAAATGTACTACCCATATCCGTTCGACGTTCGCCGAAGAATACCACACTGGAGTTACCGAACGCATCAACCACATCTACCGCATCGTTTTCGAGAAGAGCAAGGCCCGTCAACAGGAGAAATACCGCAAACTTCGCGAATCGTCCGACGCTGCTCCCGCACGTTCCGGTTCCGAATCATGGGTGGTTAATCTATCCAAACGCAAACTGTCTCCAGACGAGAACGCGCTCCTCAGCAAGGGGCTTAACTTTGCCGTTGCCCCGGCCCGCGTGCCTGCTACTGAGATTATCGCAAAGGTTGAATCCTCCATCCGTAAGTGTAGCGCCGAGACTGTTAACTCAGTGCGCAGGGAAATTGGCGCGATCCTCGCCACTGCCGAGCCGCCAAAGCCCAACATCACGCCCGATATGCGCAAAGCCTTGAAATCACTCAAGGATGATGACTCGATTATGATTTTGCCCGCTGACAAAGGTCGCGCCAGTGTTGTTCTGGATACCGATGTCTACCGCGCTAAGATGTCCGATTTAATTAACTCCGGTCCGTATCGCGCTATTAAGAAGGATCCAACCGAGCGCCTCTGCCGCAAGCTTACTACCATCCTCCGCGGCTTCTTGAAGGATGGAGGTATAGACGATTCTGTTTACCGCCGTTTGAGACCTGCGCAGAAACAGCCGCCGAGGATCTATGGACTTCCAAAGATCCACAAGCCTGATATCCCGTTGCGCCCTATTGTATCATGCGTTGGCTCTTTTGCTTATAACACTTCGAAGTTCCTCGCCGATATTCTCGCGCCTCTAGTCGGTTTATCCGAGCACGCCGTCCGCAACTCCGCATCCTTCGTTGATTACCTGCGCAGCGAGACCATACTTGACCACGAAGTTATGGTCTCATTCGATGTGGTATCGTTATTCACAAACGTACCCATCAATGTCGCATGTGACGCCGCCCTTCTCAAACTCAGCTCTGATGCATCTTTGTCCGAACGCACTCAACTATCACCGGCGAAGATAGTTGACCTGCTGAAGTTTGTGCTGCATTCGACTTACTTCATGTATAACGGTGATTGCTATGAGCAGCAGGAGGGAGCGGCAATGGGCAGTCCGGTTTCCGCTGTCATTGCTAATCTCTACATGGAGTCATTTGAGGAACGCGCGCTGGAGATCTGCCCACCCGATTGCGCCCCGAGGGTGTGGAAGCGCTACGTTGATGATACTTTCATCATTACCTCCAGATCATCCGCCAATGATCTACTCGAGCACATGAACGCGCAGCAGCCCTCTATCCGTTTTACTATGGAGACAGAAAGGGACGAGCGCATCGCCTTTCTTGATACCATGGTGCACCGCGACACTGAAGGCCGTTTGACTTCTACCGTATACAGGAAGCCCACGCATACCGATCAGTATTTGGCTTTTGATTCGCATCATCCGAAGTCCGTCAAGCGCGGGGTAGTGAAGTGTCTCTACGAAAGAGCCTCACGAATCGTGTCCAAACCCCAATGCACAGCGATAGAGAAGCAACACGTCTCCTCAGCGCTCATTGACAATGGCTATCCCGAGTCATTTGTGAATCGCGCCTCCCGGAAGAAGCACACAACTCCCGAGGAACCTAGCCGTTTCAAGTCCACCATTGTTCTCCCGTATGTTGATAACATTGCGCACCTACTCCGCCGGCGCTTGGAAAAGCATGATATTCGCGTTGTGTTTAAGTCCGACACAACTATTCGCAGCCAGCTGGTCCACCCGAAGGACCCTGTCCTCCCGAATAGGCGCGATGGAGTTGTCTACAAGATCCCATGTTCGACCTGTGACAAGGTTTATATTGGCGAGACTGGTAGACCCGTCGGGGAGCGCATGCATGAACATCGCCGGGATGTTCGCCTCGGACGCACTGATAGCTCGGCTGTTGCTGAGCATGCTTGGACTGCCGAGCACTATCCCGGCTGGGATAATATCAGTTGCGTTGCGCAGGACAAGCATTGGTACACGCGCCGGGTGAAAGAAGCTATTCAAATCCGATTGCACTCGAATAACATTAACAGGGATAACGGCATTGACATCCCTAACGAATGGCTATCTGCTATTCAGCGCCACGCAGCTAACCGGTTAGAACCGGCCAAGGATAGCGCGCCCCCCGCCGACACGGCAGGGAACAACGCCGCGCCCGGTGATTGGTCAACGGCAGCGACCAACCACAGCGCCGACACGGCAGGGAACAATGCCGCGCCCGGTGATTGGTCAACGGCAGCGACCAATCACAGCGCGAGTGGTCCGAGCGTACATCCGGCCGCTCCGGGCTATTTAAGACCCGCTCAGCGTGATCTCGGCTCATTGTCTATGACTAAGGCTAGCAGTATATAGCAGCCGAAACGTCAGACTACCTACGTTTACGTTTGCACATCGTGAGACAACTGATTAACTCTCTTCAATTATACTCAAAGTTATTTTTAGAACTATACCAAAAGTATTTTATTGAACTTATTAAACTCTTTTCTTTTCCTTCCCATGAAAACACAACCAAGAGTCCTTGTAAGGACTAACCCACATGGGACTTTATTCAAATACTTTCAAAAATCTTGTCCATCACCTTTTGAGTTGTGCAAACATTACAATGATGTTTTAAATTATCCAAACATGAATTCTGCAGGCATTGAAATTTCCCTTGAGTGGATTTCTCGCAGGTTTTTGCGATCATGTTATGGTATAATCACAAAAATCTTCTATCAACTTTCTTGATTAGATGATATATTCGGCTGCGTATAATATGTTTGGTTCTTTTTGTGTAGACTGAAGCTGAGCTGAACAGGACAAACGAAAAGAAGAAGCGGACAGAGAACAAGTCGGCGGAGGCTCTTGGGAAGGCAGACAAGGAAAGGGAACACATCAAGAAAGAATTGGAGTCTGTGAGACAGACATTGGAAGAAACTAAGTGAGTACTGATAGAATATCTAATAAAGAGGAATCTTACAAAACATGAAGCTTTATAGAAACATTGATGAAAGATCATTGTGTGAGAAAGACATGAAATAGAAGAATTCAAGTGAGTACTTGATAGAATATTGATGGAAGACGAATGTCTAATTTCTTTGTATATATCTGACAAAATAATTTAGAACCCAGGCCCTAGATAAACAAAAAAGAAAAGAAAGAATGAAACCGTTTTACTTGTAGCTGGCACTAGGTCAATATGAAATGACGATCTTAGTTCTAAAAGAAGAATGAAAATTGATCGAGTCATCACTTCGTGATATTTCTGTCAAGTAAAATTCACCAGTGCCAGCTAAATTAAGTAAGTTATAATTATAAGAGACAAAATGAGAATAATTACTTGGTTATAGTCCCATGTATCTAAATCAGTGATGTGTTTTATCTTGTTTCAGCCATGATTTGGAATTATCGAAGGTCTTACATGCCTGCTGTACTAGTCAGTGCTCTGACCTGAGAGATAAGATTCAAAATGCAGAGCAGGAGAAGGTCTTACTTCGTAAGTTCCCTAAAATATTTTATTGTAGCTACAGTCAGACCTCGTTTATCTGGCTTTCAGTTATACATATCCCTCTATTTGAGTTTAACCCACGTTTACGGCAAAATCACAGCTACATGACTGGGCCCGGTTTCATAAAAGTTGTTATCAATATCAACTGCCACAAATCTATAACAAATTTGCTCCCAGCGAATCAGACGCAAGTATTTCAGTAGCTTATCAGTGTTATTGTAACTTGTTATTGATGAACAAGTTTTATGAAACAGGGCCCAGGATTGGTACCAGTCCCAGTTTAGCCAGGTAAATGAGGTTGGATTTTATGTATTTTAATAGAGATTGCCCATGATACAGTGTTTAAATTTAAATCTGTCTATATAAAGTCCACATGGAAATAGTCAAAGTGACCACTATAGAAAGGTACCCATGCTAAACAGGTTTTAAAATAAATTCCTCTATGCAGACAATATTGGTAACCACTATAGACAGGTAGAGATGGCCATTAAAACAATTTTCACTCTATATATTTAAATTCAAATTGGTTTTTGGTTTACAAATATATGGTCCAAAAGGTGATATACTGCAAAATAATATTATGTGTGAACATAAAAATATACTTGCTCTTTGAACAGTAAGCTAATATAAAATTATAATCATCATCAACATCATCATCATCATCATCATCATCATCATCATCATCATCATCATCATCATCATCATCATCATCATCATCATCATCATCATCATCATCATCATCATCATCATCATCATCATCATCATCATCTAAACATAATCTATCAAAAAAATGAAAAATAAATAAATAAATTTTTAACTAGATACAAGAGAGGAGAACTCAAGGAAAGCAGAGAAGTTGCAGGCAGTCAAGATAAAACAGGTCCAGGATCGCATTGTCGAGGCAGAGTTTGAACATCGCAAGCTGGCTAACAGTATTGTCTCACTTAGCACAAACATTGAAACACTGGTGAGATAGTAGCACAACATTAGATCTTTAAATTGGCAACATCGGTCATATTGTCCAGTCTTTATTTTCACTTTCAATGTAATTTTTGTGCAGCATCTGATATATTCATTTATATAATTCATCATTTTAGTAGATAAATTAAGATTGGTTAAAAGAAATTGTAGGAGTAAAATAAAAAATTATTGATGATGCCAATTTTAAGAGAAAGGCTTGTATAGATACATTTATCTTATTTGATTTTAGTGGTACATGTACTTTATAAAGAGAAGGTTGAGTTTTGGTAAAGGTTTAATTTGTGAGCTCTTTTATTCTTTTTATGTCAGTTTGAAAGAATATCATAGACAAAATGTCCCCTGTAAAGGATTGCCTTTCAAATGCCCTCATATTGGAAATATGAAGAGAAATATCTGAAGTGTTTGGGCCGAACATTCATGCCACTCATGTGCAGTTCATTATGCCCCTTTCTGTGTGCAGTGCATGTGCTTGTCAGTGAGATTAAGTCAATTTCTTGTAATTTTTGTGATTCCAAATCCTGACAGTATACACAAATATTTGTGTAGATATGCTCAACCTTTCCCATTTGCTTTGAGACATTTTCTTTCCCAATGTAAATTCCATGACCAGGGGAGCGTTTCATCAAGCGTTTTGTCAGTCATTTTTACTGACAAATTTGCTCTCAGCCAATCAGATTCAAGGATTTCAGTAGCTTATAACAGTTGTCGGTAAAAATCACTGACAAAACGCTTGATGAAACGCTCCCTGAACTCAACTTTATCTTGGATGAATTAGGAAGGGTCATTGGAGAAGGTTACAAAAACAGTTCATTGCAGTGACCGTAATAATCACATTTTGCAATTGAATTAAAGATTGGGCAATTATGTAATCTTCTGGAAAAATAAAAAAATTATGGCATTGTATCTTAATTCCACCAAAACTACTTCAATCTACATCTTTGGATGCACGATGGCTCAGTGGTAGAGCAGTGGTCTCGTAACTGGAGGACCCGGGTTCAAAACCGAGTGAATGTGCTGGTACCATTTGGTAAGGCATTAATCCTCATTACCAAGTCCCTCCGCGAGGACTTAAGCCGTCGGTCACCTGGTTGCTTACTTACAAGAATACACATGCTTTCTTAGCAGTCAGGTTAAATAAACCATCAAAACATCATGATTATCATTGATTTTTGATGTGAATTCTTTATTTTTACAGAGGAAAGATCATAAAGAGTTGGTGGCTCAGTTGGAGGATACAGCCAAAGAACGTCTGGCAACCCTGAGATCAAAAGAACAGGACTGTAGAGAGATGACCATGACACTCGATGACATGGACTCCAAAATAAAGAAATGGTAGGTTTTAGATGGTTACCAAGGAATGTTGGAAAGAAATTTGGTTGCATTTTTAAATACCAGTAAGCAGGATTCTTGCCTTTGTGTTGATACCAAGTTTTAGTAAAGATGAAGAAAACCATTGTGAGTTTTCTCTTTCCTTTGTTCCCATGTTGAAGGTTACCAAAGTAGTAATGTCGCTTGAAGAGGATTCCTCTTTAAATGCCGTTATACGACTAGGAATAGTTTAAAACCTTCGACCAAAGTGGGATGCCACATGTACATCTTGTATGTGTTATTCCTATAGCCTTGTCTATTGCAGTCTGTGCATTTCTCTGTATGTGATTTCAGCGAGAATGAGTCAGTTAACATTTTGATTATTCCAAACACGCACAATACACAATTATTCTTCACTACTACATAATCAATCTTTCCAAGTACCTTCTAGACAGTTTCTTTGGAATTCAGTTTTATCTTTAAGATGTTTTATTAGCGAAATGCAATGGTGCATAAAGACTCGGGGAAAGATGCAAAAAGGAAAATCGCTGATTTTGTCTGTGCTTCTAAAATTAGAATTAGCCATATCTAAAAAGAAGTTTTCATATTATTTTGCTCAAAATTGTTTAAAGAGGTAAATACTACTTCTACCCCATAATATTTTGGTTCTGCCTCTATAGAATAACATTTTGATTTTGAATAATGTTTTCATATGTGTCTTTCCCGCGTCTTTATGCACCACAATGTTTCGCTAAGCTACTTTAAAGGCAACTCCTCAAGGATATATTTTCCCCATCTATTTACAGCAAGAAGCAGAAGACATCTGATGCTAAGAACACAGAGCGTATCAAGAGAGAGATGAGCAAGGTGGAGACCCAGCTGGCGGTCGTTGATGAGGAATATCAGAAGATTAAAGTTATCAATGTCGCTGTCAGGAATAAACTGACTGGTGAAGAGGACAAGGCTAGAGCCATGGAAGACTCATTACAGGTTGGTTTCTTCAACACCCTCCACTCCCCACAAATTCAGAAGTCTTGTTCTGTATATTGATCTTGACCCTTCAGGACAGGAATTATTTAAGGGCCAAACTGATCACATTTTGTTCTTCAAGATGGCAACTATAATATTTTTCTTTTGGTATTGCATGATCCCTAACAAGGTGCAATGTCTTTGAAAACAATATACATGGTTAGGAATATTTCTTGAAATGTTTAAAAAAGTGCCAATTTTGATAAAAATGATTTTGAACCTTTCAATTCGTTAGCCATTTAAGGATTTTA